>JACCIC010000161.1:217500-627500 GCA_018907035.1 Sycobia sp. Sy_11 | reverse complement strand
TCTTTACGGCGCCGTAGCGAGAGTTACGCGCGCTTCGCCGTACGTATACGCGGGATAATGTTAGGAGGAGTTTGGAAAGGACGGGGAGAGGGGGGGGGGCGAGTCCATTCTCTCATTAAGAGGAGCTACTCGCACGTTGTAATGTTTAACGGCGCTCCGCTGCGCCAGAGGAGTTATAATACTTCCGTCAGCGTCAGATGCGCGATGCTTGATATATAGATGCGGCGGCGGGCGGTGGGAGGAGGGCATTAAATTCATCGAATCTTTTATAGGTGAATTTCTAGTTGAATTATGCGCGCATTATATATATATATATATATATATATATATATATATATATATATATATCTATTACAATGCGAATTATTTATGAAGAGAATTAGGCTTTGAATCCGAGAGCTTACTGTTAATTTTACAGTTCGACGCATAATTTCTTCTTTTATTTATCATATATCTAACGCGTTCTATTATAATGACTTCATTTATGATGCTCTACAGATGCATCGAATGGATACTTATCAATTTAAAAAAAAATTTGATCTTATCTAATATAGCACGATAGCATTTATGCGCTGTGAATAAAAATTTCCACGAATTTTCCAATGAGTATTTTGTTTCTTTTGCCTATCTAAGCATCTGTTTTAAAAGTAGCGACGGATATTTTTGCAATACATATTTTTAATTTCAAATAAAAATGTAGAGAAACGCAATAAATACAGATATATTACTTTTTGAGTGTCTGTATGTATATATATTTCGAGAATTATTTGTACAAATGAAAGATACAGATAGAAAATGCCATTGTTAAATTGACATTAAAACAATTCCATTTCATCTATGTCCCAACGTTACTTGGTCGTAACTTTCGAGCCTCGGATGTTGTCTTTAAATTGTCTTCAACTATCTTTAAATTTCAAATAATAAAATTATACTGAAAAGGGGGACTCTTCACAGGTAGGATGAAATTTTTCAGTTTCACATTCCATAACCCGTAAACAGAATCTCGCTCTGCAAGCTTATTTCAGAAGCAGGTTCGTCAGTAAAATGATACATAAAGCAGACATTAGTTGAATTTCTGTTGGCTTGCCGCTGAGATTTTAGATTGCAGCCGCGCCAAGGGAAAAACCAACTGAAGTCTCACGATCAAACAGAAAAATCCCATTTCAAAACACTTGTAAAGGAAACCCAATCCAAAATGTATCCAACTCGAATATTGCGGCAATTTCTCAGGCGCCCTTTATGCTACAATTATGGTTTAGGTATACCGTCGGTCTCTTTTGAAAAACAGATACCCTAAACAAATACGCCAAAAAAAGCGGGGGCGGAGGGAAACTCGATAATAATCCTCGGGTTTCCTTTGAGCTACACCGCTCGGCAGAATATTCCCAACTCTATCTCTACTGAAAACGAGAAAATATTTCGTATACGGTGCACGTTATTAGTCCTACCTGCAGATAAAGCTTTACCACCGATAGAAGAATGTCCGCGAAGCGCGCGTTAATCATGGACTAAATACCTCTTATCCTTCTATTTATCCATTATCGTGGGACTCCTGGTGTCTCCCAGATTCGTATCTACAGATTTCGTGAACAAAAAAACAATATATATATATATATATATATATATATATATATATATATATACGGAAAAACAAAAAATATCCATAAAAAGCAATGACCACGATACACGCACACGCGCACTCAAAACCTATACAAAGATCCAACGTTCTATACGCATTAGGATAAAGACACGGTAAGGCACTCCGAGAGTATAGACTAAAACCTTGGCCTTCACGCGCGCGCACCGCAAAATAGTTACGTAAAGGTTGCAGTGCCCCGCGTTGCTGCAGCATCCTAGATATATATATATAAGCGGCACGATCGTTGTAGCGCTCTCGCCCACGCGCTGCTCTTGAAATTCCTCCCTCGTCCGCGCTGCGCGCGCCGGCGACCTCAGCGCCTCGCACGGTATCTACACGGTGCGCTATTACAACTACACAGACAGATATATTTATATATATTGTATGTGTGTGTGTGTGTGTGTGTGTGTGTGTGTGTGTGTGTGTGTGTGTGTGTGTGTGTGTGTGTGTGTGTGCAGGAATAATATAAGGATCCGCGACCTTCGGTTCTTAACTTCGATTATTATTTGTAATAAAAAAAAGCCATAGGTTCTCTCGATAATATCGCGTTCAGGGATGAGTTTTGCGGTTTTCAATGATTGATTTTCATATTCACGGCCGATGATTTATATTGTTTATTGTATACAGGGTGTCGCAAATGGGATGGTTCGGACTAGCTGGTCGATAATGAGCGAGGGAGATCGGATACTTGGTTTCCATGCATTTTCAAAGCTACCGATGTACAGCAGCCAAATGAACGAGCGTTAATTCGGTCTACTCTCCATCGTGGAACCATGGGCATATTGAGAAATCGGGCGGACAATTTGACGATTATCTGAAGAATAACGCCGGGGGACTAAATCATTTGCAACGCTCCAAAATACATAAAACCCATATATATATATATAATATATAATATAATAATAACACATAATGTCTATATATATATATATAGACATTATGTGTTATATATATTTATATCTATATATAGAAGAATCTCAGTAAATACGTCTACTTCTTAAAGTGAGGGAGGTGGCTAATATTCAATTTTTTAACTCTCCCTCCTATCCCCCTATCTTCATTCCATCGTGTGAGATTCTTTTACGAGCAATAAACTCCTCATATGTGTGCGGGTGTGCGTGCGCATTTGTGCCTGTGTATGTGTGTGTATGCTTATATGCAATTTATCGACTCGCTTCTTCTCCGACCGGTAGATTCTTGCGTTTATTTTTCTTACTTTAATCTTTTTGTTATTTTGTCCCTTTTTATCCAGGTAGAAGAAACGTCGAAGCGCTCGGGGTGAGGGGGGGGGGGATTAACGTTTTATTATACATCGGATCTTGACTCTAGCGCTATTTTAGAGCCCTCTATACGAGTTTCAGATTTTCCATTGGTGGTGCATCGATCTCGTATCGCATGTGCAGCCAAAGCGCAAATATAAATTTCTTCGTTTTGTTATAGATTTTATTGACTGAGATTTAAGCATTAAGTTGATATTTGACGTGTTTGATTTACGGCAGCGAGAAGAAAAATAGATTCGAGAATTTGGTAAGATATAAAATATCTTTATGGACAATAACTAACTTTTGAAAGAGGAGCGATTCAAATACATCTATATATTATTATTCTTGAACTTCTTTAATATTATTAAAAAACAATGGCAAGCAAATTATTCGAGCTAATATACATTCATTGTTATACTGAACATAAATGTAATAGTGAAAAATTTTGAGTAATGCTTCTTTCGATTATTTGATAAATCCAAAGTAGCACTCAAAGGAGTGGAATGAATTTTAGTTTTATCGTTATATCGAAGGCTTTACATTCATATCGCTTTAACAATTGATTTTTTTTTTAAGTGATATGATACGATCTAGGTAAAGTATGATAGATAAGGATATGATCTAGGACTCAAAAAATGCAGCGTTCTCTACGTATTATTTTAATAATTATGTAGTACTTTCTGCACCCGAAAATTCGAAATTTAAGTTTTGTTTCCGAAGAGTCCTTCATTCAGATATGATACAAACATCCCTGTTTATAGCGAAAACTTTTGTTATTTTTATTATGAGAATGAATTTA
The DNA here is from genome assembly GCA_018907035.1 of Sycobia sp. Sy_11. NCBI lineage: Eukaryota > Metazoa > Arthropoda > Insecta > Hymenoptera > Epichrysomallidae > Sycobia > Sycobia sp. Sy_11. Next base: position 623,800 of record JACCIC010000161.1, on the reverse strand, counting down.
AAAAATAAAATATAAACTTAACATGTTAAACTCAATTTTTTTAATAGCAACTTATAAATAAAATTTCTTAGGTTCAAATAAACCACCCTTTTAAACAGATGCTTATGCGTATATTGTTATATTATTTGGTTACAAATTCTATACTTCTATCAACATCTCTCTGTTTTATTTACAAATCAGATTTGTTCAAATAGGTACTTTGTTTATTTTTAATTTACTACAAGTATTTAATCTACCATTATATCGACATTCACGCACTAAAACAATATCGATATTCGGAAGCTCGGCAAACATTCCCATGCCTCTGTTTTACATTAGTGAATAACCCGCACGGGTACTTTCATAATATTCGATAATCGTAATATTCGATAATCATAATAATCGTAAGAATTCGATTATACCTATTACGCGAGTCTTCTCAGTCCCCGTATATGATACAATAGCATACTATGTAAAGACAATTGGATTAGGTCCTTAGGTATTTTATTTATATAGGAAATGTCGCGCTGAACGTTAATCGTGTGCGCGTTTGGCAAGCAAACAAAAAAAAGAAAAAAACTCGCACTCCTTTTGGGTTTAAGATTATTCTGATTTAGAATCACAATGAAAAGTTTCTAATGCACGAGCCTAGTACTCGGACAATCGTCTCCGGTAAAGAGGAAAGAATGCCCTTTGTTATACGGTGTCTATATATATATATATATATATATATATATATATTTATACATATATAGGCATACAGTTTACATATCTCGCATTAATACAATGCACCGCTTACTGAATGAAGTAACGAGCGCGAGGGGGAAAAAAGCATTGAACTGCATTTTTAACCTTGACTTAAAAGTTATATATATATATATATATATATATATATATATATATATATATCGTATATGAAAATTCCACGATTCGCATTGACCATTGACATTTGCATATATCGCGGCTTAATCTAATGAGACCACTTACGCCGTACTCACTCTCGAAGACATAATTTTTTTGTAAGTGAAACAAAAAATGAATATTAATATTGCATTAAAAATCATTTTAGCCCCATCGATATGTATACGTATTTTAAATATAAATATAAATATCTTAATGCTCTTACAATTATATATATATATATATATATATATATATATATATATATATATATATATATCAAAACTGGTTGAAACATAGATGGAAACCGGAAATTTTAAGTGGCAGCAAACTAGTTTACTTACATACATGTTTTCCGATCGAAACACTTATATACACGCATATCTTGGATGCAAAAGTGGGGATATGCAAATATATTATATATAAATATCCGCATGGGGTCAAAATACTCTTCATTATACAGCGACGATCTCATTCTGCATGCCGATACATAAAAAGTCCGATGGACTCTCGAAATACATGTATAACGAGCAGCTTTTATTCAGTTCGACAGAAGAAGAAGAAAAAATAATAGAATATTCGTTTCAAATTGATAACGAATGAAACAGGATTATATATATGTATATATATATATAAAACGAAGACGAAATCAGCCTCTCGAGTAAATATCAAGGAGATATTTACTTTGTATAAAATTACGAAGGTGACCTACCTGATAAGGATATGCACCAGGTCTGTAAAAGCTGCTGGTCGTCAGAGCCGGGTGGCTCTTGCTGCTCCCGCACATCGAGGCCATTTTTCCAAAGCCCCTTGCCGGCTTATTCTTCTGCTTCTACGCCTTCTTATCTTCGGCAAAATGTCGCACGATCACCAGTAATTGTGTATAAATTGTACCGATCGGTCGTTCGGCCGATCGATCGCACGGCCCGGATTCCGCACCCCCGAAAGTTCCTATCGCTACATGCGTCTCTCTTCTCTCTCTCTCTCTCTCTCTCTCTTTCTCCCTCCCTCTTTGTCTCGGCGCAACCGAGAATCCAAACGCGGTGGACACACTCGGTGGCCGAATCAGCGGGGCGCGCTACGATCGCCCAGGGGAAGAAAGCGCAAGAAAGAAGAAGAAGAACGAGACGACGACGAAGAAGAAGAGGAGTGGGAGGGGTGAAAAGTCCCTGCGCCGCTCTCTGAATCTCAACACCTGTGACTTCGTATAGTCTACGTATAGATATAAATATATATTAGAAAACGGGGGGGTTCACGCAGTGAAGAAGCGCAGCGCGAACGGCGCGTCCAGCCAACGGGGCGGCTCGGCACCGACTGACAGTCGGCGATGCTCCGCCACCGCCATTCTTCATCTTCATTCTTTAGCGCGCGCCGCGTGGCCGCGCCGCACCGTCCCGCTTCTCTCTTTCGCTTTCTATATATATATATATATATATATATATATACCTTTCCTTCTTCCTCCTTCGCCTGCTATCCCTACCTCTCCCTCTTCCTCTCTCTCTCTCTCTCTCTCTCTCTCTCTCTCTCTCTCTCGCCGTTCTCTTCCTTCGCTGGGTGATTCTCCGTGCGCTCTTCCTTTTAACCGCGGCGCGTCTCTTGGGACTCTTCTCTCGTGCTCCTCTTTGCTTTTTACCTTCATCTATGTGTATGTATATGTGTATATATATACATCCTGAGAGAGATGCAAGAGAACCGAATGGAAAGAGAGGAGGACAGAAGAAGAAGAGGAGGAGGAGGAAGAGAAGATGCTGGCGTAGATAGAGGGAGAAAGGGATAGTTCTTATCCTCGGCTGCCTGCCCGATGGGCTTCGCGTTTATATCTGCCGGAAGTTTAGACGGCCGTCTGATTTTTCAGTTTTCCTCCATATAATACAGGCTGGAAGGTTATAAACTTGCTTAATTTTTTCGCACTTTTCCTTTTTTTTTATGATTATGGCAGTCTGTGTTTGTATTTACACTTCGTGGGAAGAGTTTGCGGAAGAGTTCGGTATAACAGTGCGAGGGGGCGCCATTTCGTCAAAAGCTACAAAAAAAGAAAAATTATTGGAACGTATATCGTTGCTTAATTTTTCTTCTATCCGAAGATAATTGGAATGAAATTTTCCTCCAGCTTATGCGATTCGACCAGGAGAAATATCGTAGTTAAACGTACTCGTACCGATGCTCCATTTAAACGAATATAATCTCTGCCGATATTTATAAGATTTAATCAAAATCTGAAATATTACGTATTATATGTATTTGCACGTACAATTTTTTCTTCTGCTCATACTTAAAAATCATTTATTTCAGATTAGAACCTGAAATTTCTTCCAGTTGAAAGTTGCAGCTTCCGTGACAATTTGACAACTTAACTTTTCGATTCTCGTACTCTAAAGTATGCGATCCAAAACTGCTCTTTACTAACTTTTACCTCGTGATATTTATTTGATATATTTCGTCTCACACCAGTCGAATAATCGGTTCATCCAGATCCGTAACTACATAAATGCGCCATTATATAAATTTTGATCTTTTCAAGTATGTATTCAAACAATCTCTTCGAGATTTTTAAAAACAGTTTATTATTTCACGTAAAAATTCCGTCAAAACACACGAACCACCATTCATTTATACATACTTATATAGATTTATAAATTTATTTATTTATAACCCTACCAAGTAAAGTGTCGCCAGATATTTCTATAACATGGTTATAACGTACTGTTTATCAAAAATTCGCCTCAAATTCAAACTCAACTCGCCATAATCAATTGCTTAACAATCGGCAAATACCGACAATGCAATGTCGTATTTGAAAAATGTGGAGAATATTCAGAGGTCCTCAAAAGGCGCAGACTTGCACGCACGTGAGAACAGGTCTGGGGCGGGAGCAAAGTCGCCGGTCTTCTCTGCCCGATTAATCCAGTTTGAAACGAGCTCAAGGAAATTACAAGATTTAGACAAAAAGAAAACTTTCTATATGCGTGCGCGAGTACTTCAGGGACTATTGGCCAAGCCTGTCCATTGAAATAAAACAAAAAAAAAAAAAGGTCGAAGGAAAAAAGAGCCACGAAACTTTATCATTGGATAAAATATATATTATCATCGGATAAAGGAACAATTATAATCAATTTCGTGGTTTTTTTTAGAAATAAATAATTATTCTAATTTATTATTCAATCGATTCGAGGTAATAATTATGTAAGATTTTTCCTTCTTTGCTTTCTATATCATATAATTGAATAGATTAAAATTAATCGTTTTAATAAATTGTTTTCTTCAACTATCGTATGGTTTTTACTTCGCATTCTAGTCTCGTTATATATTTACATAATAATTTTAAAAAGTCAAATTTATCAATTTCATTATTAAATGTATAATATTATTATAACATTATTGTATAGTTTTCATATTATTAATCTATATGCCGTAAAAATGTCTGATATACATTATTCACTTTGCAAAGAAAAATTACTTTACGTATACATTCAGAAGAAAAATATTAATATTATATACACATATATACCACTCTTTTTTCCTCAATCCTAATATGTACAATGATTGATTTAATCGTGTAACGGAGCCATTTTGGTGTATGCGGTCGAGGCTGTATTATATATATATTTTTTTTTTTTCAAAAACCAATTTTTTCCGATACGTATAACCAGTAAAACTGGATTATAAGGTACTCGACAGGATATCGCAAACCAACGACGTCTGCATTAACATGCCCTAGCTAGCATCAGGGCTGGAATTTTCATGAAGTTGCATATACGTGTATATATATATATATATATATATATATATATATATATATATATATATGTAAGCCATCGCTAGACCGCTCGGAAAATTATAAGCATTAATTGAGTAAATCGAGATCGGTAACTTTTATAGCAAATAAATTTGTTTAGCTTGTCAATGCTTCTAATATTAAAAAATTTATACACACAAACACCTGCCACAGATACACGCGCGTGCACGTGACATACACACGATACATTAACTGTATTAATTGAAAAAATTAGGATTGATATTATAGCTTTACTTTAATTGCGCTGTATTTTTATAAGCATGATCGCACTGGAAGAAGAAAAAATGAAATATTTCCTGTTCGTGCATCTAGACGACCGTATAATAGATTGTAATATAATATAATCCGCTACGAATTTTATTTATCAGAAATAAATTATAGGGGGGGAATTGTTTTAAGAATACTTCTTCAATTATTGTATTCGATGTACGGATGTAACTCGCGTTATCGAAAAATACTAAAAGTACCCCGGTATAAATCACTGCAATGCTTTCAATGGAGATTATGTTTATTGAAAACTATATAATATCATTTATATTCCATAATGAATGAAAATCCCTGACATGCTTCTTTATAGAATTATTTATTACGTCGATCCTTGAAATAAATGATCGCAGTGACGTCGAGCTGCGCGCATTGAATCGTAAGAACTGCATATCGATAGAGAGAGAGAGAGAGAGAGAGAAAAAAAATTAACTCGCTTGATAGGGAAAAAACATTGAGAGCCTCTTTCCCAGCACGGTAAAGAAGAACATAATAGCTCTATATTATTGTTTCATTTCTCAAATTTCTTTAAACTCTATAAGGATGATTTACTTTATTGGCGCAGAGTCAAAAAATTTCACTATCTTATTGAGAATAGTATGGGTTTTATCTGTTTTTTCTTCCTCTATAAGTATAATGCTAAAGTGTTTATAAGTGTTTATAAGTGTTATAAGTGAACCTAACCCACTTACATTACATTTCAATTTGTAATAGCATACGCACATGTGCATAATCAATAATATAGTGTTTTTGTAATATATATATATATATATTTGAATTTACTCAGGATAAGCTGGTGACTTTATAATTCACGTGACAACTTAATTCCTTTTTTAAACAAACACTTACTTCATAAATTAGGGAAAGCATTAATAAATTATCATCTGTTCAATAAATGTATAACATGACTATTCGTTTATTCTGTCAAACTGACGCGCAATGAAAATACAGAAATTCAAAATAATCCAAACTATAATAATAAATTTATAATTAATTGTTAATTAACTATTTAATTTTTAAGTCGATGATGTAGGTTTTCTTTTTAATTCTCATTAATGACATTCCGCGATAAGCTTTAAAGGACTCTGTTTATCCTCAATGCTATAAGACGCTATGTGTGTGCGTGTGTGTGTGCGCGCGCGTGCGTGCACTTATTACTGTACAATGTAAGTTTTGTTATTTGACTGGATTTGAAAGTATGACCGTTTTTGACAGATGTGAAATTTTTTATTTTCTAAAATGAAGATAATGTGAACAAGCGGGCAAAAATTTAAATAATTTATCTTAAACTCATTTTTAATAATTAATAAATTTTTAATAATGTGAAGTGAATGTGAATTTTTAAATGGAATTTCGTAATGCTTTCGGATGCGATGAACGATTATAAATTAATTTAATTGAATGCAATCTTGTAAATTTTTGTCAATGTAAACATATCGAAATTAAGAAAGGAGCATTAAAAGAATGAGCGTATAGCAAGTGTATTATTTGTTTCGCGTTCAATCTTATTTATTCTGGATATTGTTCTGAGCTTCCAAGGAAATTATTTTCAAGGCAACGTACTATTATAAATTATATATTGAAATGCTGTAGAATTGTATAAATCATCCGAATAATAAATAACTTCAATATTACGAATTACAATGATTTGATCATCAACAGTGCAATTTGTAGGATTTTAACGTTTTGCATGAATGTATAGAAAGGTATGCCTCACCAAGGCGTGCCTGCATTGTTAAAATAATTTAGGCAAGTCCTTATTTTTATCTTTATATTATCAAGTACTTAACAAGATAAAAAAACTCTTTTGTTCAAAATCCACGTTTGGATTGAGTTAATTTGAATAATTCCAGGAAGAAAATTTTTAGGAATTTCCTCGTGAAAAAAAGGATCTCATTCTGTGCAGGAAAATTCCAGAAATTGTCGTTCGTATAATTTCATTCATTCGAATGATTAATCTGGTATTTACTACAGCGGCTATTTAAATTCTCGAACTTGAACTAATTGCACTTCTTTCGCTTCTCTTTCGCAATATTCGAATACCGACACAAAGAACATGCATACACGCACACGCGCGCGCGCGCGCGCGCGAACATAATCTCTCTCCTGGTTCTCCCTCTTTCTCTCGCTTTCTCACATACCTGCATTACCTTCTCTTTTTCCTTGACTTTTCCCACTCGCGTTCGCTCGGGTCGAGTTCGATTTTAATTAAAGTGTCCGCGTGGCTATACGGCCCCGCGGTCATCGACACACCTGCAACCCGAGACTACCCCGTGCGCCGCGCGCATTCACGTGTGTAAAGTACCGGCGACATTGCAAGAACAAGAAAAAAAAGAGGGAGTTTGTAGTTTCGTTAGAGAGAAAATGGAAGCGAGAGGGAGGGAGGATGAGAGGGAGAGAAAGAGAGCGAGAGAGAGAGAGAGAGAGAGAGAGAGAGAGAGGGAGAGAATAGGAAAGTAAATCGTAACACAGCTCAGGGAGACAGAATTGCGGTTTCACCAGAATGGTTTGTTGCTTGTACGCGCGTTCGAATCACTGAAGACTATCACGGTAAACAAGATATATATATATAAAGGGATTTTCTCTTAGGTCGAATATGGAGTTTGGAAAATCGCTGTCGATAACAGTGTGTATATGTATATATATGTATATATATATATATATATATATATATATATATATATATATATATATATATTTACCGCACACACAAATGCGCGCTCGCGCACGCGCACATATTATAATAACAAATTATTGAATTTAATTAATTAAGCCGTTTATTTGATTTTGATACTCGGATTGGCTCAAAATATCACCAGAAAGTCAATCGACGCAAGATCGTTCGCGGATATAATGGTTTTATAGAAAATTTATACATCGTTTGATCTATATTGAAAAACGCTATTTGACCTTTTGCAGAAAACTTTTTATACTTTCGTTTTGAAAGTATATTAAATATATATATATATATATATATATATATATATATATATATATATCTTCTTATATCATTTTTATTACCAACTGCATAAGTTTTCATAATTTTTTTGCAATAAAAGCAATCGAATTAATTTTGGACACTCCGTTAAAATGGAATTATTAACCAGTATCAATAATTGCGAGTTTATCCAGTTAATCAGAAAAAAATAATAATTGCATGCGAATTTGGTAACCTACAGACTCGAAATATAATTAATTAACCATATAAAATAGTACTTTAGTTATATTATACCGATTCTAAAATATAATATAAATTTAATATTTTTAGAGAATTACTATTCGATGGTATTACAAGCACAGGTTTTTTTATCAGCAAACTTTAATTTCTGTTTTATTTGCACCCTTTTTGTTAATTTATATTTTCAAATATTAATAACAAAATTTCGAATTCAGATAAAGCTTCAAGAATGCTCTGCCTTTTTTACTGCCTAAAAATTCTCAATGAAATCCTAATTTAATTATTATTTTCAACGGTCGGCCGACCTCCCTTTATCAATGGGAAGACAGTTTTTAGTACATTTATCCCACTCTTAAAAAAGAACAAGAGTTTCAAAAGGATATCATTATTTTCAAAATCAAAATGATACAACAACTGTACATCATTTATTAGTGTCAAAAGTAAATATGTATATCCGTCAATGTAAAAATTGTAACGGGGTAAAAACTTTGCATTATTTAAATAGAAAACAAATCCCAGTGTTTCGACGAAACTAGTATTCAAATCTGCAGTCTTATCTACAAATGCGTTGATGCGATACCACGTTATTTCACGTAATTTCATGGCATAAATAAAACAATGTAATCAAAATTATTCTCAACACTCTCCAACTTGATATAATATATAAGTAGGAATAGAATAAGATTGCTGTAAAAGTAGCTGCCTATATACTGAGAAACAATGAAACAAGACAGTTTTTTATTGCAAAATTTAAACGACAGCTTAATTTAATCTCTTCTTCGGGTCTTACTATAAAATATACAAAACTTAACAATAAGAATTTTTTTGTATCTAATTTAAATAACTATTAAATAAACTAATAAATTAAAAACATATAAGAATTCGAAGCGAATTTATATTACTTGACAGACGTTGAACTATGTAAACTTTGCCAAAGCACAATTTATATTATATTTATAGAAAAAGATTTTCTTGTACTGATAAAAAAAGTAGGGTAACATTGTCATCCGACGGGGCCATGAGTAAATTCTTAAAATTTTTTCTTTTAATTTAATGTAATTATTTACTCGTTTATCTAAATCATACAAATAGATTTCAGATATCGTTGACCTGTAACGAAATATAATAAATCGTTAATGTATTACGACGTAAAGAATATTTGTGACTGGGTTATCACACAAAATCTGCCTTACGGAGGACACAGATAGTTTTAAAAAGCCGGTTGTAATGACAATTATCAAGGATGTATGACATTTAAGGCAGGGGTGACAGTACGTGTCAATAATTGAGATTCCCGATTTTGTTATTTATATGAAGTATTCATCCATCTTATTAATAACATGTCGGATTTTAAAAGATCTAGGATCATTTTCGTTAAACTGCAATACGCCCTTAAATACTGTAAAGAGACTTTTCTCCCGAATACTTGCAACAGGTTGGTTTAAAAATATCCAAAAAAAATGTCAGCTTTGCCTCCCGCGTACCGCGCCTCCAGGCAGCAATATATGAAATAAAAAAATCACTAAACGCATTACCGATAAATGAAGGCAATCAACGAGTTGATCATTATTCCGTTAAGCTCGAGCGTGATCGTCGAAGGTGAGATATCGCCGAGGCGGCGGGCGTTACGACGATGATTTTGTATTTGTCCCGGAACAATACTTTGAAATTTAACGTTCTGTAACGGTGTGGATGTGACCACATTCCCAGAAACCGCGTGGAGTCTTGAACTCGGCTGCGAGCTCAACTATATGCCAGCCGCTGATTGCATCGATAATTTCAATGCTTGCATTGGAGTGTATGCTGTTTGAGCGTATGCTAATAAGCTCGAATTATTTATAAAATTTTCAGTTGAAAATTTTTGGCTGATAATGACATTAAGGATATTAACGAATGAACGTGAGTGAAAATGTTCGTATATACGTATAGTTCCCTAATGTAATGTAACTCGATTGATCCATTAGTATCTGTATATATTACATATAATAGATCCATTAGCATGAAGTCTATACTTCCATTGGATCAATGCAAATACATGTATTTATTTAAACAATTTACAGATAACATTGAATAAAAATGTAATTTTGACTTTGAAATTAAAACTCTACCGACGGAATAATGTATGCTTCGGTCAGAATATATATTTATTCAATAATTGATAAATAAACATTTCATTGTCATCCTATATCCTTATTATTAACAAAATATTTTATTTCCTGAATGCGATCTGGATTAATCTATTGAAATGAGAAACCATTCAAATGCACGTAAACAAATTGATTGAAAGTATTCGAAATGAATATGCTACTAATACAATAATATTCATATGAAGGTAGGATTAAGGAAAATTTCGAGCATCGTGATTAGCGATTCTTATACGAATCATCCACTTAGACTACTAAAAAAATCTTCTACATTAGTAATAAATAATATTTCATTAAAATTTGTGCTTCAATGTCGGTAGACTCGTCTCGACAGTTTGCAAATGACCTCAAAATTAAAAAGTTTCAGCTTACAGTTTACGCGGATATTCAACTTCATCCCGCCAGATTCATCAACGCGTCTGACAAGGTTAATGACTTGTCAAACCTGCGCGGCAGGACTCGAAACCTTCAGTGTCTGATTTTCTTTTTTTTTCAATATTACGGTATACATTATATACTACTCGCCCGTACGCGCGAAAATCGAGGCCACCGTTAAGCCTCTTAATGCCCGTCTTGCGGCGATTGTTGCTCGGTGTCGGGGGAAAATTTGCGCATTCCGTGATTATGCACATTTCATTCGGAAAGAGTTGAAGAGAGCGCGCGTACGTTCGAAGGCTCTGCTTTACTCCGATCAAGACGTTCCGAGAATCACTAAGAGTCCTTGAGCATGCGAGTGGCAGCTTTTTTGCGCAAGTTTCCGAATTATTCGGAATTGAATTAATGCTGCATTTTGTTTTCTTTTTCCTTTTCAAAGAAATCAAAATTAATTATTATTCCATTTTAAGAGAAATTTACTAAGTCGGATATTATCGGTGCTTAACATAATTTTTATTAAAATGTAATATCTACGTTATAAAGGATCAAAGCAAAATTGATTAGAATCATTGTTCGCGCCGCTTACATTATAATGGTAAGTTTTAAGTCTTATACGCTTGGTAACTGGCATTCAGTTTTGCCTTACTGAAGTAGACAACGAAATGTTAATATTTTAAGGTTACAATACTACAGATAAGGAATGACCTTTTATACCTTAGCTTTCTACTCGCAATCAAGTTTGGACACTAAGAACTATAAGTAAGGCATGCTTCCGCGCTGGAGGTGGTCCCCGCCCCAAAGGCCATCTCAGCCGGCGTCCCTCAAGGGTCTAAGCTCTCCCCCCCCCTACTCTTTACTTTTTTCTGCCATGATCTTCCCACACAAGATACAATTACTACAGCACTCTACGCGGACAATATTGCCCTCATAGACGCCACTAAAACAATCTGCCACAGCACGTCAAGGCTAAACAGATTTCTCCCATGCCTCATCAACTGGTACTCGCGGTGGAGACTCTCCATCAACGAGAGCAAGTCCAGTGCAATCTTTATCTCCCGTAGAAACCAGACCCCTCCAAACATAACGATCAAAGGTGCCTCCATTCCGTGGAACCAATCGGTCAAATACCTCGGAGTGACGTTCGACAGGAACCTATCCTGGAACAAACACCTCCACCTCATCAGGAGCAAAATGTTAGGAGTCTTCTTAAAGCTCATACCTTTCTTCCATAGCAAAACCCTGTCACCCAGAGCAAAGGCCAGAGATTTATCCGACATCATCAGAAGCATTGCCACATATGCCATGCCTTCTGGGGGTCCACCCCCCAGACAGACTTCAGCGACTCCAAGGCACCTACATAAGGCTGCTACGCTCTTCCCTCAACATCCCTTGGTACTTAAGGAACACTCAAGTACTTAATGGAAACTAACCTTCTTGTTCTCAACGATTACGCGAATAAATTCGCCAAAAATCTGAGAGAATCAATTAAACAGCACCCGAACTCAGGAATCCAATCCCTAAGCAGTATCCTTCCTAAATCGACGGATCGCTACAGGAGGCCTTGCGTCTGATCATAACTCCATCAGCCACCACCATTCTATTAATAATTTTTATCCTAACAGATAAAGGGAATGATACCTCCGGGTAGGAATCCCTGCGGGGAAGGGTTTTAGTCGGTAGGCATGCGAGCAAAGGCTCCATGAATCCGACACTACCTCTCATAGAGTGGTGTCTTTAGAAGATTTCCCCTCCCCGCATCGCCAAAAAAGCGCTTTGAGAGTCTCTAGAGATTTTCCAGTGATTTTCAGAGTTCTACTAGACTGCTGCTAAATACGCTTAATCTACTTTCTTGTGAAAATATCGGACTATAGACTTGGAGAAGTCGACTTAGCTTATCGATATTGCTCTTGGAAGGTGTTGAAGTCTTACTTGAATTCTACACTTCCAAGCAACGAAGTGGCGCAGCCAATTATGTTTTGTTACCGTATATTATTTTGGTTCATTTCATTTTCCGAGGGAAGTAATAGAGCATTAACAATAATAAATGATAAGCAATAAGCAATACTAAAAAATCAAACTATATACAAATCAAGCTATATGGAACTTACAATTATATATATATATATATAATGGATAAATCAATGAATCCGATAAGATAATTATTATAAAAAAACTATCAAAACAGAATGCAATTCAATAATTTAAAATATTTCATTTTAATGACTCATTTGCAACCTTGTTTAAAACCATGTTACCGTGATAATTATTGTATTTCTAATTTATTATCGGTCATTGTAAGTATCTATATATGCACAAAATGTACGAATTAAAGCCAGCCTTCTTCTTCAACGGTATTTTTCGAAATATGTATTTAATTTAAGTAACTGTAATGTAGTTCAGGTACATAATACATAATTCATAAACGAGTTGAGAAATTTCAATATAAATAAACATATTTTTACAATTTTTCAATTATAATTTTTACATCTTATTTACGAATGTGTGTGCCAACTCGAATATCCGCATAATCGATTGTTATTTATCCAATAGTTTCCTTTAACTTCATACCAAGTGTTATTATAAATAAAATTCTTAACAAAAAATTTAACTGTAATCTGGAAATTAATTAATCTAGTTAGTAATCTCTTTGATTTAATTCGAAATAGATTAACTGACAAATAAAATTATAATAAATCATTTTTAATATACCTATACAATTCGTAGAATATACATTATATTATTTATTTGTACTTTGATAGAAATCAGAACTATTTAAATAATATCTGTTACATATTAGAAAATTAACTTTTCTTTAAACAATAATAGTTAAAATCAATTCCGTTGCACAAATTTACACCTGTGTGAAAACTCGCACCATAATCGGCTAATCAGATTGTTCATTTGTCAATAGATAAAATTTCGATTATTTCAATTACATTACTGTCCAACAATCGATAACTTTTTCGCATCTTTTCATTTTCATCGATAAAAGGATCTCTGTTATAGAGCCAAATTGCTGTTTTATTTATTTATTTATTTTGTTTTGATCCATAAATTCACGAAACGGTCATCAAAAAAAAAACCACTCAATATAAAGAAAGGATCCAAGGTCCCCGATAATAGAGCGAGCTAATATATGCTAGCGGCTCTTATTTTCTATTCGGCATTAATTAAAATGGCGGGGCGGGGGGGGGGCAAGGCGAACGAATCGCTAATTCGCAAGAGGCCAAGAGAGCTTCAAGTTCAGCGGCGCGCGCGATACCGTTATAAATGAGGAGGGAAAAAAGGAGAAAAAAATTAATAGCTCAAGATAAATGCCACGCGGATATATATAACACCCCGCGAAAGTTCGACGATCCTCTATATACAAATATTATATATATATGTGTGTGTGTGTGCGTGTGTGTAATACACATACGTACGCCGAATTGGAGCGCCAGTGGCATACCGACGTGTATTTATTATACAATTTTATTTTACAACCGTTTTTTGGCGCGAAACGCCAAGAACTCGGCGCGGCGTATTGGACCTGAAGAGCATATGTATGATATATATATATATATATATATATATATATATATATATATATATATAATATTTTGGAATTCAGGTGTTTTGCAGAGATCTGGCGTCCGGTGCATATGCGCGCGCGTTGCTCGTCTATGGTACGATGTTTATAATGGCTGCTCGACGGCAGATTGGCCTCGGAGCAGCGCCATAGGAGCGCATCGGCGCGCGAGAGCCCCCGATGCAATTTATGGGTGAAATTTACACACATTGCGTTTTAATGAGAAAGTTACGGCATCGAGAGCGCGCGCGGGCACACACGAGAGCATATTATGAGAGATTTGCCGGTGATACACGCGCGCGCGCGCGCACACACATAAACACACGAACCAGGTATAAAACGGTACGGAGGAGTCGTAATAACGCATTCTTCGCTCTCCTCTCCCCCAAACCCTTTCTCTCTATCTATCTCCGTCTATCCCGCGGTAACTGAACAATTATTATTATCTCACATATTACCGCTTACGGAGGATGATTATTATTTTTCTATACCGGTTACGGATATACATAGGAAGCAATTTAAATAGAATTTCTGTCTGGCTTCGAATGCACGCAGCTGCTAACCTTTTTCTCGTATTTATACGAGCCTTGCGTGTTATTTCGAGGGAGAGATATCAATATTAGTTTAATCTATTGGGTGATCGATGTGTTTATTGTATATATGATACTACTTTTTTTAAATTAATCCGCAATGAGTTCACAATTCAACTTGTGGATATGCTTAATAACCAGCAAAGTTCCTCAAATGGATTCGAAAAAATCAAGACCGTTATACGTCGGAATCCGTTTTCTTTTTCACTTCATTTCACTCTATTATTTTCACATTGAAATCAAAATGACGCTTTCAATTTCAGATTAATCCATCGGGTACCCCAGTGCTCGTTCATAATAATTAAATCTACATTACACGATGTTTTGCGCTATAATTCAGATTTGAAATCATTTCTTTTCAGGATAGTAGCCTGTCGACTCGAGGTCTATAGATTCAGAAACGTAGAATTTTCATCATTTATTTTCTTACCGATTTATACTATTGCAAAAAGCACTTTTGCGTTGTTATCGATTTGTTTTCCTGTTTTGTGTCGATTTGTCGGCCTAACTTATTGCCTTCTATGAAAAATTAGTATAGGATAATTGGTCCATAATCCATTACTTTATCGATGATTCGTATTGAGTTCCATGATGTTCTTTTCACCGTCATAACTTTAGCGCTTTTATATTTTCATCTTATCGGTTTCACTAATTTTTTCCTATATTTCTGTGCCTTGCGTCAAGTAGAAAGTAGATACGCGCAGATACACCAAGCTTACAGTACAAGGTCTATATAGCTCCAAAAGGAACCAACTGACGCAAGGCGAAACAATGAGGAACAAGCCCAGTTTTGTTTCTTCTTGTGTCAGCTTGTGCCTTTTCGTGAATAGGCCTGACATAGAAGCCACCACAAGTAGATTGAACTTTTCATTTTTGAATCCCAGTATGATTCCGTTACCCTCATCAATATGGTAACGTCCATAAACGTCTACCTTGGAAGTGTTGCCAATAATACACATGTATAAAGAATAACTGCAAATATTGACACTTGCAGTATAAACATGAAATGATAGCCACCTAGTGGTATGCCCGGAAATTTGCCCCCCCCCCTCCTATCCTGAAACAAAAAGCTAATTCATAAATACTAAATTTAAAATTTAAATCGATTTGGAGTAAATTTTATTTATATAATGATAATAAGAACATCTCGCTGATAATAATTTGTGAAACTTCTGAGTACCAACTCAATTTAACAATTAAATATTAGAGGACCGACAATTTGGAATTTGGAAAATTTGAGTTTTTTTACGGTCAAGAAATGAGTTTTCGACTTTAGTGGAACCAGATGACGAGCAGATGTCACTATATCAGACTTTTCATAAATATTTTTAAATATGAAAGAATTTTTAATACAAATATTGGCAACAAAATTAACGTACAAAGGTTTTCGAGCGCACTGATTCTGATTCTGATTTTAAAATAATAAAATTCAAAATAACTGATCCAATATGACAGCTTCTTGAAACTTATTTTTGTGTTTTTGATTTTTGTTTTGAGTCTCTTTGATAGAAGTGTTGAGGTCAAAATTATTAGGTTCAAAATGGCCTCATCTGATACATCGGTATTTTGAACAACGCATTTTTTTCTTTATTGAACGAATAGCGAATTTTTGGAATTGGGAGCTCAGATTGTTGCTCAAAACTGTTGAAAATACGCTTTCTTCTCAAGTGTCTCAAAAGCACTGCTTGAGCGTTTATGAGTTAATGACGACACATATACTCGATTTGCTATCTTGAATTTTGATGTTCCGACTTTAGAATTAATACCAGAAACCTCGAAATCCTACGGAAATAATTATGCATTTTTTCATTTTAAAAAGTTATATATGTGTTTTCCAGCTCTCTAAATTGTTTTTTTTCTTTTTATGAAAGCTATTTAACATCGCTCCATTTTTACTCCCGAATACCGAAGCCAATCACTAACGGAGGTCTGGAATCATATGTTTTGATTCAACGATCCAGACGTAAATTTTTACTGACGATCGTAAGGCCTTTCAATGGGTGAATTACAATATTAATTAATTAAGTTGTAGGCAAATCGAAGCTGCATAAAACATAGTCATGGATATACTGATGTATTATACACTTGCGGATGCAAAATATTTCATGTACTATTATAAAAACTTTTTTACACTCATTTTCAGGAGTATTTTTCGCGCCTGAAGAAGTCTATAAATGAAATTGGGTACAATTTGATTCTAATTTAGTAATGAGCTAAACCAGACAGATGAGTGCAAGTAATAAGTGCTTTTTACTACCAGATGTAACATTCATCTTTAGTTCTTGTGCCTCCATTTTTTTTTAATTTAATAGCCGCATTATTGTCGATTCTTCACATCGAATATATATTTATCAGTTTTATTAGCCCCCGATAAAAGCGCATGAAATATATAAAACACCAAAGATAATCGAGCTATGGTCATCGAGCAGGCTAAATGTATTAAATTAAATATTGATTAAATCAGGTTTTCCTATAAAATGCCCTGAATGAAGGGCATTAGGGAGCATACTACAAAACATCCCTATTGATAAAAAATCAAATGCATCCACGCTGGCGCGAAGATTTTCAATTAAACTCTGTATTGGAGTTAATTTAAATATTTTATAATTTCTATCATTATTCCGCATCGTAATGGCCATATAGTAGATATTAAGCAACACGATATAATCTGCGCTCTTTCGTCTTATATATATATATATATATATATATATATATATATATATATATATATATATATCAACGACTCTGTATACTATTTATATATAAACATAAGCACACCTTGCCGGAATACAATGAAACGAACGCATTAGATGCATTTTCCCCGTACGTGCCCGCGAGGCTTCTGTCTTTTTTCCAATGATAAAATCTCTGCACGATCGAGCGCTCTTGCCGCTGCTTCTCCCTTCCCTCACTTCCTTACCTACCCATGGAGCCAAGGCCTGATAAGGAAACTGCATCGCTATACATACATACATACATATATGCATACATACATACATAACATCCATTCATACATACATATATATACGTTCATAGATACATACATACATATATACATTCTTACATACATACATACGTTCATACATACACACACGCGCGCACACACACACATATATGCATATACATACATAACCGCGGTCATTTTGCAACCTAAGCTAAGTGCATCGGAAGAAGCACAATTAGTCACTCGCCCGCGGAATCCGAGATAATGTCACGCATTACTTATGTGTTTATACACACGCGCGCGCGCGCGCAAAGGTATATACTTACCTGCGAGCGCAAATTTAGCATCTCCCGCGTGCGCGAGAACGCGAGCATCGCGCATCGGCACGATTCAGGCTCGGCTAGAGCGAAGATATAGTAGACGATATAGAGCGAGATGGAAGGAAGTAATGTTGTAGCGGCGATGGGAGGGGTCCGCAGAAAAAAACCGTTGTGCGCGCGTTTTCTCGCTGGCCCCGCGCGCCCAGCGCCGCTGGCCGTGGCGCATAAACGGGCGGCGCGCACGTGCGTGTAGGTATATATATATATATATATATATATATATATATATATATATATGTATGTATTTATTTATAAAGCCAAGCGCTATAGTTGCAGCTCTCACCGCGGTTTGACTTCGCACTGATTTATCTACCGTTACACGATAGAAAAGCAGGAGCGGAACCTCGGGGAACCCCGCTCTTATGCCTGTCCGTCGGGCAATTTGACTGTGGCGCCCCGTCCCTCCCCAACTTCTTAGCCCGACAATAAAGAGTTAATTAGACGACTTAGCGCCGGAGGAATTCCGTGATTGTCACCGTAGGCTGGAGGCCCCCCCCTCCCCCACTCCACCTATCCTCGCGTGAGATGCGTGTCGGCGAGTAAAAATTGATGCGCCCGCTTGAATTTGAAAGTACAGGTAGCGGAGGAGGAGCAGGAGAAGGAGGAGAAGAAGGCTTTTAACGACGGCGCGTCGTCGTATATGCGCATAAGTAACGGACGGTGAGCTCGCGTGCGCGTGCGCGCGATTTTCGGAAGGCAGCGGAATTGTGGGATGATTGGGCGGGAGCGGGAGGGGGGGGAGAGAAGTATGTAGAACGGGGCCGCGCGGGAGTGAGCGCAGTGCGGGTGCGAGAGAATCGGGCCGTTCTCACATTATCGTGTTGTACACCTCCGTTTTTACTTCCGAGCGAGCACTAGGTCGAGGAGCGTCCGACGCGCGGACTTCTGGGGAAAATAATTTTGCATATTTTCCATTCCACTTTTTGTAGAACGCCCGTGTCTTTGCTATTGTTACAGATGCGGGCGATGATTATCTCGATCGAAGCGAGCGAAAGTATAGTGGAATCTTTCGATTTCTCACCCTCGAAATTTTGGAAATTGTTCTGAATATTTCGTCAAGTATTAAATTCTTGCCAACTTACGTTGACTTATCTTTCGTTTTCTTTGAACCAAATAAGCGAAAATTGTGAAGAAAATTTTATAAACTTTCTCATTTTCATTTGATGAATTTGCCTGATAGTTTACATACAACTCCAAATACATACAGAGTGTGATTCACTTAAATTTTCATTAATTTAATATTTGCATTTAATATTATTTAAAACGGACTATTTTATTCACGATCGCTAAAAAGTGCCTTAATTAGCCCCATCAGCATTCTATAATATCAACGATTCTGCAGACCCAACGAGTTGGCGAATCTAATGACCTACGAGTAGCAAACTCACTAACTAATTCACGCGTTCGTTCACTTTCCAACTAAGTAAAATTTTCAAGGGGGAATTCATTCAATGTAAAAGAATGAACAACACATTTTATTTTACTTTATATTCACTCAATACAAAATCCAAAAGAATCAAGTCGAATAGAAATTGAAACTTAAAAATATTATGTTACTTATATCGAAGATTCGTTCTTAATATGCCTACAAAGAAATTTTCTAATCTTCTTTAAGGCGTTCCATCAGTAATGTCATAATTTAAGCAGTGAAAATTATATTTTAAAAGCAATATGTAAATACCCTCATTATCATTCTTAAAAACTGAATGTAAATTAAAATTATAATTTTCGATGATAGTCTGCCTTATTAAGTAATACGGAATCGATAATGTAATAATTATAGAAACAGTATTTATGATCTTGATTTTGATTATTTCTTGAAACGTTTTAATGCGCGTACATGCGGCTGTCCGAGCAGCCAAAGCTAACTGCAATTTATGTAACATCAGCCTACCTGTCAACTCTCAAAGAATTCGATTTATTTATGAAATCGTAGATAAATCTATGAACATGAAAATTATTACACGTATAATAATAATCTCTATAATACTTCATATATCTCATGCTGTTTTGAATTACGCGCGCGTCGAACTGTCGAACGTCGTCTGCCAGCTCGTCTGACATTTTACTTCCGGAAACACTCGATATTACCGCTGTTGTCATTAATATCTTCTCAAAATGACCAGTGGCACTTAACGTTCATGATACCATTAGACTCTTTAAGAAATAATCAATACGTGGGTCATTTATGGAGATGGTCTATTCATAGGTCTATTTTGTGAGACAGTTATTAAGAAAATGAATCTCATTTCCGGTTGGTCTCTCAGAAGTATTAATGCTAAACCAGGTTAAATTGATATTCAAAAGGCTCGTTCTCAAAACTTTTACCATTAACAGAAGTTCAAAATGATAAGAACATTTAATAACAACATCGTAAAGTTTTATGACAGCATCCACATTCGAGTTCACTGATGAGACACCTTAAATTATATACAGGTTGACATAATTTATGTAACAAATGACTTTCTTCTCAATGAATTTCATAAAATCTGCCATTGAAACAATATAACGAGTACAAAAGACCAGAACCTTAGATTAAACAATCATTAAATATATGCCTTATTTGGATTAGTAACTCCCCGAAAGCTTGATAGTAGATAATCGCAAACAGTCCTGAAAAGTGATGAACCCACCTTTCCAAAAAGTTTCACAATGGCTATGGCTCGTTTGAAAAAAAATATCATGACCGAAATATGACATTATATTTTAAAAATTTGTTGAACTTTGTCAAACTTTGATAAAAAAAGAGAATTAGAACCACGAAACGGAGTACACAAATCTCTAGTTTGAAAAAATTTGTTGACATTTTCCAAAATCTGACGAAATTTATAAAAGTGTAAGCGATTTCTTTGGTATGAAAACATTGACAGCATAAAAGATAAAATCAAAAACTTATAACGGTTTCCACTTATCTTGCCGTCTACTAAATGTTTCCTATTTTTATTAATGTAATCATTGAACTTTAATTTTTATCGAGGTTTCGAACCAATTTTATTAATTTGGCACTTTCTCAAGCAAAACTGTAAGAAGTTATAATGTTGAAAAATATTACAATTAATAAAAGAACGATACCAAGCTCAATTAACTTAAAACTCATATTCCAAACAGCTATCCGGACGACCTATAGGTGGCTTCTGAAAAATGTGTAATAACTGAACATCATATATACCATAGCAGTAGCAGTCGTCCCAAATCAGACTTGAATCGTTCTCAAAAAGTTTTGCAAATATAAAACAGTAGTAAATATAAAAGCTGTTCTAAAGTACGACAATATTTTGAACAGAAATGATTATCAAATTGTTTTTAAAATATATGGATATATAACGTCTATTTATACCATTGGCTTGGTTATGTATATGGGTCATCTCTGAAAAGAATTGTTTTTGGTCAGTAGTTGTCGATCCAATATCTAAATATTATTAAAATCAATTGAAATTCGTATGTTGTTACATGTATATATTAAGTAAATGTTCCTCTTTTAAATTTCATATTACTGATTAATTCTTTTATTCTTATTATCAGTTTTCCAAAAATTTGTCATACGAGAGTAGACAATTCAGTAACAACTTATTTTATACACTGTATTGTTTTTCTCTAAATAGTTTAACTTATCGTTATCTTACCTTATAAAATCATTAAATTCAGTTGTTTATGAATAATTTGAATGATATGTTTCGGCAGGAGTCAGTGAATATGTGGAATTACAGATTTAAAGTAAAGCACTACAATAAACTTGGTTCGATTTTCACTTAAATCATTCTCTTGATCTATATATAATTTTTGTCTACTTTCTAGACTCGCGATTGTTTTCAGATACATTATAATTCATACACGTCGTCAAACTATCAGTTTAAATGGGTAACCAGATATAAATATTTTTAAACCGAGTATAAATATTTCATTAAAAATACTTATTTTAGTGGATTATAGTTGACATTAGAATGCCTTGTATTTACTACTGTTTATATACTTGTAAAATTCTTCAAGAACGAAAGTCTACTTTGGCATGCCTGTTAATACTATCACTATGGCGTTCCCTTATTGATGTTATATAAATTAATGAGAAATATTTAAAATTTTAATTGTTAATTAATTTGTTATCTAGCTTAATTTATTTGTAGTATTTATTTAATTATAATATTTTTCTTCGTTATCAATTGTTCGTTTTGATAAGAGGATAAATTAATGACGATGAGGGTCTTTCTAAATTACTACAAATAAACTATGGATTTCCATTTCAAAATAATACAAAATCTTTGTTTAATAGATATGCATTTAAATTAAGCTGGCACAATGAAAGTATATCAAGGTTCTCATTTACAAGCATATGTATATGCATATATGTATTTATATATATATAGTGTAACTATGGTGCTCTATCGTATAATAAACTTTTATATCTTAAATATAATATAATATATTATCAGATCTAATGCTGGGCGCAATATATAAAGATGTAATTACTAATAGTATGCAGTATTTAAAATAAAGTTGTTACTGTGTTTAATTTAATTATACAACATTACATAGTGTTTAAAATTTTTATTTGACTGTACAGATTATTTGAAAATTTCAATGTCCTTTTAGTAGAGCTTTTTAAAAATATTAATTTTATTTACACTAGATATTTCTAAGGTTTTGTTTGATAACAAGAATTTAAAAGAAATTAAGTATTTCACTTTTAATTTTGTTGAAGAAAAGCCACATCTTTTTCAAGTAAATTAAAAATATTATACGCCATGTTCCATTGCATGTTGTAGCATCAGGCATTACATTGAAGGGTTTAATTTCCCGACTACTATGCATGTGCTATTTTAGACTCGTATTATAGAAGTATACATACATCAGATGTCTCTGAAATTTCCAACCATAGATTATACTTATTTATCTAATAAATTACTAGTTGACCATCTATCAGATAAGTACAGTTCAACATCAATCGATAAGAAAAAGTTCTGATTATTCGCTTAAGATAGATTAATGACTTTTTTAATAATAGCTATAAACTGGAGAATATTTCAGATAAATTATTAACTGAAATAGTATCTTCCGCTTCTCTAATTAATAGACACAACTAGCTTTAGGCGTCCCGTCTAGATTGAACTAGACAGCGTCGAATTCATTCGTAAACTGTTCAATATTCTATAATATATATTTCGATAGTATATATTTCTCAACACATACATTTTAGAAACATTTTTTTTAATGTAAATCAGAAGGACAACGACAAAAAAATATGGTTCAAATACCATTATTAAATGTCAACACACAGAATTCCTTAATTGCGAACATTTGTTTTAAAATTCAATGAGAAGATTAGGCTTTACTCTAATAGTTGATACTAATAAACCAATAGTTGATACTACAAGTCGTCGATAAATGCGCATAATAGCAGCATGTAGTATTTTATGAAAAAATTTTTCTAATTCTATAATGGTAATTATAGTAGTAGATATTATATAATGGTATTTATAGTAGTAATTCTATAGTGGTAAAATAACTCTATTCATCGGTTAAGCAGTTCTAACAACGACCTTTAGCATAGTCGAGTAAATTCGTATAACAGACTATGAGAGAAATCTTCAGTTGAAAATATCCTTTCTGTTCTTTCCAACTGTCGGAATTAATGCTATGCAAGCTATGCTCATTCAACTACTCGAGTACTGTTTGTCGCAGAGTAACTAATTGAAATACTTCATCAAAAGGACACTCGATGTTTTACGTAAATGAATCATTTTGATTCTATCCCCTTTTTTCGCTGCACCTTTGCAAACTATTATGTTTCAATTTCAGTATTATAGTCGTAGTGTTTTTAATGATATTTCATCAGAAGGTCCTTTAGTATTAAACAAGAACTCGCAATCCAAACCTACTGAATCCTCAAAGTATTGTGACAAATCCTTCATCACCTCCGACTATGGAATCTTTTGTTTTGGCAAAAGTGAGATATTGTGCTTAGAAATAATATCACCCAGTCTTTTGGACCTTACATTGTCACATTTTCTCTGATATTGCGTGAAGATTTATCTGTTGCGCTGTCCGGGTTATTATTGTTAATTTTTTCTGTTACGATTACCACTCTAACTTATTATTCTACATTTCTAATCAGCTATTATATTCGTACCAAATCTGTTGCGGCTCCTTCTACGCAGATCATGTAATATCGTAGACCATGGATATAATATCAACAAATATATATCTCCAAACTGCTTGAAGCCTTTAATGTCAAATAACATTTGACGACTATGCATGATGTAATTGTGAGATTGATACTTGTTTTTCAACAGCTACACGAAATTGGTGTAAAGGCATTAATAGAAATAACTATGTAAAATAGTCATCAAATACGACTTCTATATATCTTAATAAGAAATTTATAATGTTCCCGTTCGATTCTTTCATACATTTTTCATTAGCCAATTTTTCGATGATGAAAAAAATGCTTATCACTACATGGTAAAGCCTATACATAGGGTTTTGTAAAAAAGTCTTAAAAATATAATTATTATAAACATTTAAAGTTATTCAAAAATAATAATAATTAAATTTTATGAAACTGTTAATAAGTAAATAAGAAAATAATATTGATAGAAGAAATATTACAATGAAAAAATTTAATAGAACAAAATTCAAAATATTAACGTTTTAAAAATTAACAAGAGTATGTAAGAAATTTAAAAAAATTGTTAGACAGACCTTATAAATATCTAGTAACAACTAAAATTTTTATATCTTACTAATTTAAAATAATTGCTTTTCATTTTTTTTAATACAGGCATTATATTATCATTAATTAAATTTTCCATATATTTTTTGCATAATGAGAAAAAAGTTTTATATTTTTACATTATGTTTCGTAATTCTTTATTTTTTTCCTACTGAAGCTTTCATAATGCGGAAAGTAAGTTCTAAAACAACTTATCGGTCAAAATAAAATTTTAATAATTTTTAATTAATAATCGGAATAAGATATAACATATAAATAAGAGAAAATAAAGTTATTACTAACTTTATATGCAAAATTTATAATGGAATGGATCTAAAAAATTTTACAAATAAGATATATATCCAGTTTTTTTTAATAATCAAAATTTGTTATCAAAATTCTCCACCTTGAAAAATTAAAAGAATTTTGATCATTTCTATTTGGTCATAGTTTTAACGATGACTTAAATATTTGTACATTAAAGTTTTGCACCCCATAGTGTAATGCCAACGATTTCAAACTTTGAGTTACAAAATTTACATTTAACTATCAATAATTTGATAAATTCTATGTTTATATATCAATAATTATCAATAATTTTGTTTCTAACAAAAATAAAATTACATTTTTCTAAATAAAATCCGAGTACACTAGTGCGTACAAACAGAAATTAAAAGTGTACTTATATTATTAAGAACGCATATAATAAATTCGGATTTTTTTTTTATTTTGTGCATTGATAAATTGTAACTCTCTGATTTCTCAGAACATGTACATTTTTGTAAAATAAAAAATAAACGAAATTCTAAATAAGTTAATAGTGAATAAATTAAACTTTTAGGGATGTATAGATTGCATACACAATAATAATGTTAGTAATAGCATTGCACACAATGTCGGCATATCCATCATTCAGAATTCTCAGCGGACACCTAATTGTAGTGAGTACATATTAAATCGATTATATTTTTGATAAAAGAGATGATGTTATGCTAGTTAAGTATAAGTTTCTTCTTCTATAATTGTAATTAATGTATATTTTACATTTTTTTTCGTCGAAATGTATATTGGGAAACTGGATTCAGAAACAAACGTTCTTCCATACTCTCAATAAACGAGAAATTGCTGTTTAAGTAACGAAATTTAGTTTAATTTAATTTATATTTATATAAATTTTAAATTCTATATGAATGGTGACTCTTTACATCTGTTGCTGAACTACCGAATACTGCTAAAATTATAAGAAATACATGTATATCTATATTTTTTATTTATTGACGTTCCTAAAACTACTCGATAGCATAATTTATTTGTTATTATTTTTTATTAACAGATAGTAATTATTGAATTTCTTTAAGCTCAATATTGATTTAAAATTTATAAATATGGATATATAGAAATCATTATAATATAATATAAGTATGTTAGATGCTTTGGCAATCGTAAGATCATTGCTGATAATAAGAAACTGATAAATATGAATAAAACAAAATTAACCTATAGTTCGAACTTCAATTCATATATTAAAAAGTTGAAAAACCTATAATATGAAATTATCAAGCATATTATTTGATTAAAAAATAAACCATTACAATTAGATTATATATTTAAAAGCATACCATTAATATTATCATTTACTCTAATAAAGATCTGTTTATCATCTACGTAATGTTGTAAAGGATGTTATGAGCCACTGTCTAAATAACATATTTTTTTATTCATAGTACAACGAAGTACAATTGCAGCCTCTTTTAATTCATTAAAAGTTATAAATATACTCGATAGTTCATTATTCTACGAAGTATAAGTAATAATATCATGAAATTAAGTAACAGGATTAACGATGGCTATTATAGTTTTATATATATATATATATATATATATATATATATATATATATATATATACACCATTAGAGGATGTAACAGATTTGTTCTTTTAAAGATTTTGATCCACAATATGAAAAAGTAATATATTCTTAATAAAATGATAACTTTTTTCTTATCAATAATCATATTAATAACATCAACAGAAAACCATTAAGAATCAACTGAAAAATATTGTTCTTAAATGAAGCAAATTGATTAAAAATATTAGTCTCAAATTTCATGGAAAATAGTTAGACATCTATAACTTCACTAAAAAAATGCTAATACCATCTAATTGATATAGTATCTATTAATATAAGCCTCACACTGCAAATTGCGTATGTACCAATAATTTATATAACCACCAGTAATACAATAAAACGGAAATGAACCATGCGCGTAATACCTATGAGCACCTAAACAATATCATTATATTATTGACCATATCTTTAAAATATCAATTTTCATGTGCAACTTCATTTTGCGATCATGCAAAACTTTCCAAAAAATTATTTTGTTAAAATACTCTTGTGCATCCGCATCGTTTAGACGTCTTCAACGTGCGGCATTTTTAAACGAAGAAGTAGATTCTACTTTATACCTTTCAAGTCATTCTTGAATTTGAACATTATGTTTTTTCCCCAGGAGTAAAGTTTGATCGACACGACAAAATTCAATTTGAACTTTAGTAAATCTCTATAATTAATTGTTAAAAATCATAAAAATTATATGCGTATATTTTAAACGAATATATATGCATTTTACATGAAACACTTATATTTAGATTTCTAGCATCATAACAATAACTTAATCCTAGAAGTTTTTGCCAGATATCTTGCGCGATACAATTAACTGTTATGTACATTATTTAATTTCTAAAAATTTAAAAAACAGTAGTAATATATGGAAATAATTAACTTTTTATACACCTTAAATAGCTTGTGGAGTAAAAAGACGCAACAGAATCATTAATGGAGTAACTGCAAGTATTAGAGAATTTCCATGGTTGGCAAAAATCAACCTAGTTGGTGTGCTTCATTGCGTTGGCGCTATGATCACTAAAAAACATCTTTTCACTGCAGGTCATTGTTTGAGGTACGTATATGATACAGAAACAAGATCTTTTAATATTTGACGATAAATTCTCGAAACCAATTGTTAATTAAGGAAAAGCTCTGTGATGAAAAAGAAACTGCAAAACTCGATACTCCCTACTAAATATCTATTACAGACTCTAATGTGGACATTCGTCTCAGACTACTAAAAACTACTTTTGAGTTTCTTTTTAAAAGGAAACTCAGAAATGAAATTAAAAATAAATTATGAAATTTGTCATGGATGTAAGAATAAAATGATTTAATCTTCTGATAAACACGATTATAGTCAAAACAAGTTTCACTTGTATTGCTTGAATAAAAAAATCTAATTCTGATATAAGGAATCGAAAGTCTAACATTTATCAATGCCCCTAAAATGAGTAACAAAATGAAGCTACCTATATACCTTTTATTACACAATATAGTAATTCCACAGATCCTACTGTTCATGGATATCCATTAGAAAAATAGATTATATAATTATGTAAAATTGCTTTATTATTTACAATAAAATGATTATTAATAAATTGTATCACAAAAAAGCAGTGGAAAAAATGTTGTTTGTCTTTCTTACTGGGCGTTACGTGTTACGATCAGTGAAATTTACTTCGACTTGCAATGTAGAAAAATACGCATATAATTACTTCATCTTTACAACAGCTATGCATACATTTCGGCGTAACATTTAGCCTTCGATCTATTTTGTACTTTTAGATTTGTAAAAAAGAAATTATTTGTACTTCGACTTTCAGAATAGTGATAGGAAAAAAATTTTTTTTGAAGCACAAATAATCTCTTCTTTACAAATTTTATGATCTAAAACAATTATTTATATTTTAGATACTCGAATAGAATTTTATATTGAAATAAATAATCGAACAGTTGTCTTTGTCAATGATAAAGCAATTTCTATTCTATTCGTATCTGAACATTGAACATCTATTGATAGTAGTATTTGTAGCATTACTAAATGAATAAAGAATGTTAAAATATACATCTGTATAGAGTCTTAATAAATTGAAAATATATAATCGTAAGAGTTCGGTAAAGAGTTCATACACGAGCAATACAAAATGCAATGTTGAAAAACTAAATTCGACGAAAGCACATATAAGCAGTCGTCAATCTCAATCACGTTTTTTACGAACAGTCCCTAACCATAAACACAGTATAATACAATAGGTTGAATCAAGATAATAAGCTTTATTTCTTTATTACTTTATTTCTTTATTCTTTATTTGTCTTCTTGTTCAACAGACTGATCACAAGCTTGAGAAATTATATATCTTATTACCGTACAATAGCATTGTCAAGTAATCGGAAACTCGTGCATTTGAGCGCTTAAAGGGCACACAATCTACCTTTTTTCACGTCACAATGTCCAAGTCGTATCAATTTTAATCTGCGATTTAGATCTGCAGAAACATGTTTAAGTATAAATTGTATCATGTATAAGACATATGATAGTCTAAACATTCATTAGTATACCCCGTTACGCAAATTATATCATTCATAATTTATACGACAATAACAGTCAGTTAATGCTCATTTAGCTATTACCATTCTTTTAAATACATATTTCAAAACCGAAGATTTATGTTAATACGTAGTTACAATTTAAAAATTAAATTTTTATTTATGTTTCAGGTATGGCTCTGGGCATATAGAAATTATGCTTGCTAATAAAAAAAGATATGAAGTCTTGTCTATAAAGATGCACGAAAATTTTAGTTATGAAGACTCTTTTGTGCAACATGATATTGTTATAGTAGAACTTGATAAAGAGGTCAAATTGGGAAAGAGAATTCGAACAATTTGTTTGCCGGATCGTAAGTATCCTTAAAATTGCAAATGGGAATCCAAATCTTCTAACGTACTTTTTAGACTCTGCTGAATTCTTGATTTTGATTATTGCTCAGTATTCAAATATTAAATTGCTACTTCTTCTAATGAATCTTGTTACATCAGCAAGTAATAAAAAATATTATAATTTGGATAAGATCTGTTTTAAGTGAAGTTCATTTTTTAAGAATTTTATCTGAGACAGATCTAACGATAATTTTAAACTTGACCTTAATAATCTTCGTTTTAAAAGGCAAAGTATATTATTTCTTTTACTATTAATATAAAAGGGAAAAATTTTCTTTCATTAGTCAATAGACTATCTGATTAAATATAATGATAACCCCTATGGATCATTTGTAGATTAAACAAGATTTTAACATTGTAAGAGTATGTCAAAATCATTCTAGTTAGCCGTCTGAATAATAGAATATATTATATTTTGCAATATTTATAATTTCGTTTTAGCTACATTTATTAATTTAACATGAAGCCCTGATTCAACTGTCAATTTTTTGACATTCAGAAAGAAAAAAGTCAGGAAGAAATAGTTAATTTACATAATCTGAAACTTTATAATTTAGTTTAAAAACCCAAAATCCTATTTAGTGAAAATAACGGGTACTTAAGACACTAAAAACATTGCGTTAAATAAAGATTTATATATTCCGTTATAACAAACATATTATAATTATATTTTATGCTTCTATAAATCGTATTAAAATAAGTAATGAAACTATAGTGTTAACGAATGCTGACTTTGCCGACAAGATTGGAATAGCCGCAGGATGGGGGTTTATAAATGAAGACGGCCCTGTCAGCGAATTGTTGCAAAAAGTCTCATTGCCAATTTTATCAAAACAAAAATGTTCAGAATCAAAATATAAAAAAAGTATAATGGATGACATGTTTTGCGCTGGTTATCTCACGGGCAAATACGATACGTGCAAGGTAATAATACATAAACTGATTTTCAGAAATTTATATATCAAGAGATACACTGTATGATTTTATGTTTTAGGGCGACAGCGGAGGTCCACTAATGGTTCGAGGACCTAAACGGGAAATGATAGCCGCAGGTAATTAATCCATTCGCTATAGATACTAAATATATCTTAAGATTATATCCGAGAGTAATCTAATCGCCATAATGCCGCGTAACATGACAGAATATTCAACAATTTTATATACACTTCTTCAATGGTATTAAGACTGTAAGCTGTAAACGTCAACGCGAGACGATAGATATCGAGAGACACCTACAGATAAGGACAGTACGATCTGATTAATATCTGATTTTTAATCTTATTAATATTTGATATCGTAATTTTCATTAAAATTCGTTCAAAATTCATCCCTTTCCTCGATTATCTCGTTGTATCCCATCCGCCTCCCCAGGAATCTAATGGGATCTAGTCATAAAATCATTCGGGAACGATTAGCCGATCAATTCAAAACAAAAAGGTTCTGGGTGTAGAAATTAATAACAATGCTCACTTGATTTTTCAATAATAGTATCAGAAAGCCCTTGTATGTACTGTTGTTAACCGATGTTCATCGTGCTCGTCAAGTTTTAATACCCCTCTCCAACACCTTATGAGTCTCTGCTTCTATTGCCCAGCTCTATGATATCCATTAAAAATGACCAGTTCAAAATTCATAAGGAGGTAACTCACCAAGTAAAAAAATGATAAGAAAATTATAAAATTTAGTATACAGTAAAAAATTTTATATATTTATACATCCATCAAATTTTGAGGACACGAGGTTGATTTTTTAACGAGATATTAATTATTCCTTTTTTCCACGCTTCACTCTGTTTCTCATAAGAGTTTTTCTCCAGTAACTTGTATTATAAAACGAAGTAATGATATTTCAATGAATACTTTTCTAAAATATATCGACAATTTTCCAAGGATTATTTACGAACTTTAATAATATCGATTCGTTCATTACTAGTGTACGAAATAAAACAAAATATTTCAAACACGTGCATATTTATTCAGTTTACTATTAGTCTTGAATTATGTCAGGTATTACGATATAAAATATCGATCATAATTAAAAAGATCAAGAAAATATCAAGTGTTTTTACTAAAACTGCGCGAGAAGTGGTATAAATCGGGCATCGATATTTTGTATAAAATGTGACTAATATGGGGTTATTTGTACTGTGGTCTGATAAGAGACATACAAGAACTAAATTTAGCTTTGAATTCTATATTTAGTTCGGCACTTGTTTATCGTTAAAATAAATCAGATCATTAGATAGACTAGACCATTGCCAATAACATAATGCTAGTAGAGCAAAGTGCAACATTTCACGCCGATTGGTACCTGATTCGATACGGTAAATGTATGAGTCAGACCTCGTTAGGTTCCCTCATGTACTGATTATCTCTATGCGATAAAAAACATTCTAGGTCCCACTTAAAATAAAAGTCTTTTAAAATATTCAAAATTCATGTTTCGACGTCAAAATTCATATTATTCCCATTTTTCATAAACTACAATAAACTTATTTCAGTTTTCCATTTTCTATCATCTCCTTTAGTTTACTAACACAAAACTAAATATTTGTAAATGTTTTTTAACTCAAGGAAAAAGAAGTCACACGAATATATATAATATCATGGATTTAGTAACTATTGAATAGTATTCATTCTGTTCTTAGTAACAAAATGTGCAGATAGTACTGACATTGTAAGTCGGTATTTTATCATTGTGTACAATCTATGAAGTTAATTTTTGCTTTTGTAGCGAATTGATACACACAATCCTTTTATAATAGTAAAATAGTACTATTTAAGGAAATGCCTTTTCCAATTCAAAACAATATAGTTTTTCCGATACTGACTCGTAGGCTAGTCTTTATTATTTACCTGATTTCTGAATTGCATTTCGTATTCATAAGCTTTTCTAATAACATCTTTTCTAATAATAACGATTTCCATAAATATTGGATCAGATAAAGGCGTAAAAATTATATTTTTCGCGATGTCAATTCGCTTGCTTTTTTTCATTAATTTATAAATTACAATTAATTTATAATTGTTGATCAAATATGTTTAATTTTATTGATGCTTTGGTAAGTCTTGAATGACTTTAAAAAATTGATCAATATTTCTGAAAGCAAAAATCAAAATAGAATAAATGAGAATATAAAATATGTTAATTGGTTATAATAAAAACCGAATCTACAATACTAATAACGACTAAAACGCATAAAGTTTAACAATCAGTAATATGATTATGCTCGACAGGTATCATTTCCAATGGAAAAGGATGCGGTAGACCAGGTTATCCAGGCATATATATGAATCTCAGTCATTACGTTGATTGGATAAAAGAACATATCGATGGTGAACAATTATGTCCTCCACCTTAATGAATCTGGAAATCACTCAAATATAAATATTTATGTTCAAAACAGTGCAACACTTTATTTAGTAAAAGAAATGATCTACTGTATAAA
This sequence comes from Sycobia sp. Sy_11, assembly GCA_018907035.1. NCBI lineage: Eukaryota > Metazoa > Arthropoda > Insecta > Hymenoptera > Epichrysomallidae > Sycobia > Sycobia sp. Sy_11. The sequence continues at coordinate 590,694 of JACCIC010000161.1, read as the reverse complement.
TATTATTTGAATATTATAATTATTTTGTTATAAAACAGTTAATTTATCTGTAAATATTTGTTTACTCTATATTAGTTAAGTATATTAGTTAAATAAATAAATGATTATAGTTCATAAAAGCATACTTTGGATATCAAAGAACGTCTGTAATACAGAAAGAAAATATTTTATGTTTTACATTTCAAAACGAAGCCCTAACAATAAAAATGTATAATAAATTGATTTTAATTTAACACTTTGATCTAAGATTTATTTTGAGTAGTTCTATTTAAACTTATTTATACGTCTTAAATTATAAATAATGATGTCAAGTATACTAAGTTATATACTAATTAAATAGCTTTTTAAAACATTATTGAGATAGTAACCAAAGATTAAAGCTAATATTAATCTATACAGTAAATGGAATAAAATACAATAAAGAAAATAAAATAAACGTTTTCTAAAATGAGTGTGACGTGTCTTATTTATCCTTAGAATTGTTGTTTTGAATCGCAGATAAATAAATCCGCACATTCTCAAACAAGCGCAAGAGTCAACCTCGTAGCCAGCAAATACAAAGACGTATAGTAGGACGGAAAAGAAGCAAATCGACGGTGTGATACAGTTGAGCAAAAACTAAGATACTGAGGAATGAGTCGAGGGCAGCATAGCGACCAAGAATAACATCCCCGCTTTAGCGCAAAGATTCGCGATTCCTGTACGTAGCGGTGCGACTAAAGGCAAAAGCGAGAGCGAACAGAGAGCAAAAGTCTGCGAGCCGCGTCATTATATTTCCGCGTGAGGGGAGAGAAAAACAGGCCGGAATCCTGCTTGCGAGCCACGGCGGATAATTCGCTAGGTGAGACCTTGGCGAAGTGGGTGCACTGCTTCTTGCGAGCCTCAATTGCAGCTGAAAACGTTTGAGTGCGCGAGGGTTTTCTACGGATGCGCGGAGCCGGAGCTCCGCTTTGATTCGTCTTCATCATCTTCAATCTAAGGTGATCATTTATTCATCGCTTCTTCCATGGAATTGCATTATATGAATACCGACTGGCAACAAAGGAATGAAAAAAAGATATATGAAGAATAGGAAAATAATTTATATGATCGAGTAGTTTTAAACTGATCGTATATATTATTTTTTTCACGTTCAATAATATTATATCCGATTTTTAGACACCTAATTATATTCATCCTATAATTTAGACATATTAGTAATGTATATATTTTGTAAATCTACAGATAAAATAATATTGCATTCATAATTTGACTGACCATAATTTTGATATGGCATCAAAGTGATGATTAAAAAATGAGGAAATAAAAATCATCCCAAGTCTTATTAATAAAATCACAATTGTCTGAATGTAACAAAATTTTATCCACTAAATGCAATTCATAGCATCCATTCAATGCCACCGATACGATGTTTTTTTTTTTAATTATATTACCATAAAAATTTATGCATTTTTACCTTTTCAATTAAATCAACAGTACTATTTACTTATCAAAGATATATAATTTTAAATTAATTGATGTTTAATTATTGGTAGTTGTAGATTCCGATATTCATTTTCTATCTTGATTCTTATATTCAAATCATCTAGAGGTGATTGCCATATGATAGACTGAATTTGCAAATACCTATCGATAATGTAATAAAAAATCTTCAAGGCTATATTTGGTAACTAATCATAGTAAAGTATTTGCAATTGACAATATGGAAAATATGATTAATAGTAAAGTTTTTGAAAATGAAAAAAATTTACATAATGATCAAAACAACTTGATTGATATTGACCTGTTCCAACTCATAAAATTCAACTCTAAATAAATATAGGTGGAATATCAGTTATACAAATCTTCAATCCATTTATTATTGGAATTTTACTTAGGAGTAGAAAGACTCCTGAGACAAAAGTCTTACGTTGAATGAAATAAAATTTACGGTTTCAATTATACGTTTTATATGCGATACGCCTTTTCGAGCCTATAAATTTAGAAAAAGTCATGTGAAACATTTTACACGAAGTGAGAGGGAATAAATAATAGAATTATATCTCTAAATAATACTGCAAATAAATGAAGAAATCTTTTTGTTCTAAAATGAATCGACAACATATTTTATCAGTAACTCCATTGTTAAACATTAAACCAAAATTTGATATGAAAGCTTTATATTAGATTATATGCATTTAGCAGGTAACAGAGTAATGTTAAAAACAATTTGAAAGCATTGGATTAAAGGTAAACGCAGATTACGTCTATCTTTTTATATAAAAAAAGAGAGCTGTCAAGTAGACTATTGTTTTTAAGAAAATACATTTCAATAGAGTTTCAAAAGCAACCATTCGATGTGGCCAGTGCTAATTAATAGAAAGCAACGGAATTGCGATTATTTTTACTTTACGAGGTTAGACAATTAAGTAGTACCACAAAATTAAAAAAAAATCGAGTATATTTAAAAATTAAGGTACATCGCTGCGATCCCCTTCAAATTAGTCCCGCCCCGCATCTATATACTTATTCCAACGAGTTTTCCAATTTTCGTAACAATTCTGGAACACTTCTTGTGGGACCTCTCCGAGTACCCTCGTCACAGATTCTTGGATGTCTTCAACGGAGTCAAAATGTCGCGACCTTTGGTGAATTTCTTCAAATGAAGGAATAGAAAAAAATCGCACGGTGGTACAAACTCTTTGTGAACCACCCCTTTGCTGTTGAAGAAGCTAATGAACATGGTTTTCACTTTTGACTTGCTCATTCTCCGCGGCTTGTCGTTGACGCTCTCACGGTCTTTTTTTACAATAGACATGGCACCAAAGCACCTGACTACAACTCAGGGCATCACTACCATACGCTTTAAGCACTTTTTTCATAAGTTTCTGTCGCGGTTTCGCCGGGTTTCGCACAAAATTTTATCGCGCACCGTTGCTCTAAATTTGTCTGTTCTATTTTCATGGCATGTGGAAGGTCGCATAAACGTGAAGGTCGGAAACTAAATTCGCCTACTAATATTTAAATAATTGTCTTTGAAGTGCAAGAGACTTCTTTAAAAATGTTGCGCTTCACGCGCTTATTGTACGTTATATGCGCGCGTATTTATTATTCCCGACGTTAAATAATATAATAATAAATTTTCCTCGCGTCTAGATCCTTTATGGTTTTATATAGCTAGCCTTCCGCACCGCTCGAATCCGTTATAGAGCTGCTCTCCACGTCTGGTCACTTCATGTACAGTCCTCTTAAATCTGGGAATTCCCTCGCCCTCAAATATCGCATCTTTACGCGCGGGAATATCACCACTGCATACTATGCACGTACCGTCGGCACATGGCCCCACGTGCATATACGCAGGCTTTCCAGGTATATAATGTTTATATACGCTCGTAGTAGCTGAACGCCAGGACCTAAGGGTGGAAGAGTGGGTGAAACGCACTCCGAATTTTCTCCCTTTTGTTTTCTCATCTGCCGAGCCAGTCTCGCTATATCCTCCGTCGTGCACGGATAGAAATAGCCACTTTCTTGACTTCGATTTGCTCGTCGAACGCACTTGTTTGTACGCGATAATTTTGACCGATGCGATAACGTAACAATTTGTGTTTTACATGTAGTGTGTGTGTGTACGTGTGTTCAATTTATCGTTACCTTCGACCTCGTGAGGCCTACAGATAGGGCTATCGACCAGCTATCCGGTCCGCTAGCAGAGGACGAACGTCACTCTGAGGTGTAGGCCAAACCCGCAGCCTCAATTCGGCAATTTGGCGATGTCGCAGTGAGGGCTGTCCCCGTCTCCGAGACGTCGGAACTGCGCACACGTTTCAACCTCGGCCACATCTTCCTACTCTACCATATGTGTGTGTTTAGTGTGTAGGCTCACGGCGTGTAAAGGTAAGAGAGCTCTCTCCGTATACAAATGGCCATTTAGAGTATTTTATGTTTAATCATATTTTATAATGCGTGTAGTATGCTAATGTGTGTGGTATGAATACTGTAAGTTAAATTATAAAAATGGTCACTTTTTATTAAATACGAATTCGAGTTTAAATTCAATTTGCGGCTTTTTTCCTCCATTGAAACATGGAGTTTTTTTTATTCCATTAGATTCAGGTAGTATTAATTGAATATATCTTTGTTTTTTATTAAATTTAAATTGTCAGTTTTGTCATTTATACACGCCACACATTTCATCCATTTATCCCTTAATTTATTTGTATTCATATATTAATTATCTTTCTTTTATTTAATTACTTAGTTACTTATTATTATTTACCTTCATTTTAATTTATTTGTTTTATTACATCTTACTTATATACGTCTATTAAACTAGCTTAAGAAAATTCAAAACAAAAAACATATATGAAAATTAATTTTAAAAAACTATAGATATCTAAATCAAAAAATGTATACATATAGTGGTAATTTAAAAAATTTATGAACTTAGAAAAGTTTGAAAAAAAAAAACTGCTGACAAGTGATTCTATCGCTTGTCTATTACTCAAACAACCCCTCATATATGAACCTGTATTAGGCAGCCTGAATGACTAGGTGGAATATTACATTATCAACCGACGTAAAAATCTGCACTAATTTTCAACTCACTAAAACACGTGAAAATGTGTTACATTGTTTTCTGTTTTTGCAAAACTTGAAAACTTACGTAGACCGCAATGAATTCAAGAAAAGCGTGAAAAAAGGGGGAATGAATGCGATTCAACACAGCTGAAACGCCAAAAGATAGAAGAAAAGAGACGACGCAGGATGATCCATGTATGCGGGTACCGAATCGAGAGTAAAGAATGAAATCATAAACCACGAGCGCAAAAAGTTTTTAAACACTATTTACTCGAGAGTAACTCAGTTGAGAAGAAGGGATTGTAATAAGTAAAATTCTAATTCCCCGTGTATCATGAAAAAATAACTAATCATTAATTAATATATATATATTAGGAGTGTGAATAAGTCTTTCCCGTTTTTTGTAAGAGATGGCGCCACCAATACTGTGCGAGTATTCAATGGTTACATATGTCATAATCAAAGCTTATTCATATGTCAACAATTCCATACTAACACATTAGTTAAAATTTTTTCGCATCATAAATTTTTGATATCGTGAAAATGCCGAAATTTGAGCCGAGTCGACGTCATTTGCGGGAAGTTTCACTTTATTGGTTCAATTTGAAGAAATCTGCTGCCGAGACGACATCGATTGCTTCAGGAGGCTTATGGAGAAGGTTGTGTCGATGATTCAAGTGTTCGCGGATGGTTTCGACGCTTCAAAAGCGGTGATTTCGACGTGGAAGACAAGGAGCGTTCCGGGCGGCCGCAAATCTTTGAAGATCGAGAATTGGCGACTTTGCTTGATGAAGATTCTTGTCAAACGCAAGAAGAACTTGCTGAAGCATTGGGAGTTGACCGAACAACCATTTCCAAGCGTTTGAAAGCCATGGGAATGATCCAAAAGCAAGGAAATTGGGTGCCGTACGAACTGAAGCTGAGAGACGTCGAACGGCGTTTTTTCACTTGCGAACAGCTGCTTCAGCGACATAAAAGAAAGGGTTTTCTGCATCGTATCGTGACTGGCGATGAAAAGTGGATACGTTACGATAATCCGAAGCGAAGAAAATCATGGGGACTACCCGGCCATGCATCATCATCGACGGCCAAGCCAAATATTCATGGCGCCAAGCTCATGCTCTGTATATGGTAGGACCAGCTAGGTGTGGTTTACTATGAGCTTCTGAAACCGAATGAAAGGATCACAGGCGAGGTCTATCGACGACAATTGATGCGTTTGAGCCGCGCACTGCGAGAAAAACGGCCACAATACTCCGACAGGCACGACAAAGTTATTTTGCAACATGACAATGCTCGCCCACATGTTGCACCGCCGGTGAAAACATACTTAGAAACGCTCAAATGGGAAGTCCTACCCCACCCGCCGTATAGTCCAGACGTTGCTCCGTCTGATTACCATCTCTTCAGATCGATGACGCATGGCCTGGCTGACCAGCACTTCCATTCCTACGAGGAAGCCAAAAAATGGGTGGATGACTGGATAGAGGCCAAACCGGTCGAATTTTTTCGCAACGGGATTCGTATGTTGCCAGAAAGATGGGAAAAAGTTGTAGCTAGCGATGGCCAATACTTTCAATAATTCATTTGTAACCATTTTTTCACAATAAAGGCTCAAAATTTGAAAAAAAAACGGGAAAGACTTATTCACATACCTGATATATATATATATATATATATATATATATATATATATAACTAAAAAATGTTAATGATTAACACATATTAATTATAAAAAATACTACAATGAAGTAGGTAAGAAAATAAATGAAAAGACAGGTAGTATCAATAATTAAGCGAGAAGAGAGAACAATACACCATAAAAATAGAAAGAGAGAATGAAAATACGAAAACGAAAAATCAGAAAAATTGAGAAAACACGGATCCAACATGTCAAGGCAATGCCTAATAACCGGAGAAGCCGAAAGAATGCTATACAGACAGAATAAAAACAATGGCAAACCTAGAAGATGCCAACTTCTCCAAAAGTCAAAAATATGAAAATGAGCAAATCAAAATTCAAAGCAATTGTGATTGCTCTTTTCAATATTCATAGAAGTGTATGATATACTTTCAGTGGGCTTCTAAAAGTCAAACGAGTTCACCAACATTACTATCTTCATGCTCTTACTGAACTACGTGAAAGAAAAAGAAAAAAAATTCCAATTTCGAAAGGAATCGTGGCTTCTTCATCAAAACAATGCACCGATTCACTCCGCATTGAACGTCAAGATGTTCTACGCAAGTACAACATCCCAGTACTAGACTACCTACCGTATTCGCCGGATCTTGCACCGTATGATTTCTATCTCTGTCCTAAGATGAAATCTGCATTAAAAGGGACAAGATTTGAGACTGCTGAATCTGTAAAAGAAAAACCGGCGCGCATCCTAAAGAAGCTAATAGAAAAAGACTCCCAGCATTGTTTTGAATAATATAGATTCGCATGGATTAATGTAGACATAAAGGAGGGGTATATATTAAAGATGATAATAAATAAATATATAAATCAAAATAAAATATTATATATCTCCGGTCTCGTTATTTAATAGCCATATCTCGTATTTCTAAGAAAAGTAAGCCTTTTAACTGTGCTTTAGTTTGTTTTTTTTAAAAGTTGACTATATTGTAGAAAATACAAAAACAGAGATACAATTCTGCTCGTAAGTTAATAAAAATATTTAATGTTAAAAATTAGTATTTAATGTTAAAAACTCAGCTTCAATTCAATCTTTCTAGATGAAATAAACTAAAACTTTTTTTAAAAGTTTTTTAATCGAATATTTAATTTAATGATATTTGAAATCAATATATTTGTAAATAAAAATTCTTAAGGAAAAATAACAAGTAATTTCACCTTCTATATACGTATATTCTATAATATATAACATATAACATATAATATATGTTATATTATAATATATAACATATAATATATATTCTATAATAAATATCAGGTTCTCTCTCTCTCTCTCTCTCTCTCTCTCTCTCTCTCTCTGCGTGTGTGTCTCTGTCTCTATCTCTCTCACATTATATCATATTATGTTATCTTCATGGTAAACTCGAAAACTTCTTAAACAATCCCCAGAAATAAGAATACCGTACATTCATTTTATATAATGAAAGTAGATAAAAAACCAATTCAAATATTTTTTTAGAAGAAACATATTGCAAATAATTTATGAAGGAATTTTCATAATAGATATGACGCCCACAGATGTTCGAATTTATATTTGCATAGCATATAATAATAATAAGAAAGTATATTAGCTTCAATGTTTAAATTTATTCTCATAAGTAAATAAAAAATTATACCTTTACATTTTATTATATTTTTGAAAAAGTATACAGAATTTTAATTATAATAACATTTCTTATTTGTTCTTTGGATGAGTTTAATATCATTTCTAACAGAGTTAATAATAATTTATCATTACAATGAGTTTTTATATATTATTATTATATACTTTTGCAAATATTATAATGAATATCTATTAATGCCATTTCTTATGAGTCAAGGTGAATGGAAATGACTAAGAATGAAATAACTTCAATATAAAGTGCTACAACAGTTTATGTATAATTCGAAACTAAAAGTAGATGTATAATTAGTCAACCTATCATTTAAGATACTTTTTTGTATTTTTTTCTATCATGAAGATTAAGATTTCATTTTTCACAATATTAATTATTATTTGTTGTGAAAACTTGGTGTCAGGTATATCTACCAGTGCAGTTATATATACATATCTATTTAAAACGTTGATAATTAAATTAATTTTTTCAACAATATCTATAACCACCTATATCTTTTTGCTTTCCACAACAAACCAGAGGTAACAGTGGAATAAGTTAAATTCTTAATTTTTGAAATATGTAAAACCAAAGCATATTTATAAACTAAAAATTTAAATCTACTAAGATATAAATATATAAGTATCAATAGCAAAATAATACTGTATATTTTGCTTAAGAAGCTATCTAGCCAAATATATAAGTGAAATAAAAAATTAATTCTGTTTAATTGTCTTAATAATTAACATGACAACGTTGTACAATTTACTGTAACTACCACATTTGAATTCGAGATGATAGTTTTCGTTGAATGTTGTTCATCAGAAGAAACAGTATACAGATAACCTCATATTCTTCTCATGAATTTTTAGTAAAAACACTTCGACTTTCCTTGATCTTCTCTATAGTAATCGGTATTTCCTAACGCAATATCAGAAAGATTCAAATATTATTAATAATACCAGTAAAGGGAATGTATATGCATACGTCGCTAACTTACTGCGTAAAACAGATATAATTATATATATGCATATGAACTGGCGATGTTGACAGGCGTAGCGAATGGTAGTACCCGACGAGCAAGCAACATTGTTTTTTCAACTATTTTCTTTTATTTCGTTAACTAGTAATCGACGAATAGATATGATTAAAACTAAAGAATAATTTTTGGAAAATTTTCTAAATTTTCGAAAAGGTTTTATTGAAACATCGTGGTTTCATTTCATAATACGATTTAAGAGAGAATAATTCTGATAAGAAACAGTGTGAATCGTGGAAAAAAATAGTTTTTAATACCTCGTTAAAAAACCAGCTCCGCAGTCTCAAAATTTGACCAAATCATTGTTATATACATATCTTGCTGCATACCACATTTCATAACTTACTCGTCGTTATTTCTACTTGATTAGGTACCTCCTTATATGTTCTACAAACAATGTTTCAAGTAAAACAACGGTCCAAACAAACCTTCAGTTTAGCTTATAATAACCTTAAAAATCAATTCAAATTTTTTTACTATGTATAATATTTCTTATATATATATGGTGAATTGTACACTAAGGATATAGAGTAACTAATGCACCAAGTGATGTATGTACGCCTTTTTACCACACGACGTGAAAAGTTCGAATATTTAAATCCTTTTTGATAGACAACGAAGAATTTATTATTGATTATTTCATTTAGAACCGTAGTAAGAGATTTGACGTTCAGTGGACTATTATTAAAATTTATGTATGTTTCTTTACTTTTCGAATTATCGGTTTTTTCTTTGTTTTTTGTTTTTAACTTATTAATTTTTCTTCTGAGGAGCATAATTCGTATATAAAATTGGTTAAAGTAATTATTTTGCCTGACATTCTCCAACCTATTTATATTAACGAAGAATTAAATAACGAAAAAAAAAATAAATAATGAAGTATAGTTATTATTATTGCATTATTTTGGACTTTATCATTAAAAATTCAGCAAAGATTGCCAAGTCTTTCTTTCCCTGTAAGGTTTTATGTTTCATTTGTTTTCTTTCCACAGGCTATAAGCTATGTATTCCGGGACGTAACTACAACGATGGATGCAATTATTGTTACTGTGATGGAAGCCACATTAATTCGGAAAATCGCAGGATTTCAAGCATAACGTGTACTAATAAGTTATGTTACAAACATGATGGATCATACTATCAACCATCTTCGGCACCTGATGACTTCTGGAGTGATTAGAACAGTGTAATCGATTTATTCTTTCAGTTTACAATAACGAATATTTCAGAACGTCTATTTGTCTATTATAAAGTATGGAATGGAATGGAAGAATAAACTACCGTAATGAAATTCAAGTGTAACTTTTACATAATAGTTCGAGAGACAACAGGTTGCGGGCACAATAAAAGCAAAGACTATATGTATTTGGTCTATGATCATCACCATAAATATATTTTTTAATTCACTAAGATCACGATATAATGTAAAAATATTTTGACTGTGTCAGTTGACAGAATGTATAAAAAAAAGGAAAGTTAGTTTAAGTAATTCCATTCCACCTGTAAAAAATAAATAATATATATAAATATAAAAGCTAGTTATTAAAATCTTCTTTACATAAATGGATAGAAAAGTGCACAAGGAATTCTATAAAGATATGGATTCAAAATTTTATAGGTGAACAGTGAACATTATTTCAGCAGAAAGGTTTATTACTATTACAAAATATAGTACTGTAAATAAATGATTTTTATAGATATTTAATTTCTATTGAAAAATAAGAATTTCTAATTTTCGATGTCATTTAATGAACTATTTTTTCGTCAATTTTTGAACAATTGATCAAGGTACACTACGCGAACACACACACACACACACACACAACCAATATATAAAATCGATAAATCTTTTTTATTAGAGCTCCTTCCATCATTTTATACTGTATAAAATTTAAAAGATATTTCAAAATATGTGATTTATTTAAATTATGAAAACAATGGTGTGGCTAACATTTTTCGACAAAATATCATAGAAGACCACGTAGTATAAAAAAGTTGTAAGTTCGTGTAGAATATCTGGATTCTCGAAGTTTGACAAGACAAATTCCTTCTCTACTGACGATAATAACCACCTGAAACATTTGTGTTCTAGAAAAACATTCTGCTACTGAACAGAAGTTTTCCTGAACAAAAGATAAATGCTACTTTACACATTAGCATTTGTCCGTAAATTGCATAACGGTGGTTGTACCCTATGTTTACCCCGAATAGAAACGTAATTATTTTATATAAATTAAGTACTGCAATTTCAGGATTAAAATAGGATATGAAATGCTCATTAACGTTGAATAAGTAAAAACTATTAAATCACTGATTTATTAGTACTTCATTTACCATTACAGTAGTTCCCATAGATGCAATTTTAGAAAGTATAGCAAATTAAGAGATTTGTAGCTTTTGTCAAAAATCAAACCTGCCAATATTTTCGAGTGGTGAAAAACACCACTCGTGAAAATGATCTATGATATGAATTTCTACGTTATTGAATAGTAATTCAAATATCTCTAAATCTAAGATATATCCACTCTATGATGATGATCGATTGAGTAGAGTTTGCAAAGAAGTTCTGTCTTTCGTTCACCTGTCAAAAATTTTCAGCACACTGTCTTATCTATGAGCGACTTTGTTTTTGTAAGCACTACTAGCTGTTTTGTTTTAATTTATTTCTTCGAAGTCACACCGACAACTGAGTCATTAATAACTACATACAAGATCTTACACATTATGCATTTACAACTTCGTTTGTTGCAAATATGAAGTACAAAGTGTTACATATGTTATTCTTTTATTTTAGTATTATTATTCATTATTATTTTATTATTATTTTTACACATATTATTTACAGCAACTTAATTTCAATGCATTATTTATATAATTCAAAATCAGTTTGGTGCAGCTTTTTATCTTGGGAAACGTCGTATTTTTTCCTTTGTCCACATGTTCTTGACAGACATCAAATGTGTCTTATTGTGAGAAGTTCGTTGCACATATTACATATTGGGAATGGCAGTTACAGATGTAATTGATTATAGTAATTAATTACAGATATAGTTGATGATATAACTATCCCATTATTACACAATTTATACGACGATTTATACTTGTATCGTTAGTTATTTTTATCTTCCTGCATGAGCTACGTCATACTCAATTAAATATACATATTTAAAACTAAATATAATCGACTGCTTAAAATTATATAGAGTAATATAACCATAAATTTAAAAAAAAATCAATAATTGCTTGTTTTAAAACATAAAGCAAATATCCTTATATAACAATTTTTGAATAGTTGTTCCAACATAATTTTATAAAATCTATCCAAATATATCTTTAAAATTCAAATAAAATATTCACAAATTGCAAAACAAATATTAAATCTTGCATATATTATATTTCTAAAAACATCATAAATCTTTTCTTTTCTTCAATAGAAAATTTGAATATTTAGGATTTTTCATAATCACATTATTGATTTACCCTCTTTGTCCTCTATCTAACCATTTTTCTACATTTTAGCAATAATGTAAGGCTAAACTCATTTTTCAAATCAAACTGAGGGCATTCTTATATATAATGATAAGTTTGCTCGATTCTTTTAAAAAATGCTTGCTCCGAGGACAGAGAGAATATATAAAAAAATGAACTAACGTCGATTAATATTATGTTACACCTGTTACCATCTTATTTAAAAAATCCAAAAAGAAAATTCTTTAAAACTATCATTACACTATTTTAAACATTATTTAGCATAACTGAACATTAATCACGACTTAACATAAATTTATAAAAAAAGTAATTTAGATCAAAACTCTAACACATATAATATACACATATAATGTGCAGTATATCTAATTAACTTTAAATTAAAATTACCTTCTATGCTATACTATATACATAGCTTTATGTATAGTATACAAAAGTTATACCTACTTAACTTAATGGCGTACTTATACCTCAAAAAAATTAATTAAATATTTTTATTGTAATTATTTGATTTAAATAATATATCCACTACAGCATAATTATTACAGTATTAAATTAATTTCAATATCGAAGATCTGTGAAGCTGGTAATTTATACATACAGTAATTTATATCCTATTTACAACTATGTTTTGTTCAGTAAAAAAATTTTTTAGCCAATGCCAACTAGATATAAGCATAGACTTAATACAAATTTATTTAAACAATTATCTTTATAAATATTTATTCTTCTTTCTCCAGAGTATAAACAATTGATGAAATCAGAAGCTTGTGTTTCATGTAAGTACATAGTCGTAATACAGAATTAAACGTTGAAATGCTTGTAGAGCATTTACTTACCTATTTCAATTAAATTTTTCTAATTCTGACTGTTAACTTGTTCTTTTATTTGTCCGAGAAATATATACACAATTGGCGTATCAACTTAAGCTAAACACAATACTGTAAAATATAGAACTACGATATATCAATCTTGACTAAAAAAGCACCTACATCTATTTCAATACTCGTGCATGATAGATTTATAACTGTCGCTTATTTGATCATATGGAGGTGATTGAAAATACAGAGCAAATCTATCTTTTTCCTGAAACCTCAAGAGCATACACAAAGAGAACTTATTAATTATAAGTTATATAAAATATATCAGCAGTAGATAAATGAACAGTTTTCCAATTTATGTTGGTCTCTACAATTTGTTAAATAATCTCTAACGAGTAAAATACTTACTACTACTATGAAGCTCAATTTTTTACTGTTAATGTTCCTAATATTCAATACTTGCTGTATTCACTTTAACGAAGGTTTGCTAATTACTTCTATTAGTCAAATTTATAATATGTTTTACTTAAAAATATAATTAAAATATCTGGAAAATATCGTTTCACAATAGAATTATTTATATATTAGACATTTATGTATTAAAATTAGTTAACGCATTTTAAGTAGATATATTTTAGAAGTTTTAAAAAAAAAATTAGTTTTATCAATTACATTTCATAATCACTCTGTTCATTATTTTATTTAAAGAGACTCTAAGAAGCGTTTTTATTTTATTACACTCGCATACAAAAAAGTGGTCCGCTCGTGAGACCGGACGTAAAGTAAATTATGTACTTTGATATGCTAAACCGAATCTAAAGTCCATAAAAAATCGCAAAGTTAGCGAGAAATTGAAAAAGTCATCATTGAATCTAAAAAAAAAAATTTTCTTGCCTGCGTAAGACGTATTATTTTTTTTATGTACTCTAAAATTTGTTTGAGTCTAAAATCAGAAAAAATTGGAATAATTAATAACAAAAGATGAAAAAAAAACACAAAATTATAAGAATAATGTAAAAAATAACAATAATGGGGGTGATTTTTTTCTTATCTGTTTTTATCAGTATTATAAATTAACCCTATTTCTTCTAAATAACGAAAATTTCTGCTCAACTTCAAAGCCTTCAAGCTTTAATCAAATAATTATATGGAACATTTTTTTAAAATTTTTAAAAAACAAAATCTCGATTTATTGACATTGCATTTAAATAATATATCGAATAAAATCTTTTTTACTTTCTATCACATATCGTAGAAAGTTTATTTAAAAAATTATAAACATTCCGCTGCATTGTTTATTTTACAAAATCAAAAAATCTACCTTTGATGAAACATAATAAGTAAATGATAAAAAATAGAATGAAATGAATATTTAAAATTATTTTACAAGTTATATGTATATTAATCAACAGCTGTTTCAGTAATAAAATCATTTCCAAAGCAATTTCTTTGTTCCTTAAATAACGGTTTGTCCACCGTCAGAGCTTTCGTCAAATAAATAATACACGAAACTATCCAAATACTAATATTTATATTAATATCATGTTCATTAACATCATACAATAAACACTTGTCAATACTAAACTTTAACATTTCATTATCTAAACAAAATTCAAAATCAATTCAGTTCAAAATGTATAATGTAATAGAACCGAATTACAATCCGTTGTGTACATGTAAGCTCTTTTAGAAGGGATAGTGACAATATGATTTGTCAACCTCAGCTCGTATTTATAAAATTAAAAATAAATATTTATAAATTGTTTTTGTACATTTGATGTCAAATTGCTTATAGCTGTTTGGATATAGGTCCTATTTTCACGTACAAATCAATTATTTTACGTCCACAAAAATCATTTACACTTGTGTTTTATTATTATTTTAAAGCGTACAAATTATGTGTCTTTGGGAGCACGTATTACGATGGTTGCAATATCTGCTACTGTGACGGAAGCTACAGAAATCAACTCGAAGAGGAGATGCCAAAAATATCGTGCACTCTGTTGTTGTGTTACAATCGTGACGGGACCTACCACCAGCCTCTCCAAGCCCCCGATGAATTCTGGCAGGAATGATGTATCATTTTAAATACGTAGCAAATCTCAAAGTCTTTATATATAATTAGCCTTCGTTTTATACAATTGCACGACAGTCGATCTATTTTATATAAATTTAAACATTATTAAATGCCATAAATGCTAGGGTTTAAATCTTCGTCGTTATTGTTGTACAATTTAATATTGTAATTATATTCAAGTATGTTGCTTTAAAATTCTTGCCTGATGTAATACAATTGATATTGCACATACTGCTCTTTGAGAATAAGTATAATTATGACATAAATTTTTTGTAAAATACAAAAATCATTGGAAAGATTTGTTTGAATATTTATTATGGAAATGTTTACGTGTTTAAATTTTAAATTTTTAATATCTGTCCCATATTTTCATCTGTAAGATATTCTATTAAAAATAAAAATTAATTTATTTAATGGCTCAGAGAATGGAAAGCACAAGCGCTTGAACCACTGGATTTGGTTTTAATTTACAAAAGTTACATCGTTGAAAACAACTGACTGAAATTTCATCAAAATGCGCTGAAGCTTTTCCTATTGTTGTCACTGAAATTTATTTGATCAACTCACTGAAAATTCAAATGAAACTGACATTTCAAAATCAACACAAGAAATTTCAGTATCGGTTAAAAACAAAAATTTATATTGTGCATTTATAATTATATTATATTAAGAAATTTATAAATAATGTACTGAATTTTATAATCCACACGCAAATGTCAATGTAAATTTTAAAAAATTCTTAAAAGTGTACTGAAACTTAATAATCATGAATAAAATTTTATAAAAATGCACTAAAACTTCTATTATTCATAATCTGTTAATTATTAATTTTTATTGAGTTCATAATCAATTATTAATTGATTAATTGATTAATCAGTTAATAATTGATTAACTTTTACAGACACGTTATAGCTGTTAATAATTTATAATTCCATTAATGTTTATAATTCCATTCTTGCGCGATTCGTCCAATCTATAGAAAATCAATGAGAAATATATGAATTGTATATGACATTTCCGATTCTGATAAAATATGTTAATCCGAAAGTGTTTTCGATTTCTATTAGCTTATATACAAGTTTATCCTGTATTACTCCAGGATGGCAACAATTTATTCTATCAATTATCAAAATTTCATTGCAAGTGGTTTAATAGATTTTTACGTTTTGGTATTAATTAAATTGATTAATTAATAATAGTAAAAATTAATATATCAATACAGGTGTAAATGGAAATTCGTTTTTTGTTTTTATCGAGTATAGATTATGTATTATTTCATTCATTTGTCAAGTTACGTGGATGCCTCAAACAATTATATAAGTCATTAAACGAAACCATAGAGTACATATACAAAGGTACACACGTCGAACAGCCAACTATAAAAACAAATATTTTCATTAATAATTGAACTTTATGATTATGATACAGCGGTAGTCGCATAAATTTGACCAGGACTATGTTTATCAACCCATACGAACTGTCGGAAAAATTTATATCCGTAATTCCAAATAAGGCAATCATAAAATCTAGGAATATTGAAATTAATAGAATAAATACACTTATGGCAGAGCAGATTTTTAAAAAAAGTTATATACAGTTTGGAAAAAAATTGATAGTCTATATAACACTCGGATTACCCGCAATTCATTTTCCAAATAACGACAATAATAAAAATAATGAAATATTAAAAATATTCCGACATGCGCGTCTGTGCGAACTACGAAAAAAAAAAAATGTGCAAACCAATTCTGGACAATTATATTAGTTCGTATGAAAGAGCAATGAAATTCCATATTTGCACGAATGAAGAAAAACGAGAAAATATTGCTTTTTCATAGCTAATAGAGAGCGATTAAAACCCTAGGGATTGTCTCTTTTTTTTAGCTATATAACTTTTTTAAAGCGTTCCGTATACATAGATAATCCTATATACCGTTTGAAAATAATACCCGTATAATGGATCGGCCGCTTGCTGCTAGTCCAGTCAACCTGGCATTTTTCAATGCGTCTAACTAATATATTAATTGTTTCGACCAACAAATGATTTAATGCTCTTTTGAATTGTTCAGAATTGTTTTCAGATTTCACTTTTTCAGTCTCTTGAATTAACGGGACTGAAATGTTTTTCTTTCATCAAGTAAATAAACATCCTTTCATAATAAATAATATTGTATAAACATATTAAAAATTGTATCTATATCGTAATGTTTATGCAACTTCTGTAAGCGTTTTATACCCTATAAATGCCTTATTTTGAATTTCAAGATTTCTATAACTATGAAGCACAAAAATTATTTACAATTTAATTATCAAATTAAATAATATTATATATATACATACGCTATTTTAAAATTAGTGTATGGTATTATTTAACTACTTATAATAAAGCATCGACGATTACTGAGAACAGTGAGGTTCGTAAACTGAAAATAATTAAAAGAAGAGGGTTTGATATCGATTTATTTTACCAAGTACGCTGCATCTATAATATAAAGAATAAGAACGTGTATTTTACGAATGCTGAATAATTTAATTGAAATAATATATGATTAAACTTACTCATTGGTTTACAAACCATTGTCAATAAATAATGTAGATAATAATCTGTTTGTTTATTTTTTATAAATACGTTTTTATAAGAAATCTCGATTGGTGCCAAAAATTTTTTGGAAAAATCTTTTAGAAAAACAGTGTCGCATGGGGATCTGTGAAACGATGCTTTCGGACTATCAAGACAAGATGGAACGCATAATGACTGGAGATGAGACTTGGGTCTATACTTTCTATCCAGAAACAACCGATCAATCGAGCGAATATCATGACAAAGGAAACCGGAGACCGAAAAAATCACGCCAAAGTCGCTCCAAAATCTAGGTTATGCTCACTGTTATCTTCGATTATCGTGGTGTAGTGCATTATGAATTCTTTCCAACCGGCCAAACGGTTAATTAAGAATATTATCTGAGTGTTATTATTATTATCTGTTATTATTATTATCGAGTGTTATTCAGAATATTATCTGAATATTGCGTCGTTTGCGTGAAGCTATTCATCTCAAAAGGCCAGCTTTATGGAAAGACAACTCTTGGTTTTTGTATCACAATAATGCACCAGCTCATACTGTATTAATTTTACGTTAATATTTCGCAAAAAATTCAACCGACATCATTCCGCAACCACCGTACTCATCTGATTTAGCACCGTGTGACTTCTGTCTGTTCAGCAAACTCAAAAGCCCACTTCGGGGATACAATTTTGATTCGATTGAAGAAATAAAAGACGAATCAAAGAAGGAACTGATGGCTATTCCGAAATACGAGTATAACAAATGTTTTGAAAATTGTAAAAAGCATTAGCAAAGTTGCATTGCATCCGAAGGAGTGGACTATTTTGAGAGGAATGAATTAGATTTAAAAGAATAAATAATGATTTCAAAAGTTATAAATAATGTCTTACTCATATTTGTACACAATAGTACACTCAAATAAAATATATATATTGTATGAAAATAAAAAAATTGAATTAAATATTAAAAACAAGCAAAAACACGTGCATTTATGTAATTAATCAAAACAATACACTAATACACGAAGAATAAAATAAGGATAATAATGAAATAAGGGTGCAACTATCTGAGGGAATAATGCCAAATGAACATATTAGCAAAGAAAACGTCCTCTTCATCTAAGAGGACGCCACAGCATCAAAGCTGTGTACAGAGTGAATATGTAGTGAAGTATTTTTTTAAATTAAAAAATAGCTATTTATACTTTATATTAAAAACAAAAAATAGAAACAATGCAATGCAATTGTTTTCTTTACGTTGTTATTGAACATAGAAATAAATCTATTTTAAAAATTATTTTTATTTAATTTCTTTTTTGTATGAATTATATGTTATAGTTGTTATACATGTATTTTTTTTAGAAACATAATTATAATTACTGCTATTAATTACTGTTTTATTATCACATTATTGGTCCATTCCTTATGATTATTCGCTATTTCAATATCGCAAGATAAATTTTAGCAGTTTCAGGTTCAGAGATACAACAAAAACTTCAATGAGTATTGATATTTCGATTAAAAGTAAAGTTCTTTACGGCAATCTCACCTTGTAAGACCCTTTCGATGATGCAGAAAACTCCAGGATGCTTTTTTCTAGTCTTAACTCTGCTATAACGCCCTTATGTTTGCCTTTTATGTCTTTTGGTAAGTTTCAATTTTTTTTCAAAAAAATTTTTAAAATCTCCAAAACCTTACTAATCGAAGCAATGCTTTCGTGTACATCGCTAACGTCCACGGCTTACATTTTTTTATCTCCCCTTTGCACAGCTAGTATCGCATATTAGATTTAAGTTGCCAATAGGCTAAAAACATGTAGGTATACTGGAGGAAATAGGAGGAAATAAAGCGGTTGATGAGATCGTAAAATGAAGAGTATTCCAATTAAGCTGACAGGAATGAACGATCGATTACAGCGCTTTATATGGTACTGATAAAAATATCTCGGCCGCTTATACAGTCCGGTTCTAAGATTTCATCGATTCTGTCATGTCGTCTGAATCGTCATTGAGTTTTTTGGTTTTAATTTCACGTCACGCGGCGCATCGCATGTGCATGCATAATCGTGAAATGCACTTATTAATTGTCTATATTTAATGACCATTTTTTTAGCTTGACTATTTGCAGCGATGAATAAGGATTAATAATTATGTCATAATGAAGAATGACTGCTATCGTATAAATTTCAAAAGAAATCATTAATTAATATAATCAACAATTTAAGTATCAGTAATAAGATGCAAGTTTAATTTAAATAGTATTGAACGTGATACCAATAGATATTAGTATCGACATATTTGGAAATGTAACTTAGAAAAAACATCCAAGTAAAACTTATATATCTTTTGATTTATGTTATTAGTATTTTTTAATGTAACACAGACTCTCATAGCTATAACAATAAGAGAAGCCAATACTTATTAGATCGTACGTGTAAAAAGAGACAACGCAATTATATGTATATAGCTCATCTTATTTATTAGAGTGAAAATATAATAAAGGAATACATTTGCCAAGTAAAATTTTTATACTTACTTAAGACTTTGCGTGTAATCTCATTTCTTTTGTGCATCTCTAACATTAATTTAAAGAGTCAAATTCAATTCACATTATGATATATATAATATATAATTTTCAAGAGTTAATCATATTTCATTATATACTAGTGAGTGATTTAATAAGAAAATTTTAAAGCACAAGATATATTGTTATAGTGATTTATACAATTTTATGTACTAGATATGTACTAGAATTTTAATCTATTCTTTATCATGATTAAAACTGAAATACAGCATTAAACCGTTGTGTATAGAACGGTACAATACGATATGGCCGTCTTAAGAACCTGAAACATTAACATTAATAAATAATAGAATTTTCGGACAATTTACTTATATCGACAGAAAAAAATTTTTATGCATACGTGTCCGGTATTTTCTAAATTTAAGACTAATACAGGATTAGCTATCAATTGGCAGGGCTTCCTAGACCGCATCATCATAAATTTTATCAATTTCTGTGATTTTAAGGGAAATTTGTACCAACCACAGAAGTAACTAAAAATAAAAGAGAAATAAGCAGTTCTGTTCAGTTCAATTTATTACAAAGTCGCGCTAATTTTAATAGTGAAATTTTTAATCATTTATATATCTTTTTAAATTGCTAATGGAATGCCATATTCTATGATTCGTACATACATGGTTTGAAAAGTATGAAAGCTCGCATCGATGAGTCTTTGGCTTGGAATACAGAGGATAAATAAATAAAGGGTGATAGCGATGTATACTATTGCGACCCTTCTCAAATTATTGTAATTATTAACGTTTGCCAATACCTATTAATTCCACCAACAACAAAAAAACATAAATACTTTTAGTCAAGAGTGCCGCATGTATTTCTCAATTATTAAAATTCTTAATTATTATTATTAAAATTTGCTTACAGTAACGCTTCCAAAAATTGTAGCAATGAAAGCTAAAGTGTAGCCAAACTGTAATATCCATTTATACATAGAGTGTACGCTATTGTGAAAGCTATTGAACAAACGAAGTTTTAGAAAAGAAGTGAATAAAAACAGAAACGAAGGATTTAATAAGGGGTGTACATAACTCGATACATTTATTATGCAAATTAATGCAATTGAGCAATTCTTTATGAATCTTACTGTCTTGATCTATGTATGCGCACTTGGGATTTTCTTCCGTCAAATGCTGTAACTTTTCTAAATGATAACTGTAAGTAACATACAAATCTCAATTATCTGAATTAAATTGTTTTGGTTAATTTCTAATATTTTTAGAATGACGAGGAAAAAAATTAATAAAAATAATAATTTAATGTACAGTTTATTTTTATTATTCACTTGATATTATTGGTATAATATTTCAATTTATTTCAAAGATATATCAAGTGTTGTATTTACTTCTCAAAGTTAAATTTTGAATATTTTATTTATGAACTTTCAAATAGAATTTGTTTAATACAGATTTTCCAACTGTTTTAATAAGCAAAAACATAGTTAAGCTGTAATTTAGTGTGAATTCCATTTCTATTTAATATATATTATGCTCCATACCCAAAGCTTACTCGAGAATTTTGAAGAGGGCTATATTATGCAGCACTGTATTGGTGTAAGTTCCATACACCGCCGTATTAATCATCACCATTAATAAACTGCCGACGGTGGTCAGTGTTAAAAAATAACGATAGTGTTCTTGCTGATCTATGAACAATTCTAACTGACAGCAGAGCAGTTTTGGCTGCGACACGTTCATCGGGTTGATCGCATCCTGCAGAAATGGAATGAGACCCGGAAGAATCGCAAACAGTAGGCCGCAAATATATCCATAAACTGTGAAATTGTTCTTCGATTAATTAAATAAAATTGGCTGTATAGATATATGTACGCGTGCTTAACCTTTAAGCATTTTCCAAGATCTGAGCCTTCAAAGCACCCTTTAAAAGTGGCCAAATCAGTGTCTTATATTACGTATAAACTATATACAAAATTCATGTCAGAAGTCGAGCCTATATATAACCTTGCTGACAGTCTAAAGGTTAAAATGGAAATGTTATATATATATATATTATTTATTTATTTATTTATGTATTTATTAATGCGGTGCAATTTAAAACTATCAAAGATTATCATCTGTCAAACCAAAAACGGATGGAATAAAAGTGAGAGAATTGTAAGAGACAAAGTCAGGTAGCTTACGACAAATAACTTTCTGGTAAAGGAAACAACATGTAACACAAATTAGTCAAATTTAGAGGTTTCTTATACTCACTGAAAATCATTACAATCCCCCTCCCTCTCACTCTCTCTCTCTCTCTTTCTCTGTACCCCTCTCCGTCACTCTCTCTTCCCCCCTCTTTCTCCCTCTCACGCTGTCTCTCTCTCTCTCTCTCTCTCTCTTTGTCTCTCTAATTGTCATGGACTAACGCAGAAACAGACTTAATTTAGTTGTTAAAGATTATAAAAATATTTTTACCAAGTATACATGAGGATCAATGATAATATTTCCAAAATTCATACAACTTTGAAAACATACCGATCAACTGAATAATACCATGTTTTCATAACAGTTTGTTAAAAGTACTTAAGCGACACTCGATCTGGAGTGAATAACCTCATTTTTAATTTTGGAGTAGAAGGGAGATGTTGAACCGTATTTTTTTGAATGTATGGAATGGGAATTTTACGATCATTTTTGTTTCTTGTCGTGATGAATCTCATTCAAAACTATAAAAGTACCCATTTATCTGCCCATGAGCGGGATTTCTTATTTACGAGTTTATTAACAAATATAGATTTAAATAATATTTTGCTCGATGCTTCTCATCTTATATTCTCGTGACTCTCGTTCAAAACTAGCTACTCGACTATTTACACACATCTCGTGCCCTTGATCCTAAGCTGACATGTTTTACATTTTTTCAGTCTAGCAAAATCGTTTTCTGCGCTACATAGGTAATATTGAAACTGATTGAGGACAAATCACGTTGCTATGCTTTTTATTATTCGATTTCAGTAAGTCTTTTAAAAATGTACACCCTTTCCATTTGCTTGAACGTCTTTTTTGGGTCTTGCAGAACAGCTCTAAAATATGAATCTTTTTTTTACTTCCATACTTCGAGCACACAGTACGCACTATATATTCATAGTTTGGAAATTCAAATATTCCGATTTCTTATGACTTTTTCAACCAGAACGAAGTTAAAACTAAAATTCTGATGTTTGAACACTGCAAAGTTATCACAGACCTTAAAAAAGGTCTTATACTTAGCATTTGACTCATTGATGGAGTGAGGATGCCTTTCACAAATACTGCAAGTCTTAGAATTATCTTAGACTCAACTATCTCGTTAAAATTTCGTGTAGATGAAATAAAAACAACAAACCTTAATAATGTTCTTAATATTTTAGGGTGTTTTATTAACTACACCATAAAAAAGCAAAAAATATTAAAATATAAGCGTTCTGTTCATATACATGAATTCGATATTTACGAATTTCACAGAAATATATATTACATAACGATTTAATACAACCAAAATATAATTTTTGATGGTAGTAGTGACGAAAGAAGAGAGAGAGAGAGAATGCAAAGTATTTATTTTGTAAATAAAAATAAAGCTGCTTATTACATATTATGGATTAAGTTAATAAGTATGAATAGAATAAAAAATGAATAAAAAACTAAACCAGTCCCCATGACTCGAGGAATTCTCGATTCTTTCAACAATTTAATTATTCTTTAAAAAAATTATTAAAGTTAACATATTAGCCTTACCAGTGAATACTACTGTACATAGATATCCTTGTTTAGCCCAATGATTCAGAATCTTTTGTTCATCTTTCTCTCTAAATGTTTTCCAATCCTGAGTTATTTGTTCGAAAACAAATTTAAACTAAATGGAAATATTTGCTGAATTAAAATTTTCAAAAATACATCTCTATAGGTATGATATTGACTTTTTTTAATGAAATATTTATGAAATTTACTGTCAAAAGTATTTACCTTATCTTTATAATAAATTTGCAAGTAAACGTCTATCAGGCAGTTTTCCCAAATTCCTACTCCCGAAATATTTTCGATAACTATTAGAAAGTTTGTTCCCCATTCCAAAAAAGCTTTAACTAACTGTATTTAAAAAATATACAATATAATTGAAAGTATTCAAATATATTAAAGTAATTATATAATATATATATATATATATATATATATATATATATATATATATATATATATAATTATATATAATATATATATAATACATGATTAAAATCTATTAAGATTAAAATCTATTAAAACAGTGCAATAATAATTAATAGATTGATTAATAATTAAAATAATGCAATAATAAA
This sequence comes from Sycobia sp. Sy_11, assembly GCA_018907035.1. Taxonomy (NCBI): domain Eukaryota; kingdom Metazoa; phylum Arthropoda; class Insecta; order Hymenoptera; family Epichrysomallidae; genus Sycobia; species Sycobia sp. Sy_11. The sequence continues at coordinate 565,981 of JACCIC010000161.1, read as the reverse complement.
TTAATGACTATTATGGACAATAACATACGTTTCAAATATATTAAATTAAAAATATTTCAACTAAACCTGTTTGTATTGTATGTGAAAAATTTAACAAATTCAATATCATTTAATGCTTGAAAAATCAGTGCTACATGCTTACTATTAACATTTGGTTATATAAAATAGATATGAAAGATACAAATAAAAAAACAAATAAAAGTTCAACTATACCTGAGATATTAGAATTATATTAATAGCAATGGAAATCAGTACCACGATAAAAATATTTAAACGGCGTTCTTGATGAGGCCAGCAACCTATAATTTTCATCTGAAACTTATTTAATTGCCAATAAGGATTGTGCAAAACTTCGTGATCCTTCATGTTTTGCTTAAATAACAAATATTAAATCTTCGATCTGTTGGAAATTAACTAACCGAAATTTAAACAAATCTTAATTTATATTTAAAGCGAATATCGTATACATTACTTTGGTATTAACTGAAATTTGTAATTTTTACTGACTTGGAGGATAAAAAAGACACGATCAGATAAAGGTGTTGTACACTATCAATGTGCTCAAGAAAAACCTCCAACGTGGGATCTATTAAATTCCATTCTCTACAAAAGACTAGCAAACCTTTGAACATTCGTTTTTTTGCCATCCTATACTTTCTTCCCATTCCGCATGAATTGATTATTTCAATCACATTCTGAGTAAGTAGCATATGTATATGAATTGGAACTGCTAAAGACTTCCCTGTCAATCATGATCATCCCCGAGGCTTTAGTTCAGTTTTATTTCTTATAAATGTTAAGGGCAGACTCATTTATCAGAAGATTTGCGACATCATGAATAATAATTGTTTCGCAAAATTGTGTCTATAAAAAGATTACTGTTATGCTTTATACATTTTGCATCTTCTTATTATTCGTTTATTCGTTTATAATATTTAGTGGTTTGCTCATTGCAAAATAAGCTGCAGTAATAGAAATATATTTTATTCATCAATATACTGAATAAATTATAGTTTCAAGAAAAATATTTAGATGCAATATATTATTTTACTTGTCATAAAGGAAGAAAATTGTATTCTATATACGTATATATTCTACTGTTAGAAAAAGAATAATACTATTTATTTGATATTCTTTGTAATTTACAAAGCAATTGGAATTGGACAAAAAAAATAATTGAAAAATCAAATCTACGCTGATGCATTAGAAAAGGTTATTTAATGCCCATGGCTTAATAAGTTATTTCTATTTAATCTTATTTTAAAATAAATTTTTATTGTTCGATTAATTTTCTTTGATATACATATGTGTGTGTGTGTGTGTGTGTGTGTGTGTGTGTGTTGTGTGTGCACCCTTAAATATTCTAATTTATTACTCTTAAATTTGAGTACAAATTTAAATTAATAGTTTCTAATATCTTGACGTTTGCTTCATAAAAGAAAATAAGATAAAATTTATTTATGGATAATACATTATTTCTTTACGAAAGAGACAATTGAAGATTATTTCATTTTTAAAAAATTGCAATTGAATTTTAAATATCTTGAATGGTTAAAAACAAATTTTCATAACATATTGTTACTCAATATATATATATATATATATATATATATATATATATATATATATCTGGGTTTATGCAGACAGGAAAATTTTTTGGTGTGAACATTGGCCTATGTAAGTGCATTATCATACTGATGCAATATGAATCAGCAATTGACACAGCTTGGTGCTTGAACCGCAGTAAATTCGATAAATATCTAAAACTATACTGAAACTAAAACTGACATACGCTGTTCTAGTACGGTAGTAAGGCAAACCTCCGATGAGAACTGTAGATTAAATACAATACGGCTGTTTTGCCAATGGAAGCCTTTGGATTGAGGCTGATGCATAAACCGAAGTGCCTAAACCTTGATATCTTGATATTAGCAGCCAGGACGACATACAAAATGATCAAAAGAGTATGTTGCCATTTACAAAAAAAAAAAATATTAAGAAACTATGTTTTTGAGCTGCCTACCAAACTCTATGCTTTGTGTAACGATAAAAGATCCAGATTCTGAACATGAAGAATTGGAGGCATAACTTTCAGTTAGAAGTTAATATCTGTTATACATAGATAAACGCAGGATATATAATATTATTCAATTTGATGCCTGAACGTAGTAAAGACACAGATTTAGAACAAGTTAACCCGGATTATAGAGTGATATAATAGTTTCCGTTTAAGGCAAAAATTCAAAATCGACTATCGAGACAGATTCATTAAAAAAAAAAAAAACAACAGCATAAATATTATTTCTGTTCACACCCTTTACAAGATAGTTGCCATTTACAAAAAAAATATTAGGAAACATGTTTTTGAGCGCAAAACTCTATGCTTTGTGTAAATAAAAGTCCAGATTCGAACATGAAGAATTGGAGGCAACTTTCTTGAAGTAATATCTGTTATACATAGTAAACGCAGGATTATAATATTATTCAATTTGTGCCTAACGTAGTAAAGACACAGATTTCAAGTTAAATGAATATAATAGTTTTTTAAGGCAAAAATGACAATCGAGACAGATATAATTTCAGTGAATTGACCAAAAAAGAGTATGTGTTAGCTGAATACCGAATCATTCTCGTGGACACAGTAGGATAGTCTTACTTATATTGGTACGCAGTAGTATATACATATTTGATATATTAGAAGAAATAAGACTTGCCTCGATCAGCTTAGATGAAACCCACCATTCAAATGTTCTTGCATCTCCTAATAGTATATCTCATTGACATATAACATCTCAATGATTTGCTCTAATAACACTGATGATCTTTTCATGAACATAATCCTGCTGAACAATCTAGATAATTTTTTCTATCGATTATTGACCTGTAAGTTGATATTGGCAGATGGTACTTCAAAAACAATATCGTTCTTGATAACACCTTTCTATCTTTCATTTTAGTAAATCAAATTTTTGTATATAGATTAAAAAGGTTAATCAGATTCTCTTTCACTGACAGCAACGCAAAATTTCTGTACAATAATACAAAATTATAATTTCATTTCTGTCCCTCTATTATGGTAAACTTAGCGCTGATTGATCGTTTGTTTCATGATTTCAAATTCTTCATTTATTCCATCACAACTATCTAATATTAATTTGGCTACTAAAATAATAGTATAGCTCATACAAATGAATCCTGGAAATGGGAATGCTATAAATACAACAATAAGAACATTCTTATAACATGATCTCTTATTTTTAATTTATATATAGTATAAGATTGATGTATTATATATTTAATATGCACTGTTGTCTATATATTGCAGCAATCTATGATTTGAATAAGTAAGCACAAGAACAAAGACATGGGGTCTAACAAACTGAACTGATATACATATTTACATAATCCATTAAACAATAGACAGTATTGCTATTTACGTATCAGGAACTACGAAATGGTTGTTTAAAACAATAAATAATAATCGATTATTTGAATCTGACAAAATCTGGGTTGGTGGGGTATCGGAACTTACCTGCAACGATGGACAGTGTAGTCTCGGTGGTGAGGGCGCTTAGTGAGCGAAGCACCTTACGCAATGAGAGGTAGGGCTGAGAGAGAGAGAGAGCTAAGAAGAGCAAGTGCGTGTTTGTCCTGCGGCTCCTGACCACGCGTTGCCAAATCGCTAAAAAGGCTAAAAAAGAAAGAGAGAGAGAGAGAGAGAGAGAGAGAGAGAGAGAGAGAGAGAAAGTGATACATAAAATTGTTGATTCGGGATTGTTGATTCGGCACCGCCTTTTCCCCGGAATTTTAAGGATGCTTTTTAATAAAGAGCATATACCAACTCGCAGGATTCCCGAGTTGATATATGCTTGCATTATGTCTTCAACGCCCTCCCTCCTCTATCTGGACGGATAATGTTGGAGTCAACTCGATGGGAGAGAGAGAGAGAGAGAACGTCGATTTGCATGCTAATAGACGCGGAAGCATCAATTAAACAATGAAACCTTTGTTCGAGATAACAAAAGCAAATTAAATATAAATTATCCTCAACAATCTTAAACAATTTAAGGTACATTTCTAAATGGTATAGGTATAAAAATATACATTAAATTTTATATTTATAAATTCATTCGGATAAGCAGCAATATGCAACAATATAAATTATATATATATACATATATATATATATATATATATATATATATATATATATATATATATATATGTATTATACTTAATACCTGAGATTTCAATTTATCAATTATTACAGAAACTAGCCCTAAATTTTTTTATTAAATAAAATAAAATGTTTCTTTCTTTCTTTCTTTATGATAATTATAATAAAATAAACAATCTGATTTTTAATTTGGAAATAACTATTAATAAAATTATTTGAATATTATAAATTTATAAATTTGCTATTTATAAATTGTCTTGAGTTTTCGCTGAAATTTCAATCTAACTGTATAGAATCAAAAATGTGATCAAAACTATAGTTTCGTATACAAAACTTTGCGAGGAATTCAATAGTGCATTCAAAAAGAAGATAAAAATAAAGCTTTCTGTATTTACAAACACATATTAATTCCTCTATTTGATGTGTGACTATTTATATATAGTATTGTTAGGTTATTTCATGTGTGCAGTGATTTAATATCATCGCAGAAACCATTGAAAAAAATTTAGTAAAAATTGTAAAACTAATATAATTTTTATTGATTGTTATACAAATCGTTTGAATATAAAAAAAAATTTTTCAACTATTTATAAATGAAGTAAATACTAATTTATTATAAATTCATTTTGTATTTTATTAGTATCAATTGTCATTGTATAAAAATGAATTAATATTACAGACATCCTTATCACTGCACCTCTGATGTGTATGATTTTATTTGCTTTAAAATTATGGCACTACTTAAATTGATCAGATTATTTTTCGAAAAATAAACTGGGATAATATAAGATATTTAATTGTAAAATTGCAAGCATAATTTGCATGATAAAGATAGATTAGATACAAAATAATGACTTCTCGAAATCTCGACTGGTTGCAGAGTTACATGCTCGTGGTCATCAATACACAGCACGCGATGAGGCGTGCCAGATACCAGTAAATAGTAAGCTAATCCCAGAATTTTTAATCTTTTATTTTTAATCTTTTATTTATTATTTTACACATTCCTCAGTTGGTTTTAAATAAAATCCTGAAACGAATTAGCTAAAATTGTTATAAATCGTAAATTGAAACTCATAAACTGAAGTTTTTTCTCATAAAAACAGAATTAATGTGTAACTTTTTTAATGCACCGCTGAATTCATCACAAAAGTTTACTTAGCAAACCATACGTTTGGTTTAATTCAATTTTAATAAGTTGGAACTACAATTAAGGCTCAACTTCAAAAATTCGCATTCTATAGTTAAATTATTTTTACCAATTGTACCTGTGTGGCTGTGCCTATATTTCACAATTATTAACAATAGATTATATTTAACAGCAATATCATCAATTTACTTAAATATATTCTGTTTAAAGGGCATACTTTGGTTTTCTAAATTCACGCATTATAGAAATTAAACAAAATAATACGAATATTTATCGAACATATAATATAACTGTTGCGCATCGGTCTTAAATCTGTCATAATATAAAATTAAGAAATAATACGAAAATAGTATAAAAACAATGTACACAAGCACTTATATAAAATTTCTAGCAACACCGAAAACAACATTTGCAAATCCAATTAAATTTTTTTTACGCTAAAGAAAATATCAGTGGAAGTCTCCTTATTCAATATTGAGTAATTTAATAATTATTTTATCGATTCAGTACTTATTATTTTAATGTTACGTAGTTTGTTTAATTAACAAAATGTTAATATATACATATATATATATATATATATATATATATATATATATATATATATACTAACTATAGATAGCAGCAAATAATATACTTAGTTGGATTTACAAGTTTATTTTCTGTGAAGCAACGCATAGTCTAGAACAATGAAAATACACGTAAATCGTTGGAAGTTAAGATTTATAAATTTATTTTGAAATTAATTATTTTATAAGTATTGTTATAGGAACTGTCTGTCAATAGCACAAGAATTGTAAAATTGTAAAATTTCGTTGCGTCTAATAATCAATCGGTTATCCATTCAAAATAAGATTAATACTAAAAATTTACTAACTAAGTAAAAAAGAAAAGAAAAAGAAAAAAAAGAGAAAAAAAGAAAAGAAATTTTAATAATCAAACTCACGTCTTATAGTAGTAAGATTGTTTCTACATAGAGTAAAATAATTTGGTTCGTTTTCATATACAAATAAAAGTCGCATAGTGCACAAACACTTGTGGGTTAATAACTTAAAATTTTCACGCTCTATGAGCAAAAAGTTGCTTAAAATTTCGCTCTCGACATGTGCCAAATACAATCGCAAGGGGATCTTTCATAATTAACAGAATTCTATCCTTATTGTTTTCATATTCTACACTCGAGTATAACAAGATTGAATCGCGAGCCCGCGCGAAACACTCCGTAATGCACATATACATATATACATAAGTTCGTACATTAGACGCGGATATCGCATTAAAAACTATTTTCGAACACGCGAAGCCGCGCGGAGATCTGCGCGTTAAATAGCCGATGCCATCGCTATATAGTACAATACATATCTACAATGTAGCTTCATCGCTCGCCGATATCCAAGTACACTTGTTATTCTTATTATAATTATTAGTTTATGCATATGTATATGTGTGTGTGTGTGTGGGTGTGTGTATATACATTAGCAATCCCGGAAGCACTTCAGAGCGTCGTATCGCCGCTGATTCCCGCTGCTGGCGTTGCCGAGACGGCGGCCTCCCTCTTGCCGAGGCAGAGCACGAAGGCCTCCCGGACCGAGGCGAACTTGCCGCCGAGGCAGATGCCGCAGGTGGGGCAGCGATGCAGGCTGTTCCGCATCGCCTTCGAGAAGTACGGCAGCGCGCAGAGGCTGCGAAGAAAAAAAAGTGATTTTATCACGAGCCCTTCCATTGTAAATATCAGGTCATATTTTGATATTGAGTGATTAATTCATATAATGAATATAATGTCGTTAATTTAAGGATCTGTTGAAGAAAATTTTTACAGATTAAGGAAAAATTTGCTCCTTAAAATTAATTATTTTTAATAATATTATTTGTAAACGATGCGTTATGTACAAATTTTAATTAATCCGCGCACTTTTTCGTTATATCTATTTTATTCCTTAAATGTTCCAAGCAAATTGATCCAGCGGTGTAGAAGTGAAAAATTAAAAAATGTATTAGACTTTTATTTATGAGTTTTAGTTATAAAATATTAATTTCTCCTTTGTAAACCGTTTAATGAATTAGTATAAAACATCGTAATAATATGTAAGAATTGACCTAAAGACATCGCATGTTTAGCTAAAAGTTGATATAATTTATGGTCTAAAGAAATATGAAATTATAAAGTATAAATTTAATGGACATTGATATTATATTATCCATACGCTATTAGAGAAAATTAAAAGAGTCGAATTTCTGGCGAAAAGAATAAGGTATATTTTTAATTCTTGTCTAGTATTTATACGGAGAGATATTCGAGTGAAAATTGGATAATTTTTAACCGTCGCGTACTTTTTGACTCCGCATTGTCGACCTCAAGACGCTTCGATTATTGGAATGTCTAACCGCCAAGTCGTGTACTTAGAAACCATGCGTTAACCAAGTAATCCGCATTTTTTATAATCCACAATTAAGAATCATTCTATTAAAATTTTAAAGATCTAATTAAATAACTGAAATTAAAATATATATTTCGAATTATTTTTTGATAAAATTCGCTGATCCTTATATTATCTCTTATATCTCTTTAAGTCGTGGATTTTTCACAATCATTAATCATCCCTGAAAATACATCACGTAATCAAAAATGGCTATTACCGAGAAAGAATTGAGAGATCGACCTTTTTAATTTTATAAATAATTGAAATACAGAAAGCTGCTGCTATTCTTCGTAAGTTTCTTTTACGCTAATCTGGTCGTTAATTTTCGGGTTAATACCATATAAAAGTTATTGTTCGATCTTGCCAAATTCCACTAGAATAATTTATATTAGCTAAGAAATAATATTTTAAACTAGTATGAAAATTGGTAGTTTATAAACTTCAAAAGCTTTATTTTACTCTTTTTGATCTTCTGTGCCATGTTTAATATAATTTGTTATTATAATTTAAAATAAATATAAACCTTACATATAACTAACAAAATTGTGTTTTTCTTCGTTCCTTTCGCATTAAAATATTTTAACAGAAACATATATCGATCAACCGGGACAATGGGATGTTAAAAAACTTAAAAACATACTCGAAAACGGTGAAGTAATATGAGTAATATGAGTAATTATATATGAAATTATATAAGTAGCATTTGATTTATTCGGATGTCAAGATGAAATTATATCTTCTTGAAAATATAATTTTTGCACCATTTCGATGCAATCTTTAGTATTTTTTTTATGCCTGTTGAAGATTATTAGTCGACGAAACGTTGTGTCTGATAAAATGAATATACATATAATTTTACCGCTTTTGAGACTATGTTTTTAATTTGTTTAACAGTGCATTGTTCCTATGGATCGATATATATATATATATATATATATATATATATATATATATTTCTGTTAAAACCTTATATAAATCCAATTATTTTTATCATGATACTGAATAGACTGAATATATTATTAATAAATAGCACATTTAACATTTAATAACAACGGTTTCAAAAATTAGTCAATTTACATTCTAAAACTCATAAGCTTATATTCATGAACATAGAATGATTTTTTCTTTAAAAATATAATACAAATTACTAAAGATATAATAAATTATAAGAAAGCGTTAAAATAATTGTAATCATTCTAATAAATAGTCCTTGTCTCGGGTGGTTTTCGCAGTTCAAGACATTTATTTTTTCGTGTTTGCACAAACATGCATCAGGTACTGGATAGACTCGGTAAACTTATAAAATTTTTAATGTATTTACAAATGATGAGCTAAAATGAATTTACACGAGAGAATATTTGATATAGAATTTAAAAATCCCGGGTTATTCCTCTGCAACCTGGCTTGCTAAATAGTTTGGCACAGTTTAATGGTGTATAAGTATTCGTCTAAGTATAAATATTATTTAACATTAATCCACCCGTTCTTGGTCCCAAAATCACGTTTAATCGAAGAAAATTTTTTATATCCAAGTCGTTTTGACACGCAGTGTCTAGTATTTTTTTTTTATATTATATACTTATAAACATAGAAGTACGCCGTTATTGAGGTCCTCAATAGTCTATTTTTAATTCTACCAAAAGACATTTTGTAATATTCGCCTAACGGTGTATTTCGCTTTGCCGCGCTTTTTTGATGATTTCATGCTTCATTTTTAAAGACGTTTTAAAATACTCGCAAGTACACGAGTAAACGCATAATTGTATATTTGTACGTTCTGCTTACTATATATATATATATAATGTAATGACGTCAGCGCATTGCAACGCTCTAAATGCTTCCACTGTGACATATTAATTTTTCTCATCGTGTATAGAAACAATTGAATTCGTCTATGGGGACAAAGAAGTATATTGTAAGAAGGGCATAATAATGCAAATATATATATTTTTCTAGCAGTAGTAGCTTTCAATAATAAGAAAACAGCAGACCTCTACATTTTTTTCCAAAAGTAGGTTTTACTTTAAAAAAAACACTTGTTCTTTCTGTTAAATTAACATTAATTAGCAATAAAAATGTTATTCAAATAATAATTCAAAACAAATTTAAAAGCTAATAAATGTGTGTGTTATATGCTATTGTTCAAATTGACAATTATATTCGATGAAAGCAAGATTGTCCTTTTCAATTAAATAAGAATTTTTTTTTCTTTATTGTTACGTACCTTACTATTATGCGATAATAAAATTGGGGGCATTTGAGTAATGTTTTCTGATATTACAATGAACACTCTGTCGGTATTTCCAAATACTTTACTATCATAATTTAAATGTGCCAAGGAAAAACTCGATTTCAATACGAGAGGTCCGTTGACTACTCACATGTTAAACTTACACTGTTTTTTTTCACGGCACATTATTATATCTTAGTCGAATGCTAATTTTAGATATTATAAAAAACAATTAATTTTGTTCAATGTTTGAATAAATTCATTTGCCTGTAATTTCTTAATAATCTATATCCTATAATTCATATTGGACACCACGTTGAAACTTCTAGATTTCATTTTATATAATGGTTTGTAATGTCGGGAAAAAAATTATTATTTTTTAAAGCAACTATCGTTATTTATTTGATCTTAAGAATTATGATTGAACTGTCTTGCTATTTCTAATTTTGAGCGTGCAGTAAATATATTATATAATGTGTAGTCATAAAATAAACGTGATGCCGTCTTTTAGATGCAATGATTTTATAAAACGAATTTTAGAATTAAAAAAAAAAAAAAAAAAAAAAAAACGTCCATCATATGAACTGCTGGAGTAAATGAAATAACAGTTTCCAGGATTGGCTCGTACACACCGTGCTCCACGGCCATCCTATCCGATGTTGTATTCTGCGCGCTGTGCTTGACTGATCGACCCGACGCCCCGATGGCTCGTCCCGTTTAATCGGGCCGTCGGGTCTGTTCTCGCAAACGCGTCGTATACGTAAACATGGAAAAATCATGGCAGCTGCCATCTAATATACATCGCGAAACGGTAGAATTAAAGCTCGACCCCGATATTATTCAACTGATAATAAAACGCGCGAAACTTTCATTATGGGCAACGCATCGCGCGTCAGATTTATCGTTGACCGTCGAGCGTGCGGACCGCGCGATATTAAGCGTCGAGCAATCTAGCTTCCCTAAATACGCTGCCGTGCCGCGCCAGGTATAGTATGTAGCCGCCTATGTGCAGCCTTGCGAGCACGACAATCGATAAATGTTGCGTGCGTTAAATAATAAAGGCGCGCGAAAGATCGTCATCGCAATTGCAGAAATCAGTTTCAGTTGTGTGTGTGTGTGTGTGCGCGCGCGCGTGTGTGTGTATGCGTGCGAGCGCGGTTTTCTTCTCCATTATTGAATTTATAAACGGTCGTGTGTATGTTTGAATTTGATTTGTTTTACAACGTCGCGTCGTAAATATTATTGGCGGACTGCGGGTGGGAAATATTGAATTTTCGACCCTGTGCTTAGTATGTCAGTATAATACGATTGTCGCTATATATATATATATATATATATATATATATATATATATATATATATATATATCATTCTAAAATTCTCGTGAAAACCTGCGGGTGGGGAGAAGTGCGGTTATTGGAACGTTGTTATTGGCGGCGAAAAGCTTTAGTAAATAATGCCTACCTCCGTAAATGTGTACGAGGAATAAGAAAATTGCGCTTGAAATACCCGCTTGTTAACGCACTTTAAACACGAAGAATTCAAAAACTGTCGAAGGTAAATTTTCTATGGATTAAATAGAATTACGCCCTGCGACTTCTGCGCATGATTTATAGAGGATAGTGCAAATTCAAACAATATAATCTTGAATAGAATTTTGATTTCTTGTAAAAATTTATTAAAATTTTTATTATCGTTTTATATCAAGTTAGTATTACATACGTTATGTTTATAAAAATTTTCGCCTCGTAGAATGATTTGCGAATACATTATTTGTGAATTTGTCTAAATATGTATATTTTTTGCATAAATCTATACATTGAAATGCAAAACCACGACATTTAGTTTATATTTATATATAATGAAAAAATACGATATTAAATATTACATATGATTTTATACTGTACAAGTAAAGAAAAAAATCCCGATAATTATATATATGGAACTAATTTTCCGAAACCTTCAGCTATGGATTTGAAAATGAGAATACTATTATAATAGAAAATTAGTTCATTTGGAGCAAGTAATTACCTACTCACAAACAACAATTATGTAGCACACCTTACGTAATTTCCCAGTCGCTCTACTTGTATACATATATATAACCTATAAAAAGTGCTTGAAAGCTTTTATTTAGCCCGCTCAATGAATAAACGTAATTATTCTTAAAATTTAAATAAAATTTCAAAAATGGCAATGTAATTTGAAGTTTTATTTATAGAATTGCGTATTTAACAATATGTCAAAACTTGGCAAGACAATAGATTCAATATTCTGCGCGAGCATAATAAGCTTTTATTCGGGCTCTTTATTAAAATTATATAGAGAAGAAATTTAAATATCTACTGGCTTTTCACATCAAAGCGTGACAGTATAGACACTTCTACAGGATGCGAATATTAGCTGATATTATAGTTCGTGAGTAGACAAAGAACTTGTTTACAGTTCTGAGCGTAAAATCGACTAATCTACACTATCTCCTTTTTTATAAAGATAAAAATTCGCGCGACTATAACCTCAAACGTCAAATCCCGCGCTTTTTCAGGCACGCTCGCACGTATCGCTCAGGCCGCGATAAAATCGGTGTAATATATAATTAGTTTTTGAAAATCGCTGAAGAACGCATTGGGCATCAAAATATATAGGCATACAGTTATATATATATATATATATATATATATATATATATATATATATTTATATTTATATTTATATCGCAATACGTTACCACAACGGGACGAGCAGCAGGGCGGACAAATGCGTGGCGGTGGTGCTGCTGCGCTCGACGATCGTCTCGACGGCCCTCAGGCAGTTCGGGCAGGTGATCGTCGCCGGCTTCCTCCTCAGAAAGGTGTGCTCTGCGACGATATCAAACATCGACAATCAGCGCGGGGCGTACATTTCAATTGAATTCTCGAATTATGTAAATTATATCGCGAATTATTGTATTCGCGTTTTCACGTCCCCTTCGTACACAAACTCTCGTCTGTTGCGCATATAAATAAATAGTAAAGCCAGCCGATTGCCGTTCGGCTATATTTATACACACATATATGTAATCAGTAATACACAGACTCACCGCGCAGGAAGACGGTGCTCGGGTGACCCGAGGAAGCCGACGCCGACTGCAGCTTAGTGGGCCTACGGCTGCGCTGGCGCTTCACCCCCGGTGATCGGGGCGACTGCCGCTGCCGCTGCCGCTCGTTCTCCTCCTCGTCCTCGTCCTCGGACACCTCGTCCTCGAGGCTGACGAGGCTCGGGCTCGGCGACGCCGGGACGATCGCGTCCACGTCGTCCTCCCGCCCATCCTTGGTCACGGTCGCGGCGGGGACGGCGACGAGGGGCCCCGGCGGAACGAGGATCGGCTGCTCCGCCCTCGCTATAACCTTCAAATCCCGCTCGGGCCCGAGGGCTCTCGTCGACGTCCCCGCGGTGGTCGCCGTCGTCGTCGTCGGCGGCGCATGGATCGCCGCGGCGTGAACATCAGCGACGGAGAGAGTAATGCGAGCCGTTTATACGGAGTGTATATAAATATAATGCCGCGACGCCAGCAGCGCGCGCCGCGCGGCTACGATAGTGGCGCGGTGCCGTGCACGGCGGGACGCAGGAGAGAGGGGGGAGCAGAAGGAGGAGGAGGAGGAGGAGGAGGAGGAGGAGACGAGGTGGCCGCTCGAGGTTAAGTTTGGCGGAGCGCAGCTCTCTCTCTCTCTCTCTCTCTCTTGCACACTCGCTCTCTCTGTTTTTACTTCTGATCCGCGCGACAGCGCCTCGTCCTTGCATCAATGCCTGAGGCTCCGCCGGTGAACGCTTTTTTTGCAATAATAACGTTCGTTGCGTGATAAGAATTTCGTGCCGATATATAATGCATTATCCATTGCAAAGCGTAGGATCGTCGAACTTTCGATGGTAATGCGCGTGCGATCAGTTGCAAGTTTTATTTACATATATATGTTAAGAGCGCATAGTGCCGTATCAAATTAGGGCCCAGATATGAGGTGAAGTGGAGTTCAGAAGCACTGGCATCTAAATAAACAAAAATATCATATTTTAATTCATTTTTATATTTTTTTAAACACAATTTTAATAAATCATCTTTAATGAAATTATTGATATGACGGTTTCTCTACTAATACTCATTATTTCGCTTCGATTTCACGTTTTACCACGAATTTATGCTTGATTTTTATTTTTTTTTTAATTAATTTACACATTAAACACTATTTTCTTCTTTTATATCAGTAATAGGGGGCTCATAATAAAAAAATAAGAATCAATATTCGAAATTTTAGTTAATTTAAATGATTGTAAACTTTATTCATTTTTTAAAATCGATCATTTCAATAATTGACCATTAACTTCGTTTCATTTTTACATTATTGGAAAAACCCAAATGAGTTAATTATATATATAGATATTCTGTTCTTATTTGAAAGGAACAATTTTTTCACTCATAATTCCTGAACTGTACTTGAAAATTCATATCCTCCATTCCATAGTATTAACGGCTAGAAGGCGTTTACTGTCTTTTCAAAAGGGATATAGGTCCACCAATATTTTAAAAACATATTTTTGACCATCTGAACACAGAAATGAAAGTACAGATTTAGCGAAAAAGATAGATAAATTGGTTTTTAATAATTTAACTGTTTGAAATGAGTATAAAAACGAGAATAACTATTAGAATGAAATAATAACACCGTATGAGATTCTGTACATTTATGTTTCATTTTTTACAGTTTATAAAACTATACATTAAATTTAGATTCGAGATATTACTTAACATATAAGTTACAAAATTACGCGCGGCGGTCTTTGTTTGACTCGTAGCTTTGATCTTACTTTGAATTTTTAAGCTTAAAGATCTCATTTTCAAGCTTCAAGAACGATGAACCGATAATCGTAACAATATTTATTAAAAAATTTCGATTGAAAACGTTCCAACGCTTGAAAGCATCTAATTAGCAAAAAAAATTCCTTTTGATTTTCTTAAAATCGAATTAATGACGTCATCTTCCTTGATATATAGCGACTAATTTTATATATCTAATAAAAGTTAATTAATAGATGACTATTAGTTTTAGAAAAATGATGTCAATTGAAAGCATAATCGGATGATGCGCCTATAACCTCCGCGCAATATATCTTTGTTTATAGGCTCAGGTGGAGTTTCGCTGATGAATTTTCAACAAATATGGAACGTTACCGACAGTCCTTTTTCAAAGTATATTTTAACCTTCCGAACACGAATTGCGTTAATGGAATACCGAAAAAAAATTGGTAAAAGTATAATAATAATTTATAGTTCACTTTCTCGGTATTACACTCGTAAAATTCGTGTTCAAAAGGTGAATATATGTTTAAAAAAAACATTAGTAGACTCGTGCTTTTCGAAACTACAGTGAAATCATGGAATTTCCCCTGGCCCGTTCATTAATCAACGTTCGGGAATAAATATATTGATCCCGTTGAACTATAATCACACGCCACCGCGACGCTGAGACACGGCATTTAGTCGAAATATTTCTCGCGAAATTGACATAATAGTTATATATACTTTATATAGCTATATATATTTATCTGTATTACTATATATATGCGCACTATGAACTTTCACTATTTCCGCGCTGCAGTTAAAATTCGTGCGATGAAACGCGAGTTCGGCACAATTACCTATAGGCGTGTATATACACATTTGTAGGTATGTATATGTGTATATAACCCGCTAGAAGCACTCGCCTGCCCGCTGAGAATCGTCGCGCGCACAAAAGCTTACTAACTTACGAATCCACGCGTTGGAGAACCGCACAAAAGTCTCCGTCTCGACACTCAAGCAGTTAGCAGCGGCTGCTGCTAACGCAGCCGTAACCGCTCGCCTTCCCCCTCCTCTTTCTCTCTAATATTGCATTATATATATATATATATATATATATATATATATATATATATATATACACGAGACAGAAATAAACGCGCGCCCACATATACAATTATATACTTATATCTATATGTGCATAGCCAACAGCGTCGGCGGTGGCGAGTCGCTGCAGCACGCGAAGATCGCGGCGCTGACGCGGGGCACGCAGACGATCCTGACATCGAGGGGCCTGCTGTCGCTGGGCAGCCTTGACGTGGTCGCCGCCGAAGGCGGCCTCCCGGTGACGCCCACCTCGGTGAGCCTGCAGCAGCAGCAGCAGCAGCATCGTCGTCAGGGTAAGCACGACGACGCCGCGACCCAAGCGACCCCGGTGCACCCGGCCATTGGGCTGTCCAGGTATTGTAAACACGATGTTTTGTAATTACGCGTGTGAATATAGAGATGTCTCTGTCCTTGAGGATGATAGAATTATATATATATATATATATATATATATATATATATATATATATATATATATATATAAGTATGAATCAGTAAAAAATCATCAGAGAGATAATTGGGACTTCCCAGTTATGATCATTTAGTTTCGCAAATAAATCAAAAGTCGCTTGAAATATACACTATAATATAAATTCTCTAGTTGATCAGTCGGTTATTGAATGAGTTAAAACTACTGAAAACCAGTAGAAATCAGTGGTATACACGGTAAATTTCATTAGTAATTACATTTACAACGAATTCCATTAGTTTTCACTGATTGAAATTGAGAGAGTAAAATCCACTAAAATTAGTGGAATCCAGCCAAAATCAAATCACTGATCGAATAAACGTGTTTATATGTTGTTAAATTAGTGCATTACACATATAAATAGGTCATCAATGATTCAAGTAGGTTTCACTGATTCCAATTTGGAGAGTAATTTGAATGAATTAAAACTGCTGAAAACCAGTATAATATCTAATTACTCTACAAATTCGAATCAGTGAAACCTACTTGAATCACTGATAATATTTTCATATTTGTAATGCACTGATTTACCAACATATATACACTTTTATTCGATCAGTAATTTGATTTTGGCTGGATTCCACTAATTTTAATGGATTTTACTCTCTTAATTTCAATCAGTGAAAACTAATGGAATCCAATGTAAATTAAATTAATGATGAAATTTACCGCGTATACCACTGATTTATACCAATGGATATATATACTTATCATATGTATATAATTTTTTGCGAGCCTGCATATACAGGCTACCAATAACTGATTCAAATTGAATTGACACTGAATTCCAGTAGTTTTCATTGATTCCAATTACTGTCTAAATTTAAATCAATAAGAACTACACTGAAATCCATTATAAATTCACTCATTTGAGTGAATGACTTTTAATTTCGTGAAAAAATAAAAGTCTGTATTCACAAAATAATCTGATTTATATCAGTAGATTCACCGGAAATCAATTACTGCATTTATATATATATATATAATTGCCTGTGATCCCATTACATTTAAATTTCACGAGGAAGAGCGTTTGTAAAGTTGCACAAATAGATAGCAACGCTTGTGAATTTAGTGTTTAAACTGAGATTAGTTATACAGGAAGGGAAAGATAAATTTACATACGCACATATAGGTATATGTACGTACGAATTTTTCCCGCTTTAATCTTCAAAGGAAATGGAGCAGAAATGTCGATGATTGAGAAGCAGTAACATGTACGGATTGAGCGCCTGTGCGCAGATAATACGCTCGCGCAGTAGTAAAGCGCTTAGAAAGTAAATGTAATTCGGGGTCTGCATTATTTCCCTCTCCTTTCCAATCCATATATATAATAAGTTTAATATATACCGATGGATGACTAAGTGGGATTTACTGGTATAGTTCAGCTTGTCGCACAAATATTTAAGAAAAATAATTACGATTATCACTTGAATAAGCTATTGAAAGTTCAATTTCTTCTTCTCGTTAAGACTATCGATAAATATACATGTGATTCATAAAAAGGTCTGTGTTTTTCCAGCTTTTCTCATGAATATACATTCAACCTCTCATAAACATTTATAATTTATCATAATTTAATTCAAACATTATTTAAACATCCAGAGAACTCTTTATAGTTATACGGCCTTTCACTACCTTAATTTTAACATTTTAAGTCGTGTAGCAATGAAATTAAAGTTCAATATTTAGCTAATATGTTAATACAGATATGAGCATGGCAAGCGGATGCGAATCGTAAACATGAATAACGAGTTTCATATGTGTTTGAAGTTATACTGCTATAAGCGTGTACTATTTTAAGTTGGTGAAGAAAAGATAATAATCTGATCATTCTGAATTTATTAGGTTAAAATATATTTTATGTATATATATATATATATATATATATATATATATATATATATATATATAAATTTTATCTTTTTTAACGTCAAGATTCTTGTATGAAGAATTATTACAAAAATGGGTTTAAATATGTTTTCAAGTATTTTTAAATTAAATTTTTACATAATATTGTTCTTCGGTGACACATGCTTGTATAGTTATATAAACTAATGTTTTACAAGATAAATATATTAATAATTAAATGGAAATGGTAAAATCTTTTCCAAAAGATTCTTATTCATGCCAGTACAAAAAATTACTACATTGTAAAATAAAATAGAAGTTACACAAATAGTAAAAGAATAAATGTGCAAGGAAAGTACTTGTACTTAAATCGTTTGGCTATGATCCTTATCTTGACTAGGAGGTTTAATTGAAAGCTCAACGACTCGTGAATCAATAGAGAACTGGAAATATAAAATTTCATTTTTTTTATCTTCATTTAATCAACAGAAAGTAAAAAATAATTTTATCATTTTTAGTTTGAAAAATTGATATTCAAATAAAATAGTGATAAATAAATAAAGTAATTTATTTACCACTTAACTTATTAAAAAATTTTCTTGAATAAGTAAAACTCTATACGATGTTGTCTTTGTGTGAAAACTATTTTACTTTAAGACGATTTACTTGAAATTTTTCTTTAACAATTTTGATAAGAATAAAATTCCAAATTCCATTCAATGATTCAAGAAATTTTTTTAAGAATCTTTTTTCATAGATGTCAAATTGGATATCTTTTTTTGCACATCCTGTATATATGTTTCAAGGTAAAATTTATTTCGCATGCAATTATTTGCACAAATCAAGGATACAGCTTTTACTATTTAAAATGCTAATATGCATATATAGCCGGAAAAACTGGATATATCTAAATGCTGGATAACTGATTAAATAAAACTTTAGAAACATAACATTATACGTATAAGTAAAAAATATCTATTTCCAATTTGTGTTAAATAAAAATTATATATATATATATATATATATATATATATATATATATTCTTTATATTTTATAAAAACTGCGTGTAATGATGGCGTAGCTTTTGTTTGAGTAAACCTGCTTTTTTTATTCATTATACTATATTTTATTATTATCAGTTTAAATATGATTCTACTCATTTTTTAAAATCATAACATTAATCTTTTAAAGTAGCGCTTTTTATTATTCTGTCCATGTGAAGTGGAATAAATAAACTTTATAAATATATTGGTTTCAAGACAGTTCATATGAAAGAAAAAATATTTTGATTTAATTTTGATCTTTTCATTAGAAATGATTCAAATTTTAAGAAACTAATAGTAAGAAAAAACCGATAAGGAATTTTGATTAAAATATAAATTAAAAAAATGAAAATATATTGATTACATTAAGCTTTATTTGTCAATAAATTATATCAAAATAATATAAAAACAAAATACTAACCCTTTCTATAAAAATTCGAATTTTTCTTTAGGTTAATAAAATTCGTAAACTACTTCTCCACATAATTGATATAAGGTTGTCCTTTACAATATTTAACATTTTTATATTACTTTTAAAATTACGAAATTACAAAAATATATTTTAAAAAACAGTCTTTTAAATAAAATATAAGGATATGGGGAACATTGAAAGCAAAATCAAAATCATAAAAATTTTAATGTCTTTTTATTGAATTACTATGGAAATTGAAAGCCGAAACATTTATAAAATAATATAAAATATTATGCTTATACAGATTTTTTCAGGTAAATTCTTTTTAATAACTTACGTCGTTAAAATACACGGATGTAAGTACATTTCGCAGTACTATCTATAGAACGTAACATTAATTTTTTATGATATTAACTTAATAATTAATTAAGTAATCTATTAACAATTAATTTCATAATTATAACAATAAATAACTTGTAAAAAATGCAATATACAATATTCGTTGAACGAATGTTATATATTAATTAAAAATCAGAAAGTTTTCATCCTTAAAAAAAAATATGATCCATCTAGATTCTTATCATAATTGCACTTTGTGATATACGTTTATTATTATATGTGATCAGGCATTGTGTCTACTATTATTCACTCCTAATTCATATAATGTAAAAACACATACAATGTAAAAGTCGTATAGGCACTGGCAAGAATAAATCTATATTGTAAAAAATGTTTCAACCTCGTACGTAAAAATCCATTAACAATTTAGTCTTCGGACGGACGATAAATCGAAAGATGATATAGTTTTTCTTTATTAGATCGCAAATGTCTATTGAACTTTCGGTTTAAGCCGACAGTGCGTATATATGTTTTAATATTTAACGGCAACATTGTGCGTTTATCATAAATGTCATTATACAATATCGGTATGATAAAAGCTTTATAAAACGTGGAATGACAATTTTGAACCATAGTAGCTGAAGTCTTCGTAAAAATATTTTCTAAAAAGCCTCTGCTCAGGAATGTTGAGATGAATCTTAACCTACTGTTGTGCTATTATTTCGTCTGTAAGTTTCCAGTATCGTTGAACCATTGGCTTATAAATCTGTTGAAAAGTAAATTTAAAGTCACAATATTGCATTTAAAACTTAGTAATAGTACAAACATTTATGTCAAATTAATATAATAGCTATCGTGCTTTTTTAATTATATTCTGATTTACTTGAAACTTATGACTGTATACAGTATATCATTAATTTAAAATCATCAAATCATTACGTATTCTTAAATAGAATAGGTCTTGTTTATCAATAATCAAAATCCAAGTAATTAAAGAATTATTTTTATATACGTATAGTTGTTTTTTAAATATCTTTTTCATGTCTAATTATTCAATATATTATTCAATTAACTTACGCTTTCAGCATCATCGTAAGGCTGACAAATGAGTTTAGGCTCCGGTAAGCTTTTTAACGTGTCATCGAACGTGAGCTTGTCCTTGTAAAGTGCGTGCTTTGCCCTGTAGGCTGAACCCATCATGGCAGAATTTGCTATTTCCTAAAAAAATATAACGGTTACATTAATCTCGTTAATCTGTCACAGCTATATAAGAAAGAAGACAGTTTGGACGGTAGCGCGTCACGTCGATTTCCCTGTTGTACGATTTTTATAATTTTTTCAATCGTATAGATATTTATCAGTGAGCTTACCGATACGTATACGGGAGAATTGAAGACATCCGAAAGAACTTGTAGAATAGCTTTATTAGCGGATGCCCCTCCTGTCGCAACGATTCGAGTATTGGGCCCTGCAATGCATAATATAAAATTACTATATACAAAATGATCAAATTTTAAACTCTTTTACGCACAGCAAATTTTTATTCGTTATAAAATTTTAATTTTTATTAGTAATGTTTATACATTTATATTATCATATATGTGTTTTCAAATTCCCAAAAATATCTATCAGTCTATATAAGTATTGAAAATGAAGGAATAACATTATTTGATGACTCATTTTAAAAGTAACGGTAGCATAAATGCTATAGAAAATCATAAAAAGATTTTTGACGTCAATCTACACTTTTTCAATAATTTTTTATCAGATAGCATTAATATTTTCGTACTACACCCTTTATTTTTATTTACCCGGAAACATATTAATTAAAAGTTAATGATGCATATTTAATGCACCGATGCTGTTTAAATGTGATCGTGCAAATTTGTCTCTTTTTAATGTACCTCGCGCGCACGTCTGAAGTTTTTCTGCGGTTTCCTTTATTATGCTAAATAAGATATAAATAATATATCTTCTAAAAAGGCGACCGCATTATCATCCGTCGCACTTTGTATGCCAGCAATTGCTCAGGGCTAGTATAATAGTACATTCATTGTATTGAGAAGAAATGTTTTTACATTGACCGATGCGAATAGAATTTCGCTATCTCACATTGCTCTTCTTTCCCAAAATTATTTTTCTCAGGAAGTGAACAGTATCTTATAAATATATTTTATAAAGTAACACATTGATGTCTGATTGTTACTACTGATGTTAATTTCGTTGGCACTGCACTTAGATTGGTTTTGTTAGACGCCGTGTTGTCCTTCATTCTCCCACGTAATCGAGTGCAAATTTATTTCATTGGCAAAGTCAGTATTTCGTTGGCTATGTAGATTTTATAATTGCAAATATTCATTATTAGCTATAGAATTCTTGATTAAAAGTTGAAAGAATCGTAGAATAGATGTTCTTTTTTTTAAGGAGTTCATTTGGGATCAATTATTGAGATTTAAATACATATTAAATCCCCGATACATTAAACATCAAAGAGTCATATATATATAAATCTATTACTAATATTAATGCTCTAATCTAATCAATTTTTATGCTGAAACTTTAAGCAAATATGACAACAGCTAAAGAAATAGTAATATTGATTTCACAGAAATTGATGGAATAAACATCATTTCCAAGTTGGGAAGCTTGGACAATGCATTTAGCATAAATATTCTTCAAAAGTATGGTATTTACAAAACATCAATATATTTCAGTAAATCCACGTTAGATAGTTCTATTTGAGATAGTTATACGTTAAAATTTTCTTTCATTACACTTTTGGTACAAGTGGGACATTATGATACATTAATTACTTTCCTCATTTCCATCAAAAAAAAATTCCCACTGAAGTACTAAGCAATGCCTATTCTTATTCCACATTCTATAAATATTATCACATTTATATTGGTAAACAGTTCTCATCTCATATTTGTAAATTTTAGTATGCCATCCTGTGTTAACCTATAAGTGATAAATAATCATGAATAGATTTTAAATCTAGACTTCCATGTAATTGGATAAAAATTCTCAAATATACTTCCACTAAAAATAAATCAATTTTTAGTTATAAAAAGTTAAATACTCGTTTAAAGATATAAGTAGTATTTAAGTTTTGTGTTGTTCAAATTGTCTAACTAATTAATAATTTAAGTTTGGAATGTTTAATTTACTCCATACACATTTAGCATGTTCCTAATTTTCATCAAAAATGATATCGTATAATTGATTATAACAATTTTCTTTTGATCGCAACTTTATCATTGCTTTTTTCATCAGAGTTGAAAAAATAATGAAATGCGAATTATATGTGCGGTTATTGATGGATCTAAATATCTAAAATATTAGTTATTGGATATTAATATAAATATTAAATTGCATATAAAATTCTACTCTTTTCGCAGACATGACAAACTGTGACTTCACGAAAAGCTAACATTGTTCCATTGTTAAAGTGTCCATCATTATAGGAAACCAATAATCAGTCTCAATAGTTTTCACTACATCATTCATTTCTTCAGCAAACTATAATGTTTTTTAACTATGATAATATGATAAGGTATGATCGTAACTGTATACAAAATAATATATTTAGCATTTATTGCTTTACATCTTAAATAAATACGATAATCATCAGTCGTTTTGAATATAGCCTTAACATGATCGTATACAAGAATTGACACCTTCTCTTTACTTTCTTGTATTCCTACTATTGGAGATTCTGAAATTTCTTTCTTTAACTCCACTTTGAGACAAGAATAAAATGTTTATGTCCGCAAATCCAGTTTCATTATCTCAATAAACAAACACATTATTTTTCGATTTAACAAAACGACCCCTTCCAGCAACATATCATTTCAAATTCTAACTCAGTTTCCTTCGATTTGGCTAAATCAAAAACTAGACCTCCCACCCCAATCCCCTTACCGATGACAAAGCCGAACTCTTCGGCGTGCGCCCGCCTCGCGACAAACTGGCCCTCTATGAGCGCCCTGACCTCCACCTCGATCGAGCTGTAGCGGCCGATTCGCTCGTTGGCCTTGTTGTAACGATGATCGCCAATTATGCTCGGCAGGATCTCCCGGGCGTCGTAGTACAGACCGAAGTTGCCGAAGTTGCCGCGCGGTGTATTGTCCAGAAGCTCGTCGAACAGGTGCCAGTCGCCGCCCGCGGTACTGTTGCGCACGCGCTCCCGCGTCAGTGAACCGTTCTTGAAGCTGCGAGCATCGGAGGTTTTTATGTCAATGAGAAAACTTCGATAAATATTATTTTTTGTTATTAAATATAATACATCTTCTAATAACAGTTTTTAATACATGGGGATATGCTTTAACCGCGAAAAGGCAGCTGTCAGTTCTATCTAGTTAATCTAAATAAAGTTAAATGAATAAATGTTATTATAAAGTGTTATTCTTAAAAGAAAAAATAAACTGAACTTAAGAAGTAGTTTTATTGCTTATCTTTCACTATAATTATTATCAATATTTATTATCAAACAATAAAAAGTAAATAAGCCACCCGTTTAACCATTCCAATCATCAATTAGTTTAGGCTCATACGATACTTTGCATTTGCTTAAAAGTTTTGCAAACAATTAAAAATATTGATCTTTTTTAATGTCACCGAAATCGGGTTCTTTATCCACAATAAAAATACATATTTCAAATCAACAATAAGAAAGAGGTCATTAACTTTTCAATAGGAAGAGTAATTATGCATAGATAAATAAATAAAATGAAAAGTTGCAACGGAACAATACCATAATAAAGCCATGTACGCCTCGTCCTGAACAGGATTGCAAAAAATGTGACCCTCTATAGAAGTTTTAGGCTCGTTTAACCATAGGAAGAGGGTATCGCTTGTACCGAGACTGCAAGCCACATCACCCTCCTTTAATCTCATACCTATATAAATAAATAATCATGAATTTCTTCTTAAATTATTAACAAATAAATTTACAGTTTATATATATATATATATATATATATATATATATATATATTATTCTGTATTTATTTAATTCTCGATTTATTAATCATTTCAATAGAATCTTTTAGCCTTTCTGTAATATCTTGCGAGTCTTTAATTTTGATATCTGAAATAGATCAAATCATTAAAGACTGCAAAGATACATCTCTTCTCGGTTAAAAAATATAATTATATATAATAATCAATAAATTTCAAAAATTTACCAGCTAAAGAACCAGGATTATCGCCTGTAAATGCTATGATTCGGCATTTTTCATCAAAACCGAATCGCTCCACAAAATAAGCCGAAATTGGTCCAATGTCTGTGCTTGAAGAAACTGGTGTGCCTAGTTTTTTCCTCAAATTTGGAGCGCACGCCTTGAAAATAAAAATAGAGAAATCTTTATAACATTGTATTATTGTTTAAATTAATATTCATAGCAAGCAGTAATTACACGAAAATTAATTTAAATTTTGAAAACTTCATTGTCTAGTTTTCGCAGAAGAAAATTTCAGTTACATACATCTAACAGTTCATCGCACCAATCTCGTGTTCGAATATTTAGTAGATTCATTCCCGATCCATCCGCCCAGTCTATTGGTGCATAGTCGCCTAGAAAAAGAGACGCTGCAAAACTGCTTACCAATGATATTCTCTGAAATGGTCAGTTATTACTTAGTTGTTTGGCAAGAAACAGTTACTTCATATTAATATCTAGGAAAAAATGACTACATAGAAAAACGTGGTGCTTTAAGTAAAAACTCAACTTTTCCGAATTTATTTTATTCATATAAAGAACATGTTAAATTTTTAAATATTATTTATGATATGTATATAGTAATAGTTAAAACGTCTTTTAAAGTAAAATATGGAAATTAGTTTGCACATAAGCTAGAAGCTTAATTGTAAGTATACCTAAATTTAAAACAACACGAACTAAAATTCGAACAAATACTGTTGACTGGACTTTTTAACTATTTACTTCTACTTTGCATTCGAAAATCCGGACTCCGATTATCTGAAAATCTATCTGAATTGAAATACATTCAAAAGACTTAATTTATCGAAATAGCACATTTATAAGCTTTGATTTTCGTGGTTACAAGTTTGTTAAAAGTAAATATATGGAAAATGATATCAGATTATATATAAAATAATTTTATAACAACTCGTCATTGATCCTAATGAACGACGTCATTTGGACGAGTTAACAAAAACGATTGAATTTTTTACAATTAAAAGCAGTACTTTTATCATTTCATGTTATAAAGTCTATGATAACAATATCGCAACTTCGATCGTCACATTTCCTCTTGTCCCAGTTTTGAATAATTTAACTTGTTAAAAAGTAAACTTTTACCCGTGTTATTTATGTAAATTATTCTATTTTACATGTTTACATATGAATATTAATATTGGCGATAAATCATTACCTCTGTATTTTCGTAAGCTTCGGGCCTTTTTCTTGCAATTTTCGCTATTTGCGATCCGGAGAACCTCTCATATGCTCTCGATCCTGTAATTTCTGCTAATTTCTGCAAAAATCAAGTTTAGTTGCAGAACAGAAATAAAATTTTAGATCTGGATGCATAATACTAGTATATATTAAAATAATAATTTCCTGTCATTATTGAAGGAATATATAATTACTTGTAGATTCTTTAAATTAGTATATATAATTAATAACTATATTAGATAAAAAGAAAAAGTATACTTGCTTTGGGCCCTCCGACAGCGTCTTCTAGCAGTTTGCATTCGGCACCCGTACTCGAGTCCATCCAAATTGGTACTGGAGTTACGGAGAAGGCGGCGACAAGCTGCTCGTGTAGAAATTTTTCCGGATTTGAGATTTTGCAGCGTGCTCCGACTTCCTTTGTTCCAATAAACCGTTCCATGTGCTATATATAAGAAACAATAGATTCGATTACGATTTCGTTTAAGATTTTGTGTTTTTATTGAATAGTAGTTGTACTTATTTTGTTTCGATTAACCAGATTTAATCTTCATTTAATATTAACAGTGTGATTAAATATATGCAGCAGAAAAAAATTTATTGAAAAAATCTTCTTATAACATTGACTTATTACAATCAGTCACTTTGATTACAAGAATATGAAATTTTTCAATTTTATATTTATTCACAGAAATTTTACATTTGATAAATTAATTTTTTATGTTTGTAATGGGAATACACCTTATGAACAATTCAGTAACGATCAACTTTATAGAGGTATAGTTATTTTTTTAATGCACAACAGAAAAATTAAGCGATACCTTTTTCTTTTTAAGTAAATTTTTCGTATTTTAAAGGCTATCATTTGCATCGGAAAAGAAATCAGTATGACATAAGGCCCTCTACCCCCTCCAAAAAATGCTCCTGCTCTCCAACTGTATACATTTAACTCTCTACGAAGGGGGCTCTAATCTATGATGGGGTTTGTTAAGTGCTTTATAAATTAAATTGCTATTAGTATCGTAATAACATTATTTGATTTATTTATATTAAATTAATAGAATAATCACTGTGCACATGGTGCAAGATATAATAAAAAATAATTAATGTAGCACAGGTTATACGTAAATAAATACGTGAATAAGTTTCACACATATTTATTTATTTTCTGAGATCTAGTTCGACTCTTGCATTATCCTTAAAGACAATTACAGTATTAAAAATAAAAAAAAATTATTGATAAAATTTTATTTCGTAATTATTTATCAAATTTGTGTAAAATTCAAAACAACTGTTATTAAATAAATAAAAATTGATGAAGCTTATCTAGTATTTTCTAAACGTATACCTTGAGAATTATTACTGTTTTTTTTTAAATTATGAAAATTTTCTAGTCGTTTGCGTATTTATAATTAAAAATGGTTAACAATAATTTGTGATCTACACCAGTGGCGTTCTACTGCTTCTATATAAAATCAATTTTATTTTGAATTAATTTAATGATTGCTGCTTTTTATTCTTATTTTGTTTTATTCGAATCTATATAAACTTTGAACTTTTCAATGTTTCTAAATGACTTTGTGGATTTTGACTTTATAAAATTGCTACGCGTACATAAGACAAAATCAATTGCTTATTCTCTTCTGTTCAACCTAATAACCATAAAGAGTAACCGCAACAATTAGCTTATTTTTTGCCTAATCATTTACAATGCAAATAGAAGCAAAAAAAGATATACGAATATGTATTTAGTATCAAATTACTTGTTGCAAAAATAGGATAAGCAATTTTCGTTTTTTTAATTTTTCAATAAACACTTTTATTAATCATTTGAAAATTGTCAAAAATAAAAAAATTTTAAAATATCAATGGATATAAAAATTATTCTCATTTGCATTTCTCAATCCAGTTAATTTTACAGATATGTAATAATACAACCTTAAAACTTTTAAAAAATAATATATTGAAATGCTCGAGGTCATGGGTAATCTGAAAAAATTGTTTATAGTAAATTTTGTTAAAGAAAACTATCTAAGAAATTTAGAATAAGACAAGCTTTAGAGTGCTATGAAATTGGAAAAATCATTACTTTGATTGAAATTCCAATTCCTAAATAGATTTTTGAAAAATTTGCTCAACAATAAAAGACAATATTGTCTTATTAATAGCTCATCCTAGATTTTCAGAACGAGTACCTTGCTACCAATTACCTATATATATATCAAGCGGGGCGATTATAAATTAATCCAGTTGTATATAATGCACACGGGATATAACTCACCTGAGCCGAGCCGGAAACCGCGGCGACCCTGCCGAAATCGACGCCGCAGACCCTCAGCCGATCCAGTATCATGTCCAGGGCCTTGACCCACATGTGGCTCGGGGCGGTTATCACGTGCGGCTCCTCCTTCGTTTGTAAAACTCCCCCGTAAGTCCTGTTGGGGCACGCGCAATTATTGTCATTATGTATGTGTTTATATATATATATATATATATATATATATATATATATATATATATATATATATATACATACACGATATAAGTTATAGACGCCAAGAAAGGATTTTTTTTATGAAAGAAGCAATCGATTGTTCTTTATACTAACAACATTCATTTGGATTTTAATATTTCGTATTTTATACGTCGGATTCTACGGTGGTAGCTAGCAACAAGGACAAGTCTGACCGTGTCATCATAAATTATATTATATTAGTTTGTTAAAAAAAAACTGTAAGATCGATAAAAATATTTATTGGTTCGTTATTTATGTACTTGTCATGTGCGCGCATATGTGTATATATATATATATATATATATATATATATATATATATATATGCATATGTATGTATGTATGTATATATATATATGAAAGCTCGTCACTTTATTTATGTGTGCGTTTTAAAGACTTTGAAGACTGATATATTAGTCTTGCTTTTTTTTCTCTTTTTTTCACTGTTTTCATTTTTCTCGCGCGAGAATCCCGTTTGCTCGCTGCAAATTGAAAGAAAAAATAAAATATCTTTTTTTTTTAAATCGAAATAGTCTCCCGTCTAATATATTCTCTCTAAATTTGAAACTGTAGACATCAACTTGTTAATTACTAACAACAACTTACAAAATAATTACAATTATTTAATACAAATATAAAATATAAAATTATTACAAACAAGATTTTTTATTATTAGATACAATGCTGCTAACTACTACGCTACTACTAATTTCTCATTTCAAAAAAGCAGATTTAAATCAAAATAATAAATATGGAACTCTCAAAATTATTCAAATTGCAAACCAAGTTGACAATGATCAGGTCGATCAACTATAGTAACATAAAGCATTCAAGTTAATTCAAGCATATGATCTCGGATTAAGTTAGGGATACAATGAGATTCATTTAAATTGTTTGAAACTACAAGAACAAAAATATAAACCAAAATTGCATACTCTATCTATTTTACATAACATTTAACAAAAATTTAATATATATATTAGGGTAAATAAAAATATAATCTACTAGAATTTAATTTAATTTATTTGTTTAATATTCTTGAAATAGAACTCACGGAATCAAAATAATAATTAATATTCAATGTTAACCTATTTAAAAGTGTGCAAAAAATTTTCATTTTTGGTCAGTCGACAATTTAAAAAATGAACCGTTAACCTCGCGTTAACCTCATTTCTTTTATGTCATTTTCAATCAGAATAAAGTATCTATATTCTATTATAATTTGAAAAGAATTTAAAGCATGTGTGTGTGTGTGTGTGTGTGTGTGTGTGTGTGTGTGTGTGTGTGTGTGTGTGTGTGTGTGTGTGTGTGTGTGTGTGTGTGTGTGTGTGTGTATGTATGTATGTATGTATGTATGTATGTATGTATGTATGCATGTATGTATGTATGTAGAAAAAAACTCCGCCGATTCATATTCTGAAATAGTTAATAGTTATACTGATTTAGCAGTTGACCTACCTAATTTCCAAATTTCACTTTGTGAAATTTAATTAGTCCTGCGATGAGTGCTAATATTATATGATTTACATGTTTTAAAGCAAAATAATAGGCTCTTTTGGATAGATACGAACATTAAAAGGTAAATTATAATTAAATATGAATTTAAATACATAATTTGAAAGAAAAAATCTTTTTTATTAATATAAAAGTTATATGATATCTCAAAACGTTTGATCCAAAAAAAATTATTTAGTATTACATCCCACGCTTTGTGATCAACTGGGTCTTAGTCGAAAATGGAATATCTTTAAAATTGGTCGATCTTTTTAAGTAATACAAAAGATGCTGGAATACCTAACATATATCCAACTTTCATGTGCCTTATAGGTTTACAGAAACTGAGTTATATGAATTCTCAAAGAATGATTAAATAAATTAACGTTCTTATTATTCTTAAGCCAAAAATTATGTATTTACCGCTTAAATAACAAAATTGATATGTGTTTATAGAATATGTAGACAGTCATCAAAATTTCAGGAAGTATATATAGCTTCACCGTTTTTTACCAGCAGCATCATAAGTTATGTTATATATGTCATTCCAGTTTTGAAGAGTAATCTATATTTACATATATATATAAACAACCCGGACTAATCCTGCTTATACATAATATTTCTGTACAATCAGTCTCAAAATTTATGCCTTAAAGGCGATAGTGGGGAATATGCTCGAAAATGTAAGCATCTAGCCTTTTATTTATTTTATCATTGAGATCGATTATGATTGATAAACCCCATAAACACACCCAAACGTATATATTTTTATAATGATATAACAGCTTAGAAGGTTATTTGTTTTATATAAGTAGAAATGTAGATTTAATAGAAAGTCATAGGACGGTGGTGAAGTGACTTGCGATCATTATATAAAAAAGCGATTAATTGCAATTCCACAATTAGCAATATATTTATTCCTATAATTTTCAATAATAAAAAACCAATTGATGAGGATAAATTCAATAAGCACATTGCGTATTTTTAATTATCATAATATTCTTTTCCGTGTTACATATAAAGAAGATGAAATGATAAGAAAATATAGTTTTCCGTATTAAACAACTCGTGCCGGTTCTACTTAAATACAATGTAAATAAGATAATTATCCACATTGTCATGGAACGTATATATAGATATTAAATCCAGCAGCTTACCTGAATTCCGGTAGATCATTGTCGTATTGCACGCTGGTCTCGTGAAGTACATTGAGATTGTCATCGACCACTACCGCTTTTAACTATAACAATAATCACAAAATTCTTAATCAATATATATTATCTCCCATAAAGCTAAAAAACTACGAATGCTTCATTTATTGGCTATAATAGGTTTTTTTCCGTGGAAAAATTTGTGTTTCGCGAATTTTACCGCTTCATATATATATATATATATATATATATATATATATATATATATATATATATATATTCAACAATTTTAATTTTTTTAATATTATAAAATAATAGGACGACACATATATTTCATTCCAAATTATATTTTTGTGTTGCCAAAAATTTTTAATTACAAATTTGATTCATCGCAGATCATTGTCAAAACATATTATTTTAGTGCAATAAGTAAAGATCGATAGAGCAAAGGACTGGTGTAATGGGGAGATCGGAGTTCCAAAGTCTCGGTCTTAACCCATCGACACACAAGCAGCGCTGTAAAAATTTACACGAGCTCTTATACGAGTATTTGAAAGCATAAATCGAGCGTTAAGTGACAGAAAAAGGTGTTAAATAGCATTAAAAACACACAGACACACATACACGCGTATACATTTATAAATAAATATTTGTTTTTTCTCTGTACGTATCATCGTTGGAAAAAAGTTTCTTAAATTAACGAAGTATTCGCTTAACGCTAGAACACTTTATCTATATCAAATGAATTCATCTTAAATCTAGTGAATATTATTGTCATTTTAAAAAAAAAAATTATTTTCTTATTTTTAGAAACCGATCTTCTACTCGTTATACAAAATAAGGAAAAATAAATTTGATAATAGAAATTGTTATTTTGAATGTATGATTAATAAACATGAATTCCATTACTATCTTTTAAAATAAATATTTTCTATATACGTTATAGATTATAACAATTAAGTACTATACACGAGCATACATCGTATACTGGAGAAAAATTTAGCGGACCGAATAAAAATGTAGTTCTCGCCTGCAAGTGATAAATGAAAAGTAAAATATTTTCTAAATTTGAATAGACATTGAAAGTTATTTAGACCAAATGATTTTTGGAGAAAAAAATATTTTTAAATCTCCTTTTATTTGCAAATTTTTTTAATCATTCATTTAAATTTAAATCATAGCGAACGCTCCAATTTAAGTATTTTTGCCCTAGTTTCTTGGCATAGTGAAGAATAAAAAATGTATTTCTCATTAATTCATCTGTATCCAGAAATGATTTCAGGGACAGACGGCATAGCTGTAAAATCTTCATTCGAATTTACGAAATTCGTGTCCCCCACCATTATATCGAAGGCTCTCGCAAAATTCGCACGGATTGACTCGTTCATGGGACACATACGAAACCCTCGGGACATATTATTTAAACGAGCACGCGTTCCGGGAGCATCGCCGTGTGCAAACCGGCGCGCTTTATCGGCCGCGCATCAGGGGCACCGATAACCGGCCGACCTTTAAATTTGAAATTCGTTTTTTTTCCAATATCATATGCACAATGCTACTTGCTTGCGTTCGTCGTTCAAAAAAAAAAAAAAAAAAAAAATTGGCTGGCTTGCATAATTATCGTGTATATATATATATTATACATAATATTTTTCCATAGATTCGGAATAATCAAACTATGCATTTTTCGTATACATTCGAGTAGAATTCAGTTTGCAATGAAAATTAATACAATTCTTATAGCTTCGTTCCTATATATTTAGTTTTCGACGTAAAATTATAGTCTTCGACGTAAAAAAGTATAGAGAATTTATAAGAATTTATAAGAATATTTTAAATGCGCTCTGTCTTAAATGTACTCTGCTCAATGCTATTAATTGCGTTGGTGTCTGACGCCAATTTTAGAATGTGCTAGTGTGCCTTCGTATGGGAGTATCGATGTACCGATATTTGATATGATGCTATATGTTAGTGCATTACGACACAAGGCCGATATAAGTGGTTATGGGATTGCGGAAAGAAAAGTCACGCCATCCGACGTACCGTTTATTGGGCGAGTGGCGTCGTGCACTATAATATTATAGAACGAGGAACATAAATTCGCCGATTTATATATATACACATATAAACATATATTAAAGGAGGGTAAAAATCAGGGATAGAATAATAAGATTTAAATTTAGGTTGTTAAGATTAGTTGGAAAGCTAAGGTTTATTTTTTTAATTTTATGTTAATAACATGATGTATAGCACTGAACAATTCCAAATAATATCTATAATACAGTGTTATTAATTGAATATATATACACGCATACGAACGCACACACGCACACACAATGCGCGCGCTTGAGGGGGGGGGGGTCATCAATCATAATGAAATACTATTTATTCCCTATAATCACCATTTCAACTCATTTTATTAATCTCTCAAATGGACTAACTTTTAAATTACTATATGAAGCAACAAAAACATAGTTTTATTTATAAAAAAAAAAAAAAAAACTGATAAACTGTACATATTCTATGATTCTTTGCTATAAAACTTTTTAATCAGTGTGAACTCAACGCTCCCCGCGCAAGTTTTTAAACAGCACTGGACGGGAACGAGGGAACGCGGACCGAGCGCAGGTGATGCGCAAGCGCACCTTGATCGCGCAGCGCGTTTACGCGGTGTTCGCTACACTATACTACACTAATACTAGGCTACTACTACTACTACTACAGAACTATACCGCAGACTGCAGGTATACCACGAGCGGCTCGGGCTGACGTTCGATAAGTTTCCACGCACGGGCGATCGCGCGCGGACACGATGGCAGATACTGTGTACGACTTTTATACAACGGCATTTATTGCAGAGATCAATGTACAGGGAATTTTCTTATTGATTTTATTTTATTATGATTATAATTATTGTTGTTAATAGTATTATTGTTGTTATTATTATTATTATTATTAAAATCTCACCTGTTGCGTGCTGAAGTCGAGCCCGAGGAACGTCGAGCCCGAAGATTCGCCCATCTCGCGACGACTCGGAAAGCGTCGGCACGGGACCGAACCGCAGAGTCGAACTGTATACCAGTACACCACCTCACTCTCCTGTCCTCTCCCACTTTCCCTCTCTCTCTCTCTCTCTCTCTCTCTCTCCCTCTTTAGGCTCCCCCTCCCCCTCTTCGTCGCTCGCCGTGCCTTTAATTCAACTCCGATGCCTATGGTTTTACTATATTTTACTGCGCCTTTTACGGCGTCTACGCACGCGATGTGTCAAAAGCCCATGATACGGGCGCACGTTGCTGTTTCTGTATTTTTCTTGACGATAACGCTGCGTGCTCCCGCAATGGAAATATGCCTTTCATTATGCACGTTGCACGTGTGTAAAATGTAATTTTTCAACACCATCCACAGCCATTGTTATTCCCGACGCTTCATCCATCCGGGTGTTTTAAAAAAAAAATGTTCCTCGGATTGTCTTCGTTTTGGAAGATTTTCTCCAAATTTGTCGCGATTTTATAATATGTATTCTAGTTCCAGTCGCGGTCGTGAGTCACTGCAGATAATGAAAAAACAAATCAAATTAACAATTCAAATAATTTCTGTTTCTGGTGCAATACGGGATATAACGCGTTCTAAATTAAGTTTGTTTTTTTTTACTAAACGAATACTCGGTATTGAATTTTAAAATTACGCTTTTATTTGTTCTGGAAAATTTTTCTTCTTAATTTTGATCTTTATGTTCATAATAAAAAATTATATTTGATTACATATTGGGCAGTCCTATTAAAAGTATCATCTAAATCCCATGGAAATTTTATATTATATTTGTATAATCGAAAGAGAAAGTATAATTGTTTAAAAAAAACATAATGAAATAATATAAATTAAACATCTGAACTTTTTAACGCTATCGTAACTTATTAAAATGTTTATACAGACTAAATAAAATAATATATATTTATTGAAATTGCTCTTTTATATATATATATATATATATATATATATATATATATATATATATATATATATATATAGTTTATTTTGTTTTTTATATAATTTGCCGAATTTTTATCGGCACTAAATTATTTTTATCGCTTTGTCGAAAAAAAAAACTTTATTTCTTTTAAAATTCTACAATACAATTAACAGTAATACTTGAGGAAAACTTATTAGCAAAAAAATTAAAACTATTCAAGCTTACTATAGGGTATAATTTGTTCGCGGAAAACACGCTGTAAAATTATAAGAAAATACGATCTAATGCATTCTATACTCCGTTATGCAAGCATAAAAAAGCCGAGTTATCTCGGCTGCAAAATCTCTGTTATGTATATATAAAGTACAGAGCCTTTCGTCAAACGTCCATCGATTTCGTCTCGCAATCCTGACGCAGTTTTCTCGTCAACGAGATACCACCTCTTCCTAGATCAGCCCCATCGTGTGTCGACGACGTTAAAAAAAAAGATACGAATACAACGACATCAACGACCACAGCAGCAGCAGAAGCAGCTACAACAACAACAACAACAACACAGAACTTTAAACGAATCTCTTTTTCCCGGTACTCCGGTAGCTTTCTAATACGATCATGTGCACTTTATACGCGTAAATAATATGCATAGCCAATATCGAAAACAACAACAAAACGTCTATAGTAGAAATCGAGATCGCCCGCGCCGCCGCATGCACAGCCCATACAACACAGTTGGTTTCGATGTTCGCCAACCGAATCCCGGCGTGAGACTGTCACGCGCCGCTTCCCACAATATATATATATATATATATATATATATATATATATATATATATATATATATATATATATACATTTAATACATTATGCGCGAGCTCTTTCCTTTCCTCCTGCTAAAGCTATATATATATATATATATATATATATATATATATATATATATATATATATATACGGCGCGTGCTTATGTGTGCATACAAGCGTGCTCGTACGCATGTGTATGGCCACGGTAAAAGGTAGCGTGCACGCCCGAGAGCGCGATGATGATCGCGACAAGGTTCTGATTATATATATATATATATATATATATATATATATATATATATATATATATATCCTGGCGGGTTATCCTTTATTCTATATACTGTACAGGAGAGGGTATAACGGTTGATGCGTCGCACTCCGTTCCCTCGTTTTTCTCATCTTTTCATATATATACTAACGCCGTGATATATGTGTATATACCCATTTCATTGTTCTATATACGAGGATCGGGAAGGAAATCGGGGGCTTGATTATGGTGGGAGGGCCGGTCGTCTTCTCTCGTTATGTATGAAGACAGTGCAGCGTTGAGATTTTTAGATTTTATGTGGTGTGGTAAAGCGTACAGGTGTATAAAGATATCTATGTTATTATATAGACTTCTTTGTGTATATTCTTGCCTAATACGCTTCAATGAACTGCGCGATACAATATATGTATTATAAAATATACCGAGCCTAGCAGGTTTCGTTTATAATTTTATTGCTCGTTGACTCTTTCGAATGACTTGAAAATTGAATTACAAATCGAATATTTATTTAACGGGACGTCTAAAGTTGCTCTTTTATACCGATTGAGTAAAAACTGATCTGCTATAAAGAATTTTTATGTAGGTGAACATAAAATTATGGAAAATTTTAGTTAATCGTGCTTTTTAATTACGGAAATGGTATACTTTACTCCAAAATTTCAAGCGGTTTATCGAGCGATTTGAAAATTTTAAAGATTGCTGTAAAATTGTCGTAAATAAAGGGCATGATTAAATAAAATTTGTAATAATTTCATGTTCACACATATAAATATTCTTTAAAACAGAGCACATTGTATCCACTTAAAAACAGGTTTTACGAAGATTTCTGACGTTCCTGTATAATTTTTTCATTTTTTTACTTAATGTCAAATATTATAATTACTCTAAATAACGCACGTTCTCAATTTTGTTAAAATTGTTTACTTCAAAAATTCAAAATTCAGATTTTTTCAACGTATATTATGTTTCACTTACATGAAATATGACTGCACGTTTAGTTGAACTTACACAATTCTCAAAATTATTTTTATTCTTATTGAAAAAATGTAGTTATCGAGCTCCCAATTGAATATAAATTTACCGGGGAGAGAAAATTAAATACTTTTTATTTGTATATGGTCACATATATAGTCTATATGCAATTCAAATTTTATTTCATTTGCCAAAGGTTAATTTATAATCGAGTTCCTATTTTATAGTAGAGATTTTTTAATTTTAAAGCAAAAGATGATAAAAATGAAAATATAAATACGGAAAAAACTTCCATATTTTGACATATACTTTTATCACGTCCAAATATATATATATATATATATATATATATATATATATATATATATTAATAGATTTATTTAAAAAACAAAAATTGATTGATTTTATTTTCTAGAAAATTTTTAGAAATTTCTTGAAGCTCAAAATATGATGAAACAGGTTTCCTGCGCGAGCATTGAAAATTATGGTATATGTCGACGAAATGGATACTGCAATGGTTGTCAATAAGTGGATACGCGCGTGCACTTACAAAAGCCAAGAGCAATAATATATCGATATACGTATATCAACTTAATTTCTATGAAAATACAAAAATCTGAACTAAAAGAATTTAAAAAATTAGACTAAAATCTATAACCTTAATAATTTTATTTCCGTCGACTGAAATCAAATCAATAAATAAAACAAAGTTGGACATGCTCAAGGAATGGTAAAGAAAGTGTAAGTACAAGTAAAAAATCGACAATGTAAGCAAATTGAATTTAAATTTAAAAAGTAAAACTATTTCAAACAATATTGAACATATTAAAATATTGACAAAAAGGGAAGTCACGGGCCTTATACAATAAAATTTCTGAATAAGTTTAGATGACCTGGATTTACAAACTAAACCGAATAGATTAAATCTCAGGCACAAGTTATAAGTCAGGGACTTTTCTATATCCTTTTTTAGACAGTTTTTTAATACATTCAATATTATTTAGAATAGTTTGAGTTTTTCAATTTAAGTTCAATGTTTTTACATTATTCATTGTTTAATTCTTTGTGCTAATTTTTAGCCATTTATAAAAGCATAATTTTATAAATTTATTTTTGTTTCCTTCAAACAAATTCACGATTTTATAACTGATGGGAGATGTGATGAAAACACGCCCCATTCGTATGTGGCGCCGAACTATTTTGTTTTTCGAATGTTCTTTCATTGAAAATTGAAGGACATGGAAAGTTTTGGACTTGAAAGTTCTGAAAGTACTAAATTATCAAATAATTATAAATATTAATTTAGCTTTCAAGATTTGAACTTGAAATGAGTGAAATAACTACGCTCTTTTTTTAAAAAAAGCCGGTACCATAAAGTTTCCGGGTATTTTATTTTTAGCCCCTTATCAAGACAATATAGTCAAGTTGATATGAGATGCTATATTAATTTCAGATTTGTATTTGCGTAGAATTATATTTATTGTCTTCATAAAAAAAATAAGCTGAAACGTTAGCACATGTTTTTTTTTAAATAATAATAATAAAGTGTGTAGTTATTTTAGTATTGTCTACTTCGACAGCAACATCATTCTAATTCACTCTATAGTGTGTGTAGGAAGTTCACACTGTCATCAAACTCATCTTCATATATATTTATACTAGATAAACTTCTAATTGTATTCTATAAATGCTGTAAGATTACAATTACTGGAAAGTTCTCCAAATTATTCTAGAAATATATTCTTTCTGCGCATCTCCAACGACTTACTTGCCCATATAATTATAGAGTCGCGGTTATTTATTCCCAAATTGATTGAGAAATATATATTAATTTTGAAATAAATAATGAATATTAGAATATAATAAAGAAAGAAATTATTATTATAATTCAAAATAACGCACCAAACATTTCTAACCAGTAGATAGAATATATTTTTCAAGTAATATTCATTGATTAGCAAGATTATTATGACCGATCTAAAATTTGCAATTCAAATTTAGCACTGGCCATTGTGCACTACATATTCGCCACAATGGTATATATTTATAGCTCCTCCATGACGCGATCAATGTATTCGATGTACACGTTGAGAAACTTCTTAAAACTCTGATACCGAGCTTCATTATTGCGCAAGTAATGATTGTATAAGCATATATTTTTATACGTTTTAATATATATAATCTGTTCTGTGTAGTGTGTGCCTGTGTATGTGTATGTGTGTGTGTGTATATTTGTAAGATATGATATATCTTAATTAAGCTTTCGTCGCAATTAGTTCTCCGCCATTCTACTTTTTTTTGTATAGAAAATCGTATAGGGGACGTTAGATCGTTAGAATTTTGTGTTTTAAAGACAGCGCCATTACAATTACTTTTTAAATTAACTTATGATTGACAAAATTTCGATTGCAATATCCAAACTATTTAATTTCATTTATTTATCCGCATCTCTTGTTAAATTGAAATTAGTTTAAACTAATGTGATCGAATTGAAAGATAGTATTTGCGAAAAAATGGACTGTTAATTTAAATATTAGCGATATAAATCTTAATTTGAGAAAAGTTTACCACCAGAGATTTGACAATCATAAGAAAGATTGATAGATAAAAAAAAATTAGTATTGAGAAAAGCAGGCATGAGAATCATTCTGGAAAAGTCCATTGTTAAGGATCAAGAAAAAAGTACGCTGATTTAAGTATTATTATAGGTAAGCATTAAATTATTGCAAATATTCATCGATCATATTCTTTATTTACGTCTATTCTATATTGCTGCAAAATTTTGAATAAATGTCGAACTGTGTAGAAAAAAGAACATTTGGAAAATGAAAGTAAAAATTATGGAGAATATTTTCAAAATGTTCTGATTTTTATACCATTTGATGAATTCTTAAAATTTTGCAGCAATGTATAGTAGTCGCAAATAAAGAATGTACATGATTAACTACAATTTGCAATAATTTAATATTTATACATTAATAATAATCTTTGAACTAATGTCATTTTTACTTAATCGGTAGAAAAGAGCAGTTGTGACACTCGGTTAGTATAGTTTCCTTATGTAGATAAAACTTTATAGACAATATTTTATTTTCTTTCATCTCGATCGACCTACAAGACTTTATACTCCTTATTTCATGAAGAAAAGGAAAAATTTATTTTCCTTGCAGCATTAATTTGTTTTCAGTAATATTTGAAATTAAGATAAATTGAGTCTATACAAATAACAAATAAAAATAATAATTGTTGGAACATTAGAAAATATGATCTACTAAGTTGAAAATATTTTAATCTTTTATAAGAACATGTATCGACCATATAACATCTCTGGTCTAATCAATTTGGTATAGATATTAGATATGTAATTAAGTTCTCTCTGTTTTTTTGTATGAAAATGTAACTTTATTGTAAAAAAAATATTTACAAATAAATCATTCGATTTAATCTATGGTATTGAGTTCGAATACCTTGACGGTAGACAGAAGTATCCGACTTTTGAGGCTGTCCATAAATCAAGCCATTATTTACGCTATCGGATCTGAGCGGAACCGCTGATTAGCGAGACTATGTTCCATATCCTACGGAACAGGTAATAATCGGACGGTGCAAATCTGATGAATATGCGTCGGTGATGTATATGAGTTTCCATTTAAGAATTTACAAATAGATAGAGCCCAAGCGTTGTTATACAAATCACTTTTTCACACCTCTGTCCGTATTGTATCCATTTTTCGCGCGGTGATCGGCTCAATTGCATCACTTGAATTCGGTACCATTCCCCAGCGATGGTTTAATTCGATTTCAAAAGTTCATAATAAACAATGCCTCTTACATAGCGTCTTCGAAAGTTTTGACCATACTTGCCGCGGTTGGAGTACAACATCAAAATTCATCACGTCTACAAAGGAACGAAACCAATCACGGCACG
Organism: Sycobia sp. Sy_11; assembly: GCA_018907035.1. Taxonomy (NCBI): domain Eukaryota; kingdom Metazoa; phylum Arthropoda; class Insecta; order Hymenoptera; family Epichrysomallidae; genus Sycobia; species Sycobia sp. Sy_11. Next base: position 524,458 of record JACCIC010000161.1, on the reverse strand, counting down.
CTGTAAACTTTTGTTTCCACAAATTATTCAGCGTTCTTGATGCGTTCCGCAGTCGCCGTTATAAACTATACACACACGCGCGCGCATAGAAGGGTTGTTTTTAAATTTCACCCGTAACTTTATGAAACTGAATTCAACATTTTTATTGATAATTTAACGTTTACAAAAGTTACTGTTGAACTATAAAAGTCAATTTTTTACATTTTTACTCGATAGATTCGTAAGTAATGGGCGACGGAATAATTGTAATTTTATGTATTTTTATTTTATTTTGTCAGACCTTTTTTTTTATTATTTTGCACGACTGTAATTACTAAGTATTAAAAGTCTGAACGTATTGCTAAATACATTTATTCCTTTTTGTTGACGACAAACGATTGGACTAGTGTATAATCAACAAAAATTAATATTTAGCCGTTTTGATTTATTATTGCTTTTCTATCTATACAGTCTAAAAACATGCCCTAATTATCAATGATCACACAATATAATTGACCAATCAGTTAAAAAATTTTGTAGATATTTTCTGATCAAGTTACAGGTAATAGGATAAAAAAATTGAATTGTTTATTGAAAATAATTGAAAATGTGTATTTATCATGTTTGATAATTATATGGTTTTCATATTTTTATATATGAAAATAAAATTTTCAGGTATTATAAGTGAAAAATATCAGAAATACGATTATTTATCAACCAAATTCTGAACTTTCCAAAAAGATGTGATTCCAGGTTAGAATCTCTTTCACACAAGTTCATGAGGCTTCTTTTTTCTAATTGCGCTAGAATAACAAGTGTCATAGAAATATTAAACTGAAAATCGAATCTTAAACACTTAATGTCACGGTATTTCCTCTATATATATATAAATGTTCGCCTAACTAATTCTGATTTTCTACCCAATATAATTTTCATCGACTCTTTATATATACAGTAAAATTTTATTGTATTTATGTCAAATTTTTTTATATAAACTAATAAGTATTTTTATTGGACTTACCGTCTTATTAAATTAAATAAAAAAATAAATATAAACTATTAAAGTTATAATGGCAGTCAGACTGTTCTTGTTAATATCACCCCTGTAGACTATCTGAAATAAAAAATTATTAGTGTATTAGTAGAGCTAAAAGAAAAAATTATTTAATAAAGAACAATCTGACAGCTCCATCCCCAAACAACTTATTTACTAAATTTATTATTACCGTATCCACCTGGTCCAACTTTTCGAACTCTCTTCGACTCTTCTTCAGGGACTAAACTGCACACGCGCGTGCGCACTCACATGCATACAGGGAGAGAGAGAGAGAGAGAGAATACATCGCCCTATAATACTATATTTCCTTACATATATAATCCATATATATATATATATATATATATATATATATATATATATATATATATATATATACATATGCGCTCAACAGGGATGACCAGGATACGGTCTCACCGGTCTCCTCGTTGCTACCCAACGAGGTCATAACCTTGACGACAGATTACGAAGAAGTGCGTGCCACCTCGAGCGGTGCCCAGCTCGACCAGGACGCTCAGCAGCAGCAGCAGCAGCAGCAGCAGCAAGAGCATCGGCATTATCCTTACTATCAGCAGCAGCGGGAACTGGTAAGGCGCGGCGACTCGCCACCGCCGACTCTGTTCTACGATGAGGCGCCGCATCAGAAGCCGCCATGCGGCGGCTTCCTGGCCTGCTGTTTGGATGTCGAAGACGAGGTATATATTATAAACATTAGAGTCGCACTCAAGTGGACTATTTTTGTAACCAACCATCAAATCCTTTCATCGGTCTTAAGTTCAATTAAAATTATTTTTCTTTCATATTAATTCTAGTTGTGATAAATTTATATTTCAGAACCTTCGGGGGTGATGATAATCGAGGAAGGTCTGACTATCACTCTAGTATTACTCTTAGATTGTTGAAAAGACTTGATAGTTTATATATATGTACATATAAACAATCTTGATTTTTTGATGGAAGAATTGGTCGGCGATGGGAATAAGGTGTAGATAATAATATAAAGATAAAAAATAATTATAATGTCCGCCGCCTTTTGCTGTTGTAATCGGGATGCAGACCGATTATTGTAATATTTTTTTTATCCGATTGTATAATACGACCAATCAATTATCGGTCGTTCGTTCTGTTAGTAAGCAAGTCCGAGTTCGACTCCGCGCCGTTTCGAAATTTCTGGCAGAATCTTTTACAATGTCCGTAACAGTATTTCTCGGTCGTAGAGATCGGTACCTGAGTCTTTTTTTAGATATTTTTAGATAAATGATTTTTTCAAGCAAATTAAATTGATGAATCGAAATTCGATAAAAGATTTTTTTTCTATGAAAGATTAGATAAGTCGATAGATGTGGCAGTTGGATCGTCCTTTGAAAAATATATTATTCTTTGAGGATAGTTGTAGTCACTATAATTTTTATATTCTGAGAGAGAGGGAGAGAGAAAGAGAGAGAGAGCAATTTTGAATACACAGCTAAAATTTCAGATTGATCGGTGAATTATATAGTTCGAATTGCGATTCTTCTGGCAAATTTAAAAAAGAGGTTTCTGAGAAAAGCGCTTTTCAGAATTGTAAATACTAAAAAGTAATAATATTACATTCTTATATCGGAGATGCCTGCTACAGTTGGGCTTCTGCGGAAGTTCACTAAAGGAGGGCGTTTCTAAGATTCATGTCTATTCAGGTGACAGGCTTGCTTTATCTATCGACTATACCAATTACACTTGCTTCCATACTCGTAACAGTGATCACAATAAAATAATCTCGAGGCATGTAAGTAAAATTGCAGTTTTCGAGCAGGGCTTATATCCCTTACAACATTGTGTTTCGAATTGATGCAAAAATACGAGTTCAAAATTTTTAAGCTCTTTATATTCATGTCGACGATCATCCGATTCTGAGAACGAATGTACGTTAAAAATATAGGAAATGGTAAATTCAACTTTAACGACGCGTGAAGCTCTTGGAACCAATGTAAATGACAACATTGTATATTATATACATATAAACAACAAATTTCTTATAATATACGTATACTGAATCTAACAAATTTCGCAATTCGTGAGGAATATATATATATATATATATATATATATATATATATGTATGTATATATATATATATATAACTACAATTGCAGGATCAGGAGGACTCGAGGCTGCCGCCCACCTATTCGGCCCTCTTTCCGCGACAATCCCTCGACCTCGACCTCCTCGTCGACAGCGAACGGGTCCCGGTCCTATTCGAGAATCACTCGTCCTACGTGGCGAGGACCCCACCGCCGAGTTACGCACAGGCTCAGGGTATCTGCGTCGCCTACTCGCTCCAGCAGCTCGTCTCGAATAGCGGTGAGTCTGATCTAATTAATATGCGTTTAATTTTTTTTTTGCATTTCTTTGCTTTGCTTGCTCTTCTATATATATATCTTGTTATGTACTGATATATATATAGTTACTCATTAATACATTTACCTTAACAAAATATTGTTAAATTATTAAAAGAGTATAATAGACTTCTATTAAATTGTCGGTTCTAATTTTTTATTTGATAAAGAATTACACATCTAAATAATTTTTCCAGAAATATTGAAACGTTTTTATCGCGCATGTTGTAATTTCAATTGCTTATTTGTATTTAAATTTTTCATAAATTTTTTCGAGTTGGAGATATTTTAATAAATTATGCTGGATTTAAAATTATTAAGACGTTCCCAATGAAGTTTTTTGAAGCAAAATATTCTGCGTCCTGCCAATGATATAAAATAGAATAATATTACATAATGTATTATAATTACAACTGTAAGCCATGCAAAATGTAAGGCATAGATACTTTATATAAATATATATATATATATATAGGTGTATATTTCGTTGACAATATGATAAAAAATAAGAATAAGGTACAAACAATAAATGCATATTCAAACGAAACGACAAATTATTCCTGACATGTACTATAACCCCGAACAAAACCATGAAATATTAATGCATGACTTGTTCCGAATTTTCAGGCACCGAAGGAAGAATTTGGAGTCCAAGATCAACTACGGCGATTTGCCCCCGTTGTGCCGCTATAGTTATCACAGTAGTTGACGTGCAACAGTCCACTGTGACGCATGTGACTGCATTTCTTCTTTTTCTTATTGGGTGCGTATTTTTAAACTATCAAATCACATCTGAGCCTGTCCCAATTAAAAAAAGTAATTTCATAAATTATTTTGTTCTAACTATAGATCATTAAATACGTATTCTCATGCACAATGCGTATATTCTATTATATTTTTTGTTAATAATTTGGTAAATTGCAAATATTGTTAATATCTGTTTATATATTATGTAGAAATTCTTATTAATAATTTACAGCTGTTGGCCTTGCTGCATGCTTCCCTATTGTATAGATTCCTGTAAAAGATCTCATCATTATTGCCCTTTTTGCCGAACTTACCTTGGAACATATGACCCATGGTAAATAAAAAGTGCCTTTTATTAATTAATATTTCTATATTTTTATTATATTATAGGGAGCTATTTGATTACGATTCAAATTAAATTACCGATTTTTATCGGTGGCTATAATTTTACTAATATTTGAAAATTCAAATAAAATGGAATTCTTGGCGCGAAAACTCTTCCAGTCGGCAATCGATACATAACCTCTAAACATAGTTATGTTTTTCATTTGTGAACGATAGAATTCTTCACGTGGTCAATGAAAAATTATTGTTATTGCTCGATATAATAACTTCGTATAAACAATGGACGAAAATAAACAGAGTGATAAATTTTTGCGACCATCAAAACCAAAGATTAAAAAGAAAAGATCTAGAAATGATTCTGAAACCTCGACTGAAACTGTAGAAAACAAGCCAAAATATAAATTGACTGCTCGTTCTTCATATAGAAAACGCAAATCTTATTATGATCCTAAAGAAGAAGAAAGGTAATTAATATAAATTTTTTTATAATTAACTTAGAATAATATTTTTTTAAATTATATTTTATTAATAGGTTAGAGCAACTGGTTTTTGGTGATCCCAGTGATGTAATTAAAAATTTGCACTACGATACAGAAAGTGAAATTGAAACAATAGAAACTATTAAAGAACCTATCAGTGAAAATAAAAGAGATGACAGTGCTGTTTGTAGTACTGATAATGATAGTGATGAAGATGACAAGGCATCCGTGGTACTTATGAAATCAGATGATAATGAATCTATAATTACAATAGATTCTAAAATTTCAGTCAAAGCTCCAGCTTGGGTAGATGAAGACGATGAAGACTTATCGTAAAGTGTTTTATATTTTCAATATTAAGCTTAAACACTCTAAATAACTATTAATAACTTTATATGCTTTTAGTGTGAACGATGCTTTAGTTTTACAGAACCGTAAATTACCAAAAGGTCGAAAAGAAAATAGATATAGTGAATTATTGAAAAACAAATTTGTCCAGATTGTGGGAACACCAAAATGGGCAAAACTAGATAGAGAAAAAGAAGAATCTGAAGATTCTGATGATGAAGTTTTAAAAGTAAGTTTTGTGTAAAAATGTCTCTTAAATAATTTTCTGTTTAATGATATACTAGAATAAGTTACTGATTAATGATATAACAGAATAAGCTATCAAAATATAAAAAAGTTTTTATTTTCTCCTGTAAATGAATTTTTGTTTTATTTAAAGATTAATTTCAAATAAATAAATACTTGCTCAATATTTAATTCCAATAATATTAAAAAAAATGTTATTAATTTTTACAGCACAGTAGTCATTTAGTGCCAAATAAAACCAAATCTTTACCAAAAGGGAACATTGATTTAAAAGTTCTGACAAATATAAATAAACAAACTCATGTAGAAGGACCTTTTATAAATTCTGTGCAATTTCATGAAACTTCAACAGTTGCACTTGTTGCTGGTTCTTCAGGAATAGTTTCACTATTTGAAGTACATAAATTGACTAAGTCTTCTTTATTTATTTTTTAAAGTGTGAAAATACTTGAAATTTTTAATAGAACATAAATAAATATCTCATTTTTACATTGATTATTATTAATATGTCTTAAAATCTTAACTTTACTAACAGATAGATGGCAGAGAAAATAACAAATTACATAATGTACAATTTCAACGGTTTCCAATACATTCAGCAAGGTTTTTAAAAGAAGGTACAGAAATACTTCTTGGCTCAAGGAATCATGCTCATTGTCATTCGTATGATCTACTTACTGGCAAAACAAATCGAATACCCTTACCTCATGGAATTACAAATATGAAGGTTTTAATTAAAATATTCTTTAACTAAAGTTCTTGTCATGCTAAACATTGAAATATATTATACTTTATTTTTATGCGTATAATTAGATTTTTGAGGTATCACCAGATGGTAAGGTAATAGCTATTTGTGGAAGACTTGGAGAAATTCACTTATTGTCGAGTAATACCAAGGAAATTATTGGCACAATGAAAATGAACGATAGGTGTAGAAGTCTTGTTTTTACACCAGATAGTTCGAAACTTATTACACATGGAGGTAAATTATAAACTAATGACAAAAATATTTTATAGATCAATAAAGAAAATGATTGAAAAATTTTTATTGATTATAAATTAATTTGACTAAGTAATTTTTAATAAACATATTCTATAGACTATTAAAAAATAATCAATTAAGCCTTTAATAAAATAGAATCAAATTAAAAATACATAAGCTAAAATATAAAGTTTAGTTATTAAGAAACGCAATAAGTTATAAATGCTTACAAACGATGAACTAATATAAATTAGTATCGACAGTCTATAGAATTAATTTTATTCTTATTTCGAAATCCAATCCATTATGAGCAGAATTAATGTTATTTAGCATTATTCGATTAATGATTAATTTATTTTGAGTTTTTAATGATTCTTACACTTTAACTCCAGATAACCCAAAAAGTTTCAAAATCTTATAATACTCGATTTTACAGACGGCTGCGAGATCTACACATGGGATGTTAAATCCCGCTGCTGCTTAAATCGCGCCATAGACGATGGCTGTTTGTCGGCCTCCTCAGTAGCGATGTCGCCAAGTGGCCAGTTCATTGCGACGGGCAGTAAGCAGGGAGCCGTCAACGTTTACGAAGCCAATGCGGTTCTCAATGAAAAAGTTCCGATTCCAGTAAAGGTAGTACTGAACCTTGTCACAGCCATCACCAAGCTCAAGTTCAACCCTACGTCCGAAATTCTTGCCATGGCTTCCGAGAAGAAGCCCAATGCATTGAAAATGATGCACATACCGTCTTTCACTATCTTCCCGAATTTTCCTACGTTTAATACAAAGATGTTCAATCCAATCGACATAGACTTCTCCCCCGCTAGTGGTTATATGGGTGTGTCAAATAATAAAGGATTTGCGTATTTGTACAGACTTAAGCACTATGGGAATTATTAAGTAAAATGCGTGCTTCCATATTCTGTTCTGTTATAAAGATTATAAAGTTAACAGCGTCGTACTAGCTGATCTATTATAATTGTTTTGTATTTTTTACTAAAGTTATGGTTACTATAAGAAATTAAAAGTTTGATACTACTCCATGATCATAGCTATGTGCAGAAAACAATTGCAACTTACATTATCTCTTTTACTTATGTATCTGTTGAAATAGTATGTTTTGATATAGAAGCTTCATATTTTCAATTCATAATAATTGAACCTTTAAAAAATTTATTATTATTTTATATATATATAAGTAAGAAATGCTATAAAACAAAGCAAATGCAAAATTATTATTATTATATAACTTATTATTATATAATGAAATTGGTAACATTTTTAACTAAATATTTACTCAGTCGCTACAGTAACTGAAAAATATGCAAAACATGTATTTTTTACATAATGTTCAAAAGAGTTTAAATGTCTTTAAGTCATCAAAATAGAATTACATTGTGAAATGAAGCTTTTTGAATCTAATTTATTGAAGATATTCGGAATACATGACCTATATTTTTAAAAAAAGTAGACTATAAAGCCTATTAAATTAAATTTTAATTTCTGAAATTATTATTAATTAAATTATTTACATAAATAATTTCGCAAAATAAGCAGATTATATAACATTTGATTAGATCTACAACGTTTAAATTAGCAATTTCATGGAATACAAATAGAAAGTTCAGTTATTACCTTATATCGTAATAAACTTAAAAGTTGCAAAAATGTAGATAATACAGATAATAATAATAAGTTATTTTAATTATTTAGAAAATATTTAAAAAAATTATATTTATTTCATTTACTTGGGATTTGTGATAAAGTTTTTGTAAATAATATCATTGTTACAGTTAATGAATAATAGTAATAAAATTTGATATTAAAAATAAAAATAAAACTGCCAAAAGTGAATACACTTCAACATCTTTTATTGAACTACAACATGTTTCGAAAAAATCATCGTTTCATGCTCCTCTTATTTATATTTTTCACGTCGCTTTTGAACTTTAAAATATTCTGTAAGTATAGTTATAATACAATCTCTTTTTTTTAGAAGAAAGTCCGTTATTTATGTCATGTAAATACGAAACAGTTCAATCAAATAATATGCTTGCAGCAACATCGCAGTATTTTTTTCTCTTTTTTTTGTTTTTTAATGTAGCACAATATTCCGAATTCAAATATATTTAAAAAATTGTCCATTTTTATCAAGTGTTCAATGAAAAGTAGTGTTAAAAGTTTTAATACTAAATAACGAAATATGTAACAGTAAAGTTTTTTTAACTAAATCTTGAAAGTACTGAGATGTCGTCTGTCGAACAGTTTCATTCGGAGCTTCCTTCCTTGCACAATAGAAATTACAATTTTAAACATTTACTCCATTACATCAGTCACCCAATGACGATGATTTAGAGGTATAAAACTTATTGTATATGTATATCATTTTAACGACGAAAATTACTTATTTTTATACAAATCCATGATTCTTTTTTCCCATCCTCGGTTATTTAAGTTTGACACGCATAGTATTGAAATATTATAAGAACTTTCCTGAACTTTTTTGTTCTTTTCACTTGGATTTAAAAGAATCACTAATAATAATAATAATAATAATAATAATAATCCGTAACTTGTTTTCTTCAATTTTAATTCTATAGTATACGCATTGGACGAGCAGGTTATTTTTAACAATGTTAATTGTTTTTTTAAGAATTTATACATGATAATAATCAATAAAAGAAAAAAATCGTATCGAATGCATGTATATCCTAATTCAACTTTACACATTATTTACTTCGAATTTTGTAATTTAGTATAAAATATGGATATGTTAGCATTGCATGTTGACAATTATTTTTTACTATATGCTATATCGCAAATACTTACTATATGCAATATTACCAACTTACAATAAACCTTTTTCTAAATAACAAATTTTTACACTCTTTCATTCAATTTATTATGCTCGACGTTAAAAAAATGATACATTTTTCTCAGTCAATTTGATAAGTAATTAGTTTAGGGAACGGTACATATTCATGATAAACTATCATTTCATTTTCTTTTAACAATAATTTGATACTAATTATGCCAGAAAGTGAAAAATGTATACTTGTTTACTTATGGCTTATTGAAACATTTATAAAAAAAATCTTTTATCTAAAAAAAATTTTTAATTTTATTTTTTTTAATATATTAAACATTAAACATTATTTGTAGTTATAATTTATTTACGATATATTTATTATATAGTACTTAATAAAAAAAAAATATATCGATTGAAAAAAGATCAAGGTATCAAAACTTAGAAATAGTCTTGTTAAAATTAATTTTTATATTTTTTTCACTCTCCGGAAACTTTGTTTATTCCTAGTCTAACATTTCCATTTTCTAATAATACATCATTCTCATTCCTTGTGCGTCATCCCACCTACAGTAATACCACTTCAATTATCTTAAACAGTAAAACAACATTAGCAACTAAATTTGATTTTATATTATAATGAAACTAATATATCGATAATGACAATAATTGTTTTTTTCTTTTTTATATAAAAGCAGTTGAGAGTATTGTGCGTCGAAGCAATATAGCAGAGATAGAATATAGCGAATGTGCAACGCATGCACAAAAATAGGTTGTTTCAGTCCAGCGGTTGTTATTATACGAACCCGAATGTATGGCAAGGGTGTCTTCAATACGAAAACAGAAATAACTCGCGGGTTCACGTTGCAATATTATTTTCCGATGCTGTATTATCGACAATAGCTTTTATATCTGTATCTATTGCATTGATTATGCGCATTAGTTCAGCAAAGTGACATTTTGCACACGTGTAACAATAAACGAAAAATTGACATTTTGCGCATAGTGCATCGAAAAAATATTTTAGCACCAACTTTATCTAGCTTATCATCTCGTTATTTTGATAAAAATAATAATTATTAAGTATAAATTATTGAAGATTTCGAAGAGTTAACTAAAATATTACTTTACAAAATTAAAAAACTACTATAGGCTTGAGATCAATTTAAGATTTTTTAAAAAAATTTATTATTTCAATGCAGAAAATTAATCCAGAGTGCTTTATCGATTTTATATATCTGCTATATAAATTGGCAGTAAATATGTTGATTATCGCGTATAGTATTACTTATTTCTTCACTTTAACAATATGAAAATGTATTAATAATCTTCCATGTAAAATCGGTACTAAAATCAATAAATTACATGTTTTATTTTCTTGGTGGAAATATTAAATTATGCAACAACAAAAAAAACTTTGCATATTGACGCGTACTTGTGGGAATAAAATTCTGAAGGTAGTTTTATGACTGGCTTGCCATTTTTGAAATGGCATTTTTTTTCTTACATCTATTAGAAGTGGCACGTATGAAAAAGGAAATGGACTTAATAGAAGAAGAAGAACAAAATATTAGCAGTAAGATGTTTCTTGCATGTGACTAGAATCATTTTTTCTGCCTTTTAACATGTACTCTTAACAATTTCGCGCTATCACAAAAGAATTAAATAATCTTTTGTTAATAATGAGTAGTTAGTAACGCTATATATAATCTTATTTTAATAAATTTAATTAACTAAATAAAAAATAAGGCGAATACATAAATATTTAAAACTATAATTTCTTTTAATTGAGTATTTAAATTTGAAAACGAAATCATTGCAATTTCTTTTTTGTTAATTTATAGCGTTACAATCTCTTCGTTTAGTTTGCTCGCAAGCTATTCAACAACAGGGTCAACTTTTTATGTAACTGTTTGCCTTACAAAAAAAAATCTTAACTGCTATGCGAATTGCTATAGAAGGCAATGCATTTTACCCTTATTACGCGTTTTTTTTTATTTTGTTGCTTGTTTCGTTTTGGCCTTTTGGTTTTAATCCTACATCTATTATCTCGATTTTTTCTCCTGGATTTTCTCGGATTTCAATGTCGCAGCAAGACCCGCGGCTGGGCAATGCTACTCGGCCGCTAGAAATTGCTGGACCAAACGCGTTGAGAAACTTTTGGTCCTATTTCTTAGCGCGGCCAAGCGCCGACGAGTCTCATGAGGGCTTCTTCTTCGTTGTCTTCTTGCTGCGGGGCAGCGTCGCGAAGCTCGAAATCTGAAAATGAAACGTACAAATTATTAACTCGCGCGTATAATTCAGGAACGTATATACGAAGCTCGGATAACCTATATATAAAAACAAGGGGCCATTATTACTCAGCGTTAGCCATAGTTAAAGGAACGTAATTCCAAATAAGTTATATATAAAATTGTGGGACACTGCACGAGTTACGCTTAAATTCAACGCCGCCAAACATGCAAATGCATGAATTATACATACATACATACATACATACATACACATACATACATACATACATACATACATACATACATACATATATATATATATATATATATATATATATATATATATATATATATATACATATGTTGTGTGACTATATTTCAAGCAAAAGTTCATCCCTTCAATAACATGAACCGGATGAAACATATCGGGATATGTTAATGGCGAATTGTCACATTGCACAAGGAAACCTGCTTTAGGTGTATCTGTAATGACGTTAGCGTAAACAAACAAAAATTCGAAATCATCAACACGTTAGTTATGGCACACTTAGAAGTAATTCCATACGGTTCGTTCGGATCGCCTCTTCGCTTTACACTGATCATATCTCCAAAGACCTTCCAAAAACTTCCGACAACGTCATAAGAGGAAAAGGAAACGAGGGATCTGCACAGAAGGGAAAAGCGCTTGTGGGGGGAGGGGGGCGAATATACGCGTCGCTCGTTCGCCGTCGCATCAAATCGTCGTCCCATCCCCGCCGCTCCTCTCGGGGCGCGACTCGCAATCGGCCGTTTCCGCGTCGTTGGGCCTCGGGCCGAGGCCGGCATCGGTACCGCCGCCGACGTACGACGCCGGCCTGCCCCAGCCCTCGGCCACGGAGCGTGCCAGGGCGCTCGTAGCCCCGGCCTCGGGCCCGAGGCGCTCACGGCTCCCGGACCTGGAGCGCGAGCCCACCGACGAGGCCCCGTCCTCCTCGTCCCCCGCCTTGTGAAAGGCGCTCTGGAAGAAGCTCCTGGGTATGGTGAGCAGCTTGGAGAAGCTCTCCCTGGCGGCGGTCTTGGCGCTGGCGGCCCTCTTTCGGCGCTTGATCACCGCCTCGACCGCGGCCTCGCTGCTGGTCAGGGTCTTGATCGTGCCCGGCTTCAGCACCAGGGTCGCCCTCAGGGGCTTGCCGGCCTCCTCGGCCTCCTCGTCGTCGGCGTCGCCGACCCCGGCCGGCGATCCCGGGGATCCCGGCGCCCTCGGCGCCGGCTTCTTGTTGTACTTGCCGGCGCGCTCGCCGAGGGCGCAGTCGGAGCTGCTCCTGGACACGCCCGGGCTGGCCGTGATCTCCAGCAGATTCGAGCTCCTGTGGATTATCGAGAAGCCGCTGTCGGCGGACCGGCCGTCGAGCTGGCGGACGTCCTCCTGGGACTTGGCGATCGAGGCCACGGCCCTGTTCGCGGTTTGCAGGAGCGCCTTCAGCTCGTCCAGCTTCTCGGAGCAGAGCTCGCCGTTGATCTTCTTAAGGTCGATCGTCATCTGGCCGCGATTCTTCGTTACCTCTTCCGGCGTCGGTCCCGCGTCGAGTTTCAAATCGATAACGGTAGTGGTCGAGTCGCCGCTTAGCGACCTGTCCTCCTCCTCCCTGTCGCTGGACAGGTCCGCGTTAATCGTCGAGCTGTCGTCGTCGGAGTCGCTGTGATTCTGATAATAGTTCTGCAGCTTTTTAATGTGGTCCTTATGCTCGGACAGGAATGAAAGTATAGACTGCGCTTGCTCGGAGGTAAGGAAGGATAGGGAATTGACTACGGGATGTTGTTCGATGTTCTCTATGGGCTCGGCATCTTCTTGCAAATCTTCCACCTTCAAAGTTTCATTAAAATTCCAGGCATTACATTAAAAAATTGGGTATCTACGTTGGAAAAGCATCGTTCGTCGTGTTAGCGCATGTAATTTGCGCACATTTTACACATATATACGTAATTTTTAAATTCACAAGTGCTGTAACTCAACATCGAAATATATACGCAAATATAATGCGCGTGCTTATTATTATTAAATATTTTTATTTCTTCGGGTATTAAAGAAGAATTGTATTTATTAACGATCAACGAATATATTTTAATTTGACTTTTAATATAAATATATAGCAAGTGCGATGGCACCGCCTGAAGGAAGCGTGCGATTAAAGCAGAAATACGCTATGACGGAAAAAAATGTAATCGACAACTTTGTGAAAACGCGTATACACAGGAGATATAAGATACTCGAGAATCACTTATATAACGTACTGTAATAAATTAATTTTAATTTACAAAAAAAATTTGATACTCAAATGTAATATTTTGTATCGTAACTATATAAAAGTCAGAAAAACAAATCAATAAATCAATAGCTATGCGATTGTTTGATAAGATTTTCGCATAACAAAAGTAAGAATAGCGGGTATACTTCGATACTTCTCTATAATCAATCTGTATATATGAAATAATTTGCTTTAGTCCAATTTCTCCAGTACTGCCTATATATCCCAGAGGGCAGGATCAACGATTCGTTCGAATATATAACGGAAAGAAGACGAATGAGAAGAAGTATAAAAAAAAAAATGTATTGGGATATATAACGAGAGAATATACGACCGGCATATAATTATCGATCCCGAGCGACCCAGTCGGCCCAGCTTACCTCCGGTGATTTTTTCGTGGCCGTCCTTGGCTTCCCGCGGTTCCTGGCCCCCACGCTGGCCGTCCTCACCAGGTGCTCGTTGGTGGTCGGGCTCTTCTGGGACTGCAGGGCCTCCCCGCTGCTGTAGCCGCTCGATATATCATCCGATGACTTGATATTTCTAAGGGGGGGGAGGGTTTAGAAGGAATTTTATCATTATACGCTTTATCATATAAACTTCTTATTAGATTTTCTTTTTCGCGACTTGTCTCGTATAGCAGATGTACGGGTAGCTGTATTGAAATTTTTGCCCTTAATAACGACATGTTAAGTTTTCACACTCATATATATATATAAAACGAGGAATAGGCATTAATCGAGCTTTCTCGATAAATATTGTAAAAACGATAGAACACATTCGTGAAAGTTTTGATTTATATTGGAATTTTCTTAGAGAACTCGTTAATGAGCCTGATGTATATGAGCTGCAATATTCTGTAGAATTACTGTTCATATATATATATACAAATTTTTTACAAGTGTCCTGTATGCATACTCCTGAAATCTTTAATAAATTATTCGACTTTATTATAATAATATTTAATATATAATATATTATAATAGTAGCGAATCAATTTTGGAATCGGCACTGATTTTCCTTAGTCCTGATAGTACATTAATCAAATTCGGCTTTTTAAATATTTTATTTCGTTCCAAGCGAGAAAAAACAGTATTTGCCTCGGCGCGGCGGTCCAATGTAACTCTATACGTTAATATCAATACTTACACGTCATACGAGTCAGAAACTAATGCGCCTACACAGGCGTTTGAACTTACGTTAAACTACCCACGGGCTCTCTGGACCTCGACTTCCTCAGCTCGACATCTACCTCGGAGAAGAACATGTCCACCCGATTGTTGCTGGACTGGGTTCTTCGTGGGCTGTAGCCCCTTCGTACCTGGTCTCTCTCTCCGGCAAGGTTCTGCAGTGATGGTTTGCAAATAATTTTTATCAATCACCGATTAAGAGACGATTTGTCTATGTACGTATATATGTATACTTTTAGATATTTATTCTTTATTAGATGTGACATTGCAATGGTTCGATAGATTTTGTTTAATTATGATATCGAAATTTTAAAACGCGTGTAAAATGTCTAAAATCTAATGTTATAAATCCAACTAATAAACATTTTTATCGATGTTACGACCTTCTTAAAAAAACTAATACAATATAATTCTGATGAGATCAAATTATCCTATTATTAACTATATTCAACATTATAACTATAATCAACCTCGTAGAATCTGAAAAGTAAAACTTAAAATATTAACATCAAAATTCATTTTTTTAATAAAGAACAATCTGTCTGCTACCTTCGGCAACAAATTTTGGTCAACATACGGGAGTGCAATACAAACAAGAATAATTATATTTCGTTAATTTACTAGAAGGCTGTAGAACCGATAAAAATATTTAATATAATTTTATGACAATGAAGAAAGCTCTTTATACATATAGCAATTGAATCATTTTCGTAACTTCCAAATTCTTTTCATTATAAATATAAATTTATTTATGTATTTATTTGTGTAAACAATTGACCGATCAATATAGATTGAATACACGAGATTAAAATATTATAATCAATGTTCATAAATAAATAATAATTTCATTATCATTTAGTGATCGTATTCACTTATTTCATTTATGTAAAAATATCTATGAGAAGGCGAACTTAGTTTCCGACCATCACATTTAGATGGCGATATAAGTAGTACGAAAAGTCAGATGCGTCGGATCTAGTACTTATTTTTTAGTTTTCGCATTTACCACTAAAATTCAGTTAACAAACGCCAGTGAAAAATGAATCGTGATAAATCGTTTTTTCGAGTGTCCTTTTGGGCTATTTTGATTTGAAAAAAAAGTGTAGCAGAAACTTATCGATTTCTTCAAGAATATTATGGCGAACAAACTCCATCGCTTACAACATGTCAATAGTGGTTTCAGCGGTTTAGAAGTGGAGATACTGATGTTAATGACAAAGAAAGTTCTGGACAACCGAAAAAACTTGAAGATAGCGAATTGCAAGTATTATTGGACGAAAACTCAGCTCAAACGCAGAAAGAACTTGCTAATAAGTTAGGAGTCAGTGACAGAGCAGTTGGCAAACGTTTACATGCGATTGGAAAGATTTATAAAGAAGGAACATGGATGCTACACGATTTGACGAAAGTACAATTGATATAATTGAGTCGATATAACATTGCGCTGTCTTTGATTGCCAGGTAAAAAAGAAGAGATTTCTGTGGCGTCTTGTAACTGGTGATGACAAGTGGATCCATTAGGACAATTATAAGCTTAAAAAGTTATGGGTGGACCCAGGCCAACCGTCCACATCAACATCAAAACGGAACATCCACGGCCAAAAGGTATTGCTGTCCATTTGGTGGGACTAACAGGGTGTGCTGTACTACGAACTGCTAAAACCAAATGAAACCAGCACTGCTAAGGTATACCAACACCAACTGAATGATTTGCAACAGGAATTGATCGAACATAGATCAGCAATCGCGAGCAATAGGCGCAAAGACATTCTCTTGCATGTCAACGCTCGGCCACATGTTGTGAAAGCCATCGAAACACCCTGTTGGAGCTCGAGTGGGAAGTGTTACCGCACCCAGCCAGGCATAGCTCAGTACTCGCCAAACATAGCGCCTTCTGATTACCACCTATTCAAATCGATGCAACATGACCTCGTCGATACGCACTTCTGACATGTTGAAGAAGTGCGAGAATTTATGGATGATTGGATCGCCTCGAACCCGCCATCGTTCTTTCGCCACGGTATCGCCATATTACCAGAAAGATGGGAAAAAATAGTAGAAAATGATCGAAAATATTTTGATTAAACTAACGTGTATCCATCATAAATCTCCATCTTCCGTGAAAAAAGGTCGGAAACTAAGTTCGCCTCCTAATAATTTTATTGTTAAATTCGCTAATTGAGTTACCTATTGAAAAGTATTTTTAAATATACATTATAAATTTTACATTCTAAATAAATAATTTATTTGATTTATAACGCTCGTCTTAGTTTTTTAGTATATTTTTCTTCAATTGAATCAATGTCATAAGAGTTATCTGAATATGAATAAAAGTTTTAGTGGTTGTTTTGCACCCTTTTCCAGCAGTGAGTAAATTATTCGTTTATTTAAAACATTTTAAAAAATCAACAGGGGCTAAATAGTAGTAATACTCTGTCTTATCAGTTTTTTAAAAATATTTTTATTTTTGCCCAGATATTTGAGATAAACAAATAATTTACTTTCTACTTGACAAGGGTAAAAACTAACCATCGAAACATTTTTTTAACAAATGGAAGTGTTCTTCTACATTTGCATAACTTAAACAACATCGATCAAATTAAAAAATAATCGATTAAAGATAAAAAAAATAATTTGAATACAAATTAAAATGTTTACCGTCAGATTATGAATTTTATTATATCGAAATTTGAACTTTTTAATGAATAAATGAAACTTTTAGGCATATATCATTACCGTCCAGATCAACCTCGTCGGGCGAATATTCCGAATTGCGATTCTCGTCCTCCTTCTCCCCCGTGAGGTCGCTGAGGCTGTAACTTTTCCTCAATTGCTGAACAAGTCCACCGCCACCCTAAAAATTTCACGTAATCATTTATCATCTCACCCTAAAACGTTAAATCTGGTTGTGTCGTCGTTTTTGTTCATTTTTTTTCTTTGTCTTTTATTGTAAATATTTTACTATTCACCGTATACGAGTTTTCTACTTTAGCCATACGTTAATATATTTATTATCTATATTAATAAGTTGTATAAGCAATCGTGTTTAAATTAGTAGTTAAATATTATTAAAGCGGCTTTTCAAAGCTTTCAAAAGTTGTATAAGATATAAAGTATATATCTATTCTCTTAACATTATAATTTTGAAGATCTCAGAGTTCATTTATCGACAAAAAATAAGTCAATTGTACAACTTTTAACGCCTACACTAATGTCTTTTCTATGGCAGCTCAAATTTACTGCTTGTAGTTGAATAAAATGAATGTTTAGATTAAAAGTTTCATTAGTACGAAATTTTTTTTTTAATAAACGCGTAAAAAATTCAATTGTCAAACCAATGTTATTAAACAGTTAATTACTAGTTATTGAACAATCGGTCGTTTTTAGAAATTCGAAAATTAGTGATTAAACCAACGGCGCAATGGATATTCTTCTATAAAAGTAATTTTTCTTGAAACTTGTTTTTTAACATGATCGTGAAAACCAAAAAGCTAATGTAGAAAACTACGCGAAGTTTTACTAAACATTACCATTAATTTCATTCTGTAATACTTCTTTTATAAGATTAAAAACGGTAAAAAGTTATACAAAAATTAAAATTGATAGAAGAGAAAAATTTCAAAATACTGTCATGCAAATGAAAAAAAGGTCGAAAGGAAAAAATTACACGTTTCAATGTTTGTGGATGTGATAAATTAAAAAGAAAAAATAAAAAAGCTTACCAACAAAAAGGGTTAATGTGTTATCGGCCTTCACCAGTGCTGAGCTTCTAAATTTCAATCTCTTCCAGCCTCGTTATTTTTATTTATTCTTTTTTTTTAACTTGTCTACTTTTACGAACTCTTGCAAAGTTATATATATATATATATATATATATATATATATATATATATTCATTGTTAAATTAAATATTTTAATGTTGTTGAAAGCGCGTAAGTAATTTAGTACCGATTAGAAAGGGAGAAAAAAAATTAGTCTAAGCCAATTGAACTTATTTCTGCGTCAATGGAAATTAATTGAATTTTGAAAAGTAAGTAAATATTAATAAAACTTGAATATATAATTTTTTTTATTGTATTATGCTTTAGTCGTGTAACAGAACATTCTTTTATAATTAATTTTACTGAATGCGAAAAGAAAAGATATAAATATATTATATATATAGGGATAGTAGTGGGATTACAGGAATTCGAAGCATTCGGATGGTGGCAGAGTGAACTAACAGAACAAAATTAATAAAATGCATATTTATTTTTGTTTTCCAGAGAGAATATGAAGAAAAAAAGTAATAATAATAATAATAATAATAATAATAGTATTATAATAATTGTAATAGTAATAATAAGAGTAATAGTATGGTGAAGGCGAACTTCGGAAAGCAAAACTCTTTGGGATTTCTCCTCTCGGATGGCTATATAATATAAAACTCGTGTCCTTAATTATCTATCGTGAAGCACGCGTTAATAATTAAATGATTATAATCGAATGATGTTAAAGATACACGTATAAGTATAGAGACTTAATACCTAAACATGGTAATGAGGGTATATTATATATTTTTTTTTGTTCTCTTCTTTTATCGATCCAGGTCGCTCGCCCCTTTTTTATACTTAATAATCAACACGTTTCGATTGCTCCGATAAATAGTCCGCTTAATCCTTTCCCTTTTCTATCAGTAACAACGCCGCTTTTAAACTTTTTTGCTCTCTTCAAACACCGATTGGCGAATTTTTTTCAGGGACCACGATTAAGGGAACTTTTTTTGTAAAGCGCACTTTTATCACAACATTTTATACTTTTCATCTTATAACACGGGAAATACATATATAAATTACAGTCAAACGTAATACAAGGCACACTTGTGGCACTACATATGAAGGTTTTTTTTATTATTATTATTTGTAATCAACATTCTACGAGGAATTTACTAACTCAACGCGTCGCTATAGGTTCTTCAAAATCCTGTGGTATTTTTTCATCACTTCCTTTCGCCCCGGTAATGAAGTTTTCTTTTTTATTTCATTCTTTGTAATACCGTAGATTTATTCATCGTTTTATTCAGGAACTTGTATATTAATGAACAAAACTGATTAAACGAGAGTTTAGGAATAAAACAAATTAAGCTTCCTTAGGCAAAACAAAATTTTAAAACACAAAAAAACAAAGCTTCATCATCGTTTCGAGCAAGGATGTAATAATTATAATAGATTTTATTTATCATGGTTGCTTATCTATAATATCGACTAGTTGAATATAAATATCTATGTTTTCAAAAACAAAAAAAAAAAGAAAAGTAAACAGCAAAACTGTTGGTAATTGAAAATTAAATATATTAAACATCATTCTACACAAATGAACAGAAAAAGATACTATTAATTTCATGTTTGATTTATCGTGTTGATTTTACAAATTCAGTCTTTTAGGCACCTTCATGTAGTCAGAAGTACACTTTTCTATTGTTATGTATCGTCGCACGAGTAAGTGACAATGTATTGGATGATAAAGTTTCAAAATCTTAATTATAGAGTTACGCATTATTTATAGTTTCTTTCGCGCAAATTTCACGCTTAATGACGGACATTTTCACTGGCATTTGCATTTTTTTTTCACCGAAACAAATTACTTACATTTTCGGTCTCTCTATTGTTTAATTTAAATAGAAAGTCGATTTAACATAACAATTCAATCTCAATTTCAATAAAATACACCATTGAAGTTTTTAAAGCCTTAATTGAAAATAATTCAAGAATTTCGTACTATCAAATTGGTCTCTATTTTTATTGAAAAAACATAAGAGCATATTAAAGAATTTATAAATTTTCTCAATGAAAATATCAAGAAATATTTCGCAGCAATCACAATCCAAAATTGTTTTTCAGCATAGATTCCATCGTTTTTATATAAAAATGAAAAAACGAATATTTAACTTTAATTAATTTCTTAACCAATATTTTCTAATTACGAACTTCTTTCCTTCCATCTCATAGATTTGTATAAAATGATTTTGGAAGAAAAATTTTTTCTATCCTATTAAAGATGGATCAATAAGGCACCTCGTGCAATTATAACTCAAAGCCGTTTATTTTTAGCTTTGTAAAAAAGACTAACTTTAATGGAATTAATTTTTGTGCAGTTACTATAGTTAGCAATATCGTCAACGCAAGCTGCGAATCACGAAATTTGTACAAATAATTTTTTAAAAGTTAATATTCTTTATTAGAATTGCTTGAGCAGGTTACAGCGCAACTTTATCAAATGGTATATATCATTATTCGTGAAGAAGAAAAAAATAACATGTTAAATGACATTATAATATGTAACGTACTGAATTTGAAAAGTCAAGTAAAGTAATAAGATTTCTATAAAATTATAAAAACTATTTCTCAACACACTTGAAATCATGAATTCCGTAATTATTTTTTCCATTAGATTCGGATTGAATAAAATCAAGATTACCTAAACTAAGTGCTCTTATTTTATTCATCGTTTGCATTTCTGTTCTACCGACACAGCGCGATTTATTGAATCATCACAATTTAAAATATATAGTAAGAATAATAATAATAATAAGAATCATAACATATAATCATCTTTCGACCCTTCCGACCGATTTCCGATATATATATAACAAATTTGGCTTTACGCCGATTTTTACCGAAAGAGGAAGAAAAAAATCGACGATCTAGAACACTCACATATTACGAATAGTCTTATTCTCGAAAGAGCGTCACGTTATAACGTACAAACCTTCGTTTATATTCGCTTCCTTTTTGTCCATCGAACAAATCGACGTCGTAAAAATGCAAGTACAAACCGAGATTCTCGTATATACATCGATCGAGGGCAACGTTCGTTATAGATAGATGAAAACGATTATTGGCATAAAAAAAAAGTCAACCCCGATCGTAAGCAATGAACGATGATAAAAATTTTGAAGAATTTTTCAAACGCAAATATAAATTGCAAGTCGTTATATCGGCGAGAAAAATTCCTAGCTTAAAACCCCGATTAGTAATCAAAACCCTTTCGAGACGTTTCGTGTGCAGAATCGACTATTCGTGCATGTATTACGATCATAGATCAGACGCGTATTCCGTCAACGTCGATCGAAAAATCGGTCGGTAAAGCAGAGTGTATTAAAACCCAAAAAAACAAACAAACAGAAAAAAAATCGGCACCCGATCGCAACGCCATTACGATTATCATTATTATTCAGCACTCGTCGCTAAAGTCGGAATCCAGATGGCGACTCTGTCCCCGCGTCCTCGGCTTCTTGCGCGTCTCCGAGTTCTCTCTGCCGACGCGCCTCCTCGCCTGCTTGTTAGCCGCCTGCTGTTGCTGCTTTTGCTCCGCCGCCGCCGCCGCCGTCGTCGTCGGCTCGGGTATCTTGAAATCGGTGATATCCATCGAGCTCACGGCCGTATTGTCGGCCGAGGGCACGTAATCGAGATCGAGATCGTCCTCGTCGATGTAGTAGCGCTCGTCGTTGTTGTCGCTCGAGGCCACCTCGTAACTATCCATGACGCCGACGTCCTGTTGCTGCTGCTGCTGCTGCTGCTGCTGCTCCGTCGTCGACGCCTTCTTCTGCTGCCGCTGCTGCTTCTGCTGTTGCTGCTGCTGCTGCTGCTGTTCTCCCGTCGTCCTGACCTCCATCGCGACGTCCTCGCTCTTGGCCCGCCTACGGGGTCTTCGGCGCGTCTTGCTGCCCGTCGCCGTCGCGTCCGTCTCCGATAGCGAGGGCGAGACCCTGTGGTTGGCCGAGCTGGAAATCGCCGGGTCTGATTGGCTGGCGGCCAGTGAACCACTCGACACGACATTCGGGAGATTCTGATTGGACGGTTCGGTTTCGGTCGTTTTTTTTGGTTATTGATTTTTTTGTGTTTTTTTTTTTTTTTTTTTTTTTTTTTTTGTTTTGTTTTGACGGTTGTTTTTGGTTCGTGATTATTATAGAGGCGCGAAGAGTGGTTGCACAACGGCGCAGACGATGGTTGTTTTTTTTTTGGTTCGTTCGTTTGGTTTAGTGGTTAGAAGGCGAGGACGTATAGGCGCGATGCGGTAGACACACATACACACACACACGTACACAAGTTGAGATGCGTGTCGCAGGCGATGGCGAAGATGGCGTGGGAGGTGATTTTTTTTGTCGAACAAAAACAAAAAGAAAAAATGGAAAAGGCGGTATGAGTATATTAGCGAGCCAAGCGAGATGTTATGTATAAATATATATTAATATTTTTTTTCTTCCAGCTTATTACAATTGTCAAATTTTCATTATTATTATTGCCATGCGTTAATTATACTGATTATCGGCAGATCGGTAATGTATTTAGCTCTTTATTGTCTACGAGCTCTTGTCCCGTTCGTATAAGAGATTATAACGATTTATAAACGCTTTTCTCTTTCTTATAGTTGATATAATGGAACAAAAAAAAACTACTATAATAGACTTTTGGAGTCGAAGATAGAAGACTTTCGGTAAAATATTTTGCTGTGTATTGTTTCAAGAATCTATCCAAGTACATATATACATATATGTATATGTGCAAATGTATGAATATTAAAGGGAAACCGAGCATTATTAAATTACAAGCTCGCCCGACTGAAACTTTGATGCTTTCTTATATACAATAATAAGATAATAATTCCGTATTCATAAAATACATTAGAAAATTACCGACTACAGTTTTCATCATGAGTTTATCATAGAATCGTCTCCCACTCTCGAATAATTAAACTCGCTAAATTAGATATTTTAGAATTTGACTCCGATACTCTAGAAGCTCTACGTTGCTTAATTAAACGCCAGCCCCATTACCGCTCGGATTTCCAAATTTTAGGGTTACTAAAGTTCGGGATCTTGTCGAAAATTTGATGCAACGACGTTTCTATAGGTTTAAAAATATTTATTAAATCTTTTATTTATCACAATATCGTACAATTATCATAAATTATAGGATTTATTACATTAGAACTATAATTACTGAATTACAATTATTATGATACAATAGAATCGCTGTAATTATTTAGTCACATTTAAAATCCCAAGCTCTAGTAACGAAACTGAGAAACTTGAATGATTGGACAGTTGTAGATTGAATTATACGTATATCGCGCGAATGCAATGCAGCTATATAACGATTTTTTTCTCTTTTAAAAGTATAAATTACACTTTTACAGTTGAGAAAATGCATCGCACAATCCCAATTGTTACATGACTGTCGAGTTTAACGTGCTTAAAAAAAAAAAAAAAAAAAAAATACAAGCATTGTATGATCAAAGTATCGATATAAGCCTATACATGAAAAATGATCACTATGCACCGATCTGAAATATCGATACTCTAACGATAACATCGATAATGCGTAAAATTTTACTACGGCCACCGGTGCTTCTCCCGCGACATTTCAATTCACCCGGCCGGTGTATAGATGTATAATCGTGAAATGATCATCAGTGTCCCCTCCCCCAACGGGCCAGACACCGCGAGACAACAAAATATTTCACAGAAAATTCAAACGTTAAAAGTATACAACTATGTATAAAATAAAATAAAATAGAAAACATAAGCGTACAAAAAAAAAGAAAACAGAAAATATTAAAGCCCCGCAATTGTTATATATACGGAAGTATATATAATGTATCACAAAAGTAATAAAAGGAAAATGCGGGTAAAGGCTGCAGTCTCGAAAGGATATCGAAACACACGTGTTACATATTTATGGTGTATATATATATATATATATATATATATATATATATATATATATATATATATATAAATTGTCAAAAGTGAAAGGAGAAAAAAAATAAAGGAAAAGAGGAGAAAAAAAGCGGTCAGTCGATCCGGGTCGGTGGGACAGTCGTCGCGTGTACCTTGATGGCGGTCTGCATCAGCACCGTGGTCGCGTAATTGACGCCCTTGCTGCCGAGCTGGAGCACCGCCGTGTAGCCCTGCTCGGTCGCCCGCGCCAGCGCGTCGTCGATCTCGGCCTCGCGCCTACAGAGCGCCGGGTGCACGAAGCGCCGATAGAGGATGCTCGAGCCCTTGGTCGCCGGGCTCAGCAGCCAGACCACCAGTATTATCTTGATCTCGTAGTAGAACGGGAACCTGTTCGGTTTTGCAGAAATAGGAATGCCTCGATTATCGGGTGTACAGTAATAATATGTTCGTGAATATATATATATATATATATATATATATATATATATATATATATATATATATATATATGAACGTGAAAAGTGTATGAGACAAAAGGATTTGTAACATCAGGCCAAAATGCTAGAATTTTCATCCCAAATAAATTAATTCTTTTGCAAAGATACAATTATAATAAGCTTAAACATCTCATGCTGGTAAACAGTTTTACTAATAAACTTTGTAAATCTTATCGTTCTTATTTATAAATCTTCCGTCTAATTCTATATGTTAAGTATTTTTTTGTTCGACCAATTTAAGTTGATATAAAGTTGTAATCAGTTTACTACTTATTTTACCGTGTTGGTTACATCAACGAAATATTTAATAGATACAAACAATCACTTTTTTCCGTGTATCTATATACAGTTTTACTATTTTTGATTAATAGAGGCAACTCTGAGGTTACAGCACCAAAAGTACGCCTGCGAAGTTTTAGTATGTATATCGTATATATGTATATATAATATCATACGCAAGATATGGTACTTTATTCGTTTAATATACTTTCTTGTTTTATTTTAATGAAGCCCCACAATTGTATTGTCCGCGATTGAAGGATTAACATTTCAAGCAAAAATGTTTTTGTTTATTTTTGAGACTTTATAAAAGTTTCTCAAATACGGTTGACCAAAGTTTCATCGATATTATACGCGTGAACGAGCCATTACGCAATATCTGTAGCTAATTCGTTTACAATTGGTCAAACTTCAATGGACCATAACTAGGAAACATTGATAATAATGCAAGGTTAAGAAATGAAAAACACTTGGCGCGTTTTATAATTGACTTTTAATCCGTGAAAATGGGCACGTATACAGTTTTTTGTAACCCAATTTTTGCTTTCAATATTATTATTCAATCTTGTAAACCGACATGAAAAGTAAAAAATAAAGGCAAAAAAATTAATCGGACTATGAAGTGCATCACGTTCAATTCCTAATAACAAAAAAGTACCATACGTTCGGAATGGGTGACATTAGATCCAAAAAAACAAAAATTTCTTCTTGTAAATCTATACACTGAGTTGGTAACTGAATCCTGTGCCTTGAAATTCTGACTGATAAAAATTGGCACTTTTTCAAAAAAAAAATGGCTAAACTCGTATTACTTTTAAGTACAATTTTTTGTACAATCCTAAACCTAAACGATAAAAGTATCTCTAAATTTCGATATCTGACATATATTTTTTAACTATATATAACATACATTTAAACTTCTTTAAATGAGATGCAATGCAGCTAATTTAATATGTACTTAAAAATTAAAAGAAAGCGATAATATTTCTGTGCCCGAGCGTATAATTTTTCCCGTAAGCTTATAAGATAGCACATAGAAGTATGTGGAAGATAGTACAAAGTAAATTTTGACAGCCTTACGAGCGAAATCACGTCTTTTTACTATACAAGGCGAAAAGCTCATTCGACCTTTTGAAAAGAGAAGATTCAAAAGGTACATTTTTTCTGAAAATATATTTAAAAATTTTCCGGACGATGCGAAGAATTAATTTTCCCAGCCTTGGGGCGGAACGATTCAATCAGAAGAGCGCGAGACTTCAAATGACTTTAAATATTCATCGATGCGACCTCTTCAAAAGGATTTTACACGTAATGCCAATCGGGTTCACGATGATTCCCGTCAGCAAAAAAGGATCGACGATTCAAATTTCTAAATGTGAATGAACGACCGACTACCGGAGGAGCTCCCAAGCCGAGAACCTCGGGATTGAGCACGAGCCGATTCACTGTGTACAGTCTAAGCTGTGTCGGGTCTGCTGTATGTACGCAGATAAATCTATAATTTATCTTCTGCACCGAAGGAGACTTGCTTAGAACAATAGCGAACCCTCGACACTTTTAATCGCATGTATCTTCGCGCGATAAGCGTAATAAACCGAGATTAGAATCGAAACTCCCAAATAAACTCCACATTATTACGAAATAGCGTTGCTTTATTTTCGGAACGCCCGCAATGGAGGAGGGGCGGGCGGTTGGGAAAATTTGGAAAAGTGAACGACCGGTCAAAAATTCTACGAAGAGGCTCCGGCGGCGCGTCTGCGCCCGATGCATACCGCGTCTTTTGACTTTGCGCCTTATATATATATATATATATATATATATATATATATATATATATATACACCCGTATTGTATACGCGTAATCCGAGAAAGCCGCTGAAGCGAGAAAGACAGCGAGAGAGAGAGAGAGAGAGAGAGAGAGAGAGGGGGGAAGAGGGATACGCCGGAACACGTCTCGGAGAATAATATGACAGCCGCCCACGGACGCACTCAATCTGCCGCGGAACAGCGACGTGGTTAAAAGGTACATTCGTGTAATGATTGCGAGGGATCATTTTTTAGGTAAAACGTGCTTATGCAAATTACGGAATATCTGCTAAATGTATAACCGAAATTTCAGGCCGACTGCAGGTCCAACGTAAAATGTAATATTAATCCAACGAACGTGACCGGAACGCCGCTCAAAGGTACTCGTCGCCACCCCGCTCTGCGCGAAATCTCCAATTTCTGCGGATTATTTTTATCCCCGTGTACGTATATAGGTGCGTTATTGTTGCATTTTAACGAAAGGGACGATCTTGTTGCGTAACTCGGCGAGCCAGTCGACGAAGCGCGTCGATACGCAGCGCACGTGAAAAAAAATTAATAATAATTCGCATAGAGCGCGTATAAGATCGATAAAAATGCGTATACATAGCTTAATTGTTCCAACGTACAGATGTGTGTGGAAAAATTAAAGAAATTCATTAACATGAGCAAAGTTTTGAAATATCTCCACTACGACTTGGTCAAGTCTCGTAAAAAAAAAGTCTTGCTAAAAAGACGTCCCTACTTGTTAGAGTACTTTTTCTGATTAAAAAGAAAAAACTTAATTTTCTAATTAAATAAAAAGATCGATAATATTTCTTTTTGAATCTCTTATATTTTACCAATTTCTTATCGTAATTATTTTAATAATGATTAAATCTTTGTTCAATGAATTAGTTCAAAAATAATTGTCCGAATTCTTTTATTCGTTGTATAAGATCCGTTTTTAACATTAATTTTATAATTTTATAACACGATTTGGCGATAAACAATAATATATGCGAATTTTATTTTCTAAAAAGGCATATTATATTGAACGAATCTATTCCACGACTTTAACTTCCAATAATTTCGTCAGTTATTCTTTTATTTCTTAATAATTATTTTTAGGTACAGCAAAAAATTGGAAAAACCTTCGGTTTCGTTATTTAACTTCAATTTATTATTGTAATGATAAAATCACCTTTTTCCAATTCAATAAATGAAAACATTGTGTTACAAATGAAAGACGCGTAAAATAACACGAGTTAAAACGCAATTATTTACGATTTCACCAATTTATATCTCATAGTAAATCGAAACTCCACATGCGATTTTCTCTTTTCAGAGAAGAAGACGAAGAATGCGGCAATTACAAATGTACGTTACGTATTGCAAGACATTAACGTGGCGATAATTACTGCACTTTTACTTTAAATCAAACATATAAAATGCGAAGATTTTTATCGAACTCGAAGCCGGCATTTGGGCTTTAGCGATGTTTAACTGCTGCTGAAGGATATAATGTCGAATCGAGTAAAAACTTCGGACTGGAAAGAACAAAATTGAAATACCGGCGCAGACAATCATTTTTGAAAATATCGCGAAAAATTGTAAATCCGTCGTTTATTTCGATTTTTGAAATTCGTTAGAAAATTGAATCGGAATTAAATTGAAAGTTTGAAACAATTTCTAATTATTTTCTTTTTTATCGAGAATAAGTAAAAAGAGCAAAATAACTTATGAAATAATATATGAATGCAAATTCTGATCGCTTTCGATTGATGAAAATCCACTTTTTAAAAGTTCGATTTGGCATCGTGAATTAGTGACATGTCCAAATAGAACAAGGCCAAAAAATTATTCGCACCTTGTCCATCATAAAGATCTGACCGCACATTTTACAAATCTCGAGGGAAAAAAATGAAGAAGTATCTTTCGCGATGTTTACAGTCGCTTAGCACTTACTCCACATCGAAGCTTAATACACACTTGTCTAACCATACACCTTGTTTTCCTTGTCGGTCAGCTACGACTTGAAATTCGCAAAGTGACGCCAATTATCTAATGAAAGGTGTAATAAGATGATCCTATATCCAAATTTATCGCTGCACTACACCGATTTAAACAGTAGAAGTCTATGAAGAAGATAAACGACTAACAGATTCTATAATCTAATTTTTTTCTAATCACTTCTTAACCTATCGTTATTCTGTATAATAAGTATATCAAATTATCAATCGAACACGCATTTTTAAACGCAACATATTAAGAATAACGTTAGAAATTTAGAATTTGTCCTAAAAATACACTTTGCTTATAAATTTTGTCCCTACATTTATTATTATTAACCATATAATTGTTAATCCAATCTCGAACAACATATATAAATGTAAAATCTTAAAATACGTTTATTTTAAATACAGTAATTAAATACGCGGCGAGCTAAAAATGTCTAATCGGTTCAAACAAGAATTGTCATTTAGAGATTTCTTAATCAGTATTCTTAATTTTACACTTGTGCCTTTCGTATATTTTACGATTCAAATAATGCAACTTTTCCGCATTTATTCTTAGATTTTAGACTTATTTTGGCCATTGCTGTGCTTGAATGATATTAAATTATTAATAATCGCATTAACTTACCAGAAACTGAAGAACACATCGGTGAAGGTTTCGGCGCACGTGAACAGCGCGAATACAATCCAGTACATCATCCATTTCACCTGTTTGCAATGGTTCGTTGTTAAAATTATTCAGATATCATCGAAGAATAAACAAATGAAAAAATATGGAGATAAATTTCTCTATATATTCAACGTACAAACTCTCGTTTTCTATACACTGAACAAAATTGTACGAAAACTTACAAAAATTAAGTTACTAAGGCACTTTTCTAAATAACAACTTCATAAATCGGTATTAAAAATAAATATTTGCACGTGCGTTAAAATGAAACGATTGTTTAAAATGCCTGGTTAAAAAATTATTTCGTAAATATTTATTTCTTATAAAATAAATAATATTGCTGATTCTATTAAATATTTATTAAATCCCATTTTGTATTCTAACCTTTACTCAATTCTGAAACTAAACAGCTTTACGATTTTCTCAAAAGAACTATAGAAATCTTGATTTAATTAATAAAAATAATTACTTGAAACAAAGAAATTTATTTAGTCAATTAAATTATTTTTAAATATTATCTTTATTAGACTATGAGTAAGAAAATAATAAGAATAAATATATTTATTAGAATATCGAAAACAACCTTTCTTTAGTGCACTATTTGGAAATATCTTAAAATTTTTAGAGATAAGTCGTAATCATATAACTTTATGGTGACGAGAAAAATCGAGTGTTTAAAAAAACGCGCAACAACTAATAAATTGATGCCGGCCCATAAAAGTAAACCGTTAATATATAACGAATAAAATTTATCTAAATAACATTGAAAGTGACCTATTTCTGTTTGCACAACGCGATCTACTTCTAACCGCCGGCAAATACTGTCTATATATGTGTACAAACACCGATGTGCCTATATCGATCACAGCCGCTCGCAATTCATAGAGGCTGATCCTGTGCGGAGAGCATCATCGGAAGCGCCATTATGCAAAAGTATGCGTGCGTGTATGTGTATACTCACGTATTCCTTGACGTTCTTGGTCCTCACGGCCTTGTACGACGCGTAGGCGGGATACAAGGTGCCGAAGACGAGTCTGAAAATCGGATAAACGAGGTAATAAGTCAGTGCGCGCGGCAGCAGCAGCGCCGCGAATGTAACGAACACGCCGACGTTCTCCAGGGTCAGTTTAATCGGCAGGCGCTCGAGGGAGTCGCGCGCCCAGCTCATCGACCTGAGGACGAGGGCGCGGGACAGGCAGCTGCTGCGCTCGAGGAGGCAGGCGCCCAGGCGGCCGGCGCCGTCGCAGGCCCCGTCGTCCTTGATAGGGGGCGAGGAGAGCGTCATCAGGGCCAGCTCCTGGCTCATCAGGCTGCGGAGGAATTGGCCCGGGCTCGCCCAGTCGGGCTGCGCGACCGGGGAGGCCGCGACCCCGCCGCCGTCCACGCTCATCGTCCCCGACGGGCTGCGGGTGGTTTCGAGATTTTTTAGGTTAGCCAGGGCTGCGGTCATGACGCCCATTGCTCGGTGGGTTAGACTGCGCGTGTAATGCGAGGATTTTTTTTTTTTTTTTTTTTTTTTTTGAAACGGGAAGCTGTCAGATCTGTCTATTTATGCATGGGACTGTTCGAAGACTCGCTGAACTACTCGGGGGTGCTGCGCGTGCGTGTGTGTCTGATGTACCTGATAGTTTGGGGGAGATGAAAATCGATTATAGTCGAGGGTTCTAAACCTATAAATATTATTATATTTTAAAGCTAAAAAAATTATCTACGCCCGATGCATGCACGATCTATTTTCTCGATATTATTCACCCCATATATTATTATTTACAAATGCATATTTGATTTACAAAAAATAGTTTGATCTGTGTTTTTTATATGCTTATCGCTAAAAAATTGCTTATTTATTATAAAAATATCTGTTTACGTAGTAAATTATATAGTTAAGAAACTTTTACTTTAATTTCCATAAACTGTGTATAAAATTTAAGGATAATTGAAAATTAACTCTCATTTCTTAACTATAGATAACTTATTTACAGATTTTCCAAATATCTAAGCATTTCTATTTGATTTATAAAATGATTTTAAAGATTGTTATTAAATGAAAACAATGCCACATATTTAAGAGTAATATTAACATTCAAAAGTTAACGACAAAATTATGAAATAAATAGAGAAAAAATTAATTATTGCAAATGTAATTCTGTAAATGTCATTAAAAATCTTAAAAATAATAAAAGTAAATAAATATAATAAGCCGGTTATTTATGAAATATATAGAAGTAAATATTATTATGAATATGTAATTGAAATGAAAAAATAAATAAAAAATACCTAAAATTGTTATTTATAATTTCTTCAAGATCCTCGTAATTCTTAAGTAATAATTTTGCTTAAAAATAAAATTATCGAACTAAGGAGATGAATTGCAAATGAAAGTCTTTACCGAGCAAACCACTGTGTCCTTATTCTAAATTCGTACTGACGGGACACGGGCAGAGATCGCCCGGCAGGAGAGGAACTAGCTCGAACCTGTCTCGCCAACGACTCGACACGAAATGAGGGACAGGACGAGAATGGTTTTATAAGATACATTGTGGAATACTACCCGTACATTTATTGCCCTTTAAATGCGAACAGTATGTATATGTAGCATGCGTACAGGCTACTGAAAATCTAATCCCGAAAGAAAATGGGTTTTGAATTGCTATAAACTCTTGGAAAGCGAATTATCCCTTTAATACGAGAATATATTATTCTTCTATATATTTATATATTTTTTATCAAATACTACTAAAATGAACTTATATCTATGTTAAGTAAAATTCAAAAAATTTTTGAAAGGGTAAAATTCTAAAAATTTCTCGTGTATATATATATATATATATATATATATATATATATATATATTATGTACTTTAATATTTTTTATTTCATTCAATATACATCGATTAAAAATTAGTGATAATTCATAGCCCTAATATATAATTTTAATAAAGTTTAAATATCGTGGAAAAAAAGTAAACTAACTTAGTAGGCTGGATCACCTCCTTTTGTTTATCCTATCACACGTGTTTTTTTTATCTCTCCTTATCTCGAATCGTGTATATATATATATTATCTACAGTATTCCCGACTCCTATGTGAACAGTCCATTATAATATGGACACCAAGTGGCGCGCGCGCGCGTG
This sequence comes from Sycobia sp. Sy_11, assembly GCA_018907035.1. Classification (NCBI taxonomy): domain Eukaryota; kingdom Metazoa; phylum Arthropoda; class Insecta; order Hymenoptera; family Epichrysomallidae; genus Sycobia; species Sycobia sp. Sy_11. Next base: position 491,284 of record JACCIC010000161.1, on the reverse strand, counting down.
TGTGTGTGTGTGTGTGTGTGTGTGTGGGGTATATATATATATATATATATATATATATATATGCACATATATATATCTATATGTACGTATATATATGCACCATATGTATTCGAAAAGTTTCAAACTGACGTCGTATACGTACGTCACGTGTCACCCTCGCTTCTTCATACTCCTCGAAAGTTCTGACCGAATCCCCACAATATTGTACTAATTTCGACGCGGTCGCTGTAATACACGCCCATGCAATTTCCGCACCCCCGCTCAAATCGATTGGTAAGTATAAGCGGGATCCTCCCAGGGTTACGCATCAGGTCAATCGGGTTTATTAAAGAGGTACATCGACGTGGGAAGGAGTTGGGGGGGGGGGTGAGAATAGGAAAAATCCCTGCCTATAATAGCGCGCTTGTTCTGAGAATTTATTATAATCCGCTCTGATTTATTGTAATACTTTTCAGAATTTTTTATATATTCTTCAAACTGTTATATATATATATATTCTCCTCAATGATGCGTGTTAAATGTCGCGCCGAAATAAGAGTGGAATAAATTCTACCTCTCTGACAATTTGATATATGTCACGATGATATATATAGACATTTAAATCAAGAACAAAAAAAATAAATTTTTGCTAATAGTTCAAAAAGCTTCTAAATTAAATAAAATATATACATTAAACATTGATACTCCGTTTGTAACATAAATACTAAAATCTTTTTTTAAATTATTATCTTTATTTTCAACATCTACAAACTACATATAATGTAATATAAATTGTGCAACACAGAAAATAAACAAATGCTTTGTAGAAATATTATAACAATATAAATTAATAAAAAACACACCGTTACACAGAAAAAATTGTTTCATGAAAAAAAACATATTACTTATTTATCGCACTCCAAAAGAAACGATTTAACTAAAATAAAAAAAGTTGAATATATTTATTTAAATTTTTAATAATTTCTCTATATTTACTGTGACAGTATATATATATATATATATATATATATATATATATATATATATATATATGCTTTTGAATAATATATAACAATAAGCATTTAATTTAAGGTATTTTTTTCATTATAAACAAATAATTTCATTACAAGGATGAAATGTTTGTTTGAATTAATTGTTCTAGTTCTTTTATTCAATGTAGTCAAAAGAAATAAAAGGAAAAAAGAATTGTTGTAAAAACCTTGTAAAAAGTGCCTTCGCCTGTACAGAATCCTAATATCAACTCCGACCTGTCGATCCAAAATCCATCCATTCGTCTTTATCTCTAACTTTCCCTCTGTCTCTCTATCTTCCCTCCTCTGTCTCACTATCTTTCTCACTGTCGTCCTCGCTCCAATGATACGAAGTTTTTACACGAGGAGATAATTTATCCTACGGCAATCAGTATATATTTGTGCGTAAAAAAAACGAACTGATCCGTGGCACGCGTGTATTTCCCCTCCTCGTGAATCAGTGCCTGTATATATGTATATGTAGTTGCAAGCACGACCCGAACTCACGCTCGCGGGATGCGGGTGCTTTTCCCGGAGGAGGTGGCGGGCGTGCGCCGTCGTTGTTGTTTTCGTCGTTCCCGAGTCGCAAGAAGAGGTTATGCAGCGCGTAAAAGTATATGTGATTATATATATATATATATATATCGCCAGTGCTGCTGCTCTTCTATTTTTTTTAGTATAGTTCTCTTTCCCTTCTATTGTCTCCTATGCATCTAATATCTCGACGTATGCATATGTACATTATATATATATTGACGCACACGCATAGAAGATGTCACACGCGGCTATCATTGCACAAATGCAAATGTATTATTTGCGCCGCTTGGTGTGTGTAATAGCCGCGAGTACGGTGGGATCATATGAAGTATATTTTTATTGCCGAGGTTGCGCGGCGATCTTGGGCGACACATACAGGATGATCGGGGCACTTGACCATCGGACATGTTCTATATAGAAGAACTGTAACCAATTGAGGATGTTTAGTGTCATACATACCATACATACATACATACATACATACATACATACATACATACATACATACACACACACACACACACACACACACACACACACACACACACACACACACACCACACACACACACACACACACACACACACACACACACACACACACACACATATATATATATATATATATATATATACATATACGTATGCATGTATATATAAGTATATACAATGCAACTGTCTCTCTTTCTCTCCATCTATCTATCACGAGACTGCCTTCAGTCGCTTACATTTTTTTAAAGGCTCGAAATAACACGGGAGCTTCGTATGAGGATTATTATATACATTTGGCTCTCGAGCAATTGCTGTTATGATGCATTGTATATTACTCAAGCGAGGCTGTTTCTTGTTTCTTGTTTCAATACCGTAATAAAAGTAAGCGAGGGCGTTTAAAAACGAGAGATGAAATTATCGCGAGTCTATGGGCATGCAATTTATATTCTGATGCGAAAATCTGCGTATTTTTATGTATATAATTATTTGTAATTAATATATATATATATATATATATATATATATATATATATATATATATAATTCTTTATATGTATATATTTAATAATATACGTATGAAAAATCAGATTAGATGGGTTTACCAACGAGAATAATAGTGAAAGTGTTTGTAATTTAAAATGCTAATCTTTACATAACTGGTATCAATGGCATACTACTTTGTATACATTGAAAATAAATCCTTTATTAACATGCAAAAAAAATTTTCTTATAGTGTACGAAATTGTATGAAATTGTATAATATCGGTCTTAACCGTTAAAAAAAATTATAGATTTTTTTACGTCAGTCGAATTTTTCTGGCAAAGCGTATTGAAAATGGTACATATTAAATGGCTAATATATCTATAGATATGATATGTTGCGCTATTTAAAAATGTTTTTTTAACTGTTCTATGTAGAAACGAAAGCTCTATATAATGAAACTCAGCGTTGATAGTTGAAATATCGGATTAATTAGAAAAAAATATTATTATTAAATTTTAAAAATTATTTTTATGATTTAAATTGAATCTGACTATTCTGAAAATTAAAAAAAAATAAATATGTCAGGAAATATGCTCTAGATTTAAGTCGAATTCAAAGCATTTCGACGAACTTTTCGCGCGTTAAGCAAATATTTTCTAAACGAAATAAGACGGTTTTCTTGTCATGCAAAATAAGAAAATATTTACCCGATAATAAAACGTTAGTTTCGAGTAACCTCATTAGCATAATAGAGAAATCTGTATTTTAATATAAGATTAATTCTATTTTTAAGATAAGCTTAATTAGATATCTCTAATTAAGAACAATATTATAAAAAATAAAACAAATAAACATACATAATAATCAATTGTAGTGGAAATGTAAAAAATTTAACTACATTTTTTTCACGTTGCAAAGTTTCATTATAGCAAGATCTCTCTAATGCCTCGCTAATCTCGATACTTTTACACCGCTAAATATATACTCGTAACGTTCGCTTTACGTCCAATGATTCGCCTCAAGAGGGTAATATTGCTATATCAAAACGTTGCAACATGAAAAAAATCGTACTTAATTCTTTTAGATTTCAACGGTCAAAAAATAAGGATATTTTTTTTGTTATTTGGTATTATTCATGGAAACGAAGAGTCTTAATAATTTTCATTATAATTTAAAAAAAAAAAAAACAAAAAAAAAAATGGGAACCTCACGCATGCGAATTTTAATTATTTTTCTTTAGGTTCAAAAATATTTTGTATAATAATTCGATAAATACTTTCTCAACGATATTAGAAGTTTGTGTTAACAAAGATCAGTCCTATATCCGTATGAAATCGTACATTATTTATAGAATTAAGTAGAAGAAGCAAACAACAGCATTTTTTTTTTTTTAATAACTGTACATAATACGTTCATTTGGGAGGCAGAGCTCAATACATTTTACATCGGAAGAATTTATGAGGTCGTAGTCGCCGCCGCGCCGCCGCCACCGTTCGCTGCACGGCGTGTCTAAACTTAGCGAGACGAAAACGGAGTAGGTATATAGTAAGGCACCCAAAAGAATTAATTCAATTCCGTTGCACAAGCAGAAGGAATTTCTGGTTTGTTTATTTATTCGTTTGTTTATTTTGTTGGTTTTTTTTTCTTATTTGATGGGACGCAGTCGGCGAGTTTGGAACGGATTTGTACAGTAACTGTAATATTATTTTATAATTTTTTCTTATAAAAATAAATCATCGAATTTTTTTTTCAATAATAAAATCATATCTTTTAACGATGCGGTTTAAATCCATATAATTATCAGAAATTTTACTTGTTGTTCTCTCGTTAATTTTCGAAATTATTTACAATATAGTCAAACTATTTATATTGTTTATGATACGTACAGCAACTCTGTCGGTGTAGCACAAAGAGTATTTGAAAAGGCAGGTTAAAAAGTAAGAATAAAAGATATTTAAGCGCTTATTTTTTTTACTCCACTCTTTTTATATGAATTTCAATTTTTCAATATTGTTGTAATGCGACATGGGAAATCTATCAAAATTATACATCAAGTTGACAGAAAATCCATAAACTATAACTGAATCTTTAATTTAGTGTTATTTCATTATAAAACAATAAAAAAAACATCAACATATCGAACGATCGGTATAATCCAACTAAGCGAATTTTCTGAAACGCTTATTATTTTTTATCCCTTTGCATATATGCAGTTAAGCCTTTTCACCCGCGAGTATTCAGCGAATCCTTCGTCAATTGTCAAAATTAAAAATACTTGCCAGGAAAATCAAGAAGCACGATCACACCCCCTCCTTTAATATATTCGCATGCTTACCCTACAGGATCGAACGACAAGACTGCTTTTATTCAGTCGATGAACGCCCCTCTCTATCTCTCTCTCCTTCTCTGTCCCTGGGATCCAAAAGGGACACTTGGCTAAAACGACCTCAACTAATCATGCCGAACAACGCGCACGCATCTCGTCAATAGAAGATCGCTCTATACAGATATGTTATACATACGTGTATACATATACAGACATTCACTGGTCGAATTCAACGAGACGAATATAAGGCGATGCCGCGTAGTGGCCGGTATTTACGTCGATAACGGACACCGACACCTCCCCCAACCCGCCTCTTTTGAATTCGCGCGCGCAACAGGCGAGCATAATTTATTCAGGGCGCGCGCGCGTGCGTCCAGAGCTCGGATGCGCGGCACGGCTCGGCACTATCGGGCCGAACTGCTTGTCTTCCAGAGCCGAGCACTATTCGTACACTGACGCCGCGGAATCTAGAGATCTATCGGTGTACCGATAGCGCGGCCGCTCGCGCGCCCCGCGTCGGCTCATGCGCGCGGCTAAGTTCTATTTTCGAGCGCTGGGACCGACTTACTTGTATATGTATTCATTTAGGTGTATATATATATGTATATACATAAAACATCAGGGAGGGCTAGGGGCGCGCGAGCTTTAGCGGGTTTGAAAACGGGTCAGAGACGCAAGACAGCAGAGGAGCCGTCAGCGCGCAGCTTTCTTGACCCCGTTCGCGAGCCCGAGGGAAGAGGGAAATGCGTTTGGCTTTCGAGCGCTGCAAGAAGCCCGCCACTTCTTCCGGCTTTTCGTCCCCCCTCCTGCATCGCAGCTATATATATATATATATATATATATATATATATATATATATATATATATATATATTAATAACCATACTGCACGGAGAGAAATTTTCTATGAAAAATTACTAGAACGCACTCATAAATGATACAAAATGGTCCATTTTCATAGTGGCATCGTAAATTTTATTGGATTACTAAAAATATTGGTAACATGAATTAAAGGAACTGTTAGGTTTTGTTTAAAAATATCCAAACTACGGTGAGAATAATTACAAGGCAACTTGGTAAAATTTAAAACATCTGATTTATTCCATCTGTGCGTATAATGTTTTACCATTTACATTGTAGTTTTCATGATATATATTATAGAAGCTTGAAGGTTTTGTAAAATAGCTACTTGCGCATGCGCAGAAGTAGCGAGCATTGACGCGCTTTTGTTTGAGACACGTGCTTAGTGATTTTCTAAACACGAAATTCGAATCTTCAGTTATGTTTAACTAATATCATTGTTACGCGCAGAGCTGCACTGAGGCAAATTTATATATTGTGTATAGAGATAATAAAAGGGGTTTTGCATCACAAATTTCAATATAATTTGTACATATAATTTTTAATTTTTCTTAATTTTTCAGAATTTTATTATTTTGATGTTATTTTTGTTTAATTAATATTTAAGAATCATTATAATATTCTTGAGTTGTTCACAAATTTATTAACGTGTAAAATAATATAGTATTTTATTTAAATTGTCATTATCTTAGTATGAATTTTATTATTTGTCTATCTGTTTAGTAAAATTTATTTTTGCTCTCGCAAGTGGCCAAATTTTAGTGCAATAAGTACATAAACCTATATCGTTTGACCTATTACAAAATGCGTGCGTTCACCAGCGACTCCTTTGCGATTTCTTGCGTTACTATTCAATTGAATTTAAAGCTATGTCCGATTAGATTAACAGCGAAATACTATATATATTTGTATATAATGGGTCGTAAATTATTATATTAGTAGTTAAAAAATCTAACCCGAAGAAAAAAGAATTCTCTTAATTATTATTTATAAACATTCTGTTTATAGAATTATCTATGAATATTTTACTCCAAAATTTAATAATATCTATAATATGTCTATAAATATTATTACCAAATATGGATTCTAATTTATATGAAGCATTGAAGATAAAAATTACTATTTAGGATAGTAAATTGATGCAGTTCAAAACATTAAAAAAGTACATAGTAAATTATATAGAATACATTGTAAAATTTTCTACAAAATTATTCTCCGTGTTAGCTCCAAGTAGCGCGGGTGGCTGTGTGGAGGGAGACGCGAGAGGGGCGTTCCCTCGTTGCCAGAGAAATTATGGGACGCCCGTCGGCCGACTTCCGTAAATATCCGCGCGGCTTTTATTCGGCTCTGTCGGTGCGGATATCTGATGCATTGGGAGGAAGGGAAAAGAGTTTTATAAAAATGGGGCGATCGCGTGAGCGCGCGCGCGGAATATATGTCTCTATATAATGCCCGTTGTGGCGGAAGCCGTTTACGAATATGGTCGATTAGATAGAGCGAACTGTGGTCGTGGGTACGGGATTGAATGTTGATTTTATTCCTTATACTTTTCGATAAAAATTGCCGGCTATTGGTCTAAAACGACAGGTGCATGTTGTTTAGGAAAGCTTTTTTTTGAACAACTTAGAATCAATACTATTACATTATACGAAGACAATTCTGGTAATTTTAGAAGTTCACTTGGCCCAAAAAGGACAATTATTGTGAAAGTAAAACAGTATATATTATGCAACTTGAGGGTAAAATGCGAATTGATATCTTTGTAATCGAGACTTACGCCGATCAGCTGAAGGATGTAAATCGTTTGCCCACGAGGTTGCATACGAGGTACTTTTTACCACAGTGCGTAAAATAAGATCATATACTATCTTGTATAATATCCAATAATAGTAATTCTGTCAAAAAATCTTCTTTTTTCATTTATAACAACCTGTTCAAACCTATCAAGATTTTTCAGTAACACTAGGTTTGAAACGTTTGTCATAAATAAGGGAAAAAAAAACAGTTTTTGGTGGAATTACTATTACTCTCAACAATATTATGTTATAAATCTATATACTCAATAAATTAGGAGAATTGAATGGCAAAAAATAACATTATATTTTTTATGATAAACAAATATTATTTGTTATTTATTTAATATGTATTTTTATAATTTACTAAATTAATGTCCCCTTATATGTCGATCAGACTAATTTACGACGTATTAAAATACTTTTTAATAAAAATACTCTACCGAAAAGTATAAAAATAATACATTACGAAAAATTATTTATACAATTAGCATGGATATTATAAAATACGCTATAATAATTAATGTAAACTTATGTTCTTTTTTGGTTTCCTACTAGATAATTCAAACGACAAACGTATAATACAAGAATAGACCGCTCAAAAGTGTGGTTGGCTTTCGAAAGGGAAAAAAGCATCAGAGATGGGCGACTGTCTCTCTCTCTCTCTCTCTCTCTCTCTCTCTCTCTCTCTCTCTCTCTCTCTCTTTCTCTCTCTCTCCCTCTCTCTACAAGCCCTGCGCAGCGATACAAAAAGGAAGAAATAGTCATCCCACCTCCGACCTCCGATCTTCTTTTGCATTCCAAAGCAAGCGCAGATTTATAGTATAGCAGTCTATTCTTACTACCTCTATATGATTCAAACACTAACATTTAACTAGCGTTGTATATAACCCACGGAAAATATCGAAGTATCTATTATAAAGCAAACGTTTTTTTTATTGATTTTATTTTAAAAAATGTGTATCAATAATAATTCGAAAGAAACTCATGCGGAATGATTACACAGTGTACAATAAGCAATATTTAAGAAACTCTAGCGCTGTCGTAAATCGACCAAACATATCTATGTGGCGATACTTTCACCATATATACCGTTTGTACAAAACCGACTGTATCGCAATTTTTAACAAAAAAAGAGTCTCTCCTGCGTTAAGTCCGTATAATTAAAAAACTTTCAAAAGCCGCGCAACGATGATTCTTTTCTTTTTTTCTTTTTAAACCGTTTTTAACTCCTTCCTGAACGGAACAGTCGAAAATGAGTTGGGCGCGATTATACTATATATATATATATATATATATATATATATATATATATATATATATATATATATAATTACACCGCCCCTCTATACTCCAAAGAAAAAACCGGACAAAAATTTCTCCATTGTCATAAAGGCGACTTTTTCGAACGACTAATATATACGTGCAGTTCCCGATCGACCGAGTTCACACAGGGACACGCAATTTCTAATTTAAACACACGCACGCGCGCGCGCGCGCACACACATACACTGTCACCCACGTATGGATATTAATACATATTCTATATATATATATGTATGTATGTATGTAAATTGTTACAATATAAATATTATAGCAAAACATTTACAGGACTTTTTAATCTTGTATAACACCGCTTGGTTAATTAATAAGCTTGATAAATGATAATTGATCATGTACGATATTGTATACCTGTCAGCGTCAGAATTGTAATGACCGCGAAGGCCCGGTTTACGAGGCGGGCGAGCGACGCGAATCCACGGCCGCACAGTAGCCGACTGTCGATCTATATACAGTATACACAAAAGCGCGCCGGGCGCGCGCGTGGGAGAGGAGGGAGAGGAGGGGAAGAGCCGCGAGGAATCGGAGCCCCGTGGCGCGCGGGCGTACCAGCTGACGATTATTATTGCACTACGTCGCGACCTCCCGACATCTCGCATTATCGCCGCGTGGCGCAGGTAATTCGATAATTGTCAACGATGCCGCGGCGGGGGAGGCGGGGGAGGAGGTGGCGATACAAAGGGAGCGCATCGTCGATGGCACCGTTTCGTTGCGCGACCGGCGCCGCCATCCAGCGCAGCGACACCATCGGGGGGTTTCCGATCGGCGTTTACGACTGTTTCGAGAATCGCGCCTCTCGCTTATATGGGCGTGGAGAATAATTGTGCTCTCAATTTTTTTTTTGCCTTTTTTCATCTTCTCTATAGAAATCTCTATAAAATACGTATTTTTTTCAGGTCACTGTATAAATTGTGATTTTATTAGATCGACTCGATTCATGCCTGACGGATTGCTACATAAATATACATTACATATATAGTATGCAATTATTGTGCGATTACAAGAAAATAAATAATTTATTATGAGAGTTTTCCGCTCGCACACGATTAAGGTGAGCGGAACGGGAAATATGATTTAAATAGCATAATAGATATCACTTATATTCATATTATATATAGAATTGAAGATAGAATTATTGAATTTTTCGAGTTTCTGATCTTTCGAGCGCGCGGTGCCGATGAATCAGCGCACGCAGCCGCGTTTGTATATTATGGAAGTCGGCAACATTTACGAAAACAACAGAGGGAGAGCGAGAGAGGGGGGAGGTAGCCGAGCAATAATCGCACGGGGGAATTGGACAAGGAAAGCTCGTCAGCGCTTCGGGGGAGGGGGGTGAATAACAACTGTGTGTGTGTGTGTGTGTGTGTGTGTGTGTGTGTGTGTGTGTGTGTGTGTGTGTGTGTGTGTGTGTGTGTGTGTGTGTGTGTGTGTGTGTGTGTGTGTGTGTGTGTGTGTGTGTGTGTGTGTGTGTGTGTGTGTGTGTGTGTGTGTTGACTACGTTGCGATGAATCACCAAATGGCAGGCTAGTATAGTATATATTAGAATATTGATTCACCAAATTTTCACAAACATTCGAGATAATAAAGTTCTGCTTTATAGAGCGAGGAGAAGGGTGACCGAGATAGTTAAAATCTTTTTGTATAGAAAATTGCAGTCCGATGGAAGTTCAGACTTCCGTAAATCTCAACACAGAAGTGAATTTTAACTTTTTGGACGAATGAAGCCGCGACTTGGACGAGGGACTTTTTTTTTAACCGAAATTTAGACTTCTAGAAATAGAAATATCCGACTGTCAGGCTAATTTTATAATTAAACGCTATACGAATCGTCAGATTGAACCAAATTATTCGGCCAATTAATGTTCGTATAGTTGAAAATAATTTTGGAACGCAGGCGCTCCACGAGCGTTCACATTCCTCAGATTGACATTTTGGGCACGCGTGCATCATAATTAATCGAAATATTCTATTTTCAACCTTACTAAAAATTATTCCAGTGTTTATTAATTAATAATATAGCACGCGAATAAATTTCGTTTCTATGCGACATAGATGGTCCAAATAGATGTTAGAAATGAAAAGAATTTCGATGCTCTCGATGGTACATAGTAAACTATTCGAGAATTGTTTCATTGATTTACAATGGATATCAAGTTAAAGGCACATAATATAGCGACCAATGCATATGAGTGTTTTGATTCATTATAATTATAATCGCGTTATTTGAACGGTGCTTCAACGACACTGGCATAAAAAGCTCCAAATTACCAATCTATGTTATACATGTAAATGCAAAGAAAGGAAAATAATCTTTTCTTCCTAACGATTTAGTTTAAGAACGTAAATGTCGATGTGAATATTTACCGACCGAGTAAAAAGTGCTACCTTTTAAAAAATATATATTGCACAAGCTTCTATCTATTTAATTAGTTCAAGTGAAAGTAGAAAACTTACTTTCCTACTATTCTACAAGTACTCGTAACTTTTTTTTAATTTTACAAATACCTTTGAAATTTTGCGCCGACGTATGTGGGGGCAGTCGTAAATAAAGGAGGATAGTCATGATCGAGTTTATTTTAAATAATCCGCTATTCTACACTGATGCATTGTTTCAAGCAAATTCGTCGAACGATGCAAAAATGCGTTTATTTTTAACAATTTATGACCAATAATTATGTAACAAATATTCAAAAATTGCTCATTTCCAGACCGCTTCGAGAATTGGCTTGGCATTTTGGAGTAACGTAGAAAGGACAGAAACAGAGAAACTGATGAACTAAAATTTGCAATAATTCAATTTTAATGGTAATAGTATTATATTTGAAACTCATTAGCTTTTGTGCGATCGATAAAAAGTTCGATTCGACAGCGCCCACGGTAAATAAAACAAAATGAAGAATGAAAAAATATTCAATTAAAAATGAACAATCATTGGCCAATGTATAGGCAGTGCCTCGTCGTTGATGCGGTAATATCCTGGGATGCGTGGGCTAAATCGACGACCATTCAATAAATCTCGACTAAGCCTTTGACCGCTGAATCTTGACTTTGTCGCCGTGTGCTGTAATTTCACACGGTTAAGGAAGGGGGGGGAGGGTAATTCAAGAATATCGACGTAACGAACCCACGTATTATCTAACGCGAATGTCCGGAATACATTTGTCCTTCTTCAACGCACCGACATCCTTAAGAAATTCGTGGATCGGTAGATTTTTTTCCCTCTATTTTATTCTTAAAATTTGTATTAAATATAACGAGAATGTTCAAAATATTTCTGTACCAAATAGACAAATACCCGTCAGTCTACTAATTTCATCAATGTTATGAAAGGTATGGTGAGCACTGCAAATAGAAACGAAGCATCAATCGCTTGGACATTATTGGCATAAATCTGACTGCATAGTGTATTTAGTTTAACTTTTCGAAGAAGTTGGAAAAATATTATTATTGTGTAAATAAAAATGTAGCTTATCTTTCTCTCCTAAAAATTTTGCATGGCTAATTTCGAAATTAGTCATTGATATATCATTAATGTTATATATATACAAGCAAAATGTTGACGAGTGACATACTTACAAGCAAATAAGTTAAGAATAATTTACTTGAAAATATAACGAACCTCGCCGTAATTTCGGTTCTTTGACCATCCTGTACTATATAAGTCAAATATCTTGACAAAATTAATCTTCAAAGAGAAATATTTCTATAAGAATACTTCCACAGTATACAAATATTATTCAATATATCTACACATCGTTGATGTTGTTGAGTTGTATTATTAAAAAAGTATACGCAGCGTCCCGGAAATAACTGGTCAATTTAACAGACCCGTATCGAGTACAGAAAGTTGAAGTCTTAGAAAGTGATATGCATTGAGAGAACTTGTTTACAATCAATTACGACTCGCGTGATTCAGTTCGAATATTTGTTAAAAAATAATCAGGCGATACTAGTGGAGAGATGTTGATTAAGCAACTTACATTAGAATGCAAATTATTCTTCGTTTCAGACAATACGTACAACAGTAACATATTCAAATCATTGAGTTAGATTTCAATTGAAAAGGTTGTTAAAAATAAATTAAAAGTACTAAATTATTTAATTTAATAAAGTATCGTCTGCACAATTACATCCTTATACATTATTACTTAAATACAAAAATACTATTGTTTAAAAAAAAGGGTTTCTAGACAATAGCTGGTCGCCTTTATTCAAGCATCATTCAATTATAAATAAAGACGCCTATATAATACGTTACCCTTAAGTAAATCCAGATAATTGTAACTGTAGTATTTAAAAAAAAAAATTTTTTTTAAAATGTTTGGCATATACATTTCTTTGAAAATAGAAAATGTGTATTAGAAAAAATAGAAATGTTTACAAATATACAGAATGTGTAATGCATATACAAACACATAATAATAAAATTAATTGTTTAGAAAATCATTGGACGGCGTATAAAAAAATTCCATATATAAACATACACACTATATATATATATATATATATATATATATATATATATATAAGGCTAGTTTCATGCCTCTGGAATCGCGGATTATCCCTACCTGGCAACGTCGCGCTTTATTTAGACACACGGATATACCAGTTATACAGCCGTTGCCGTTCGCACATTTACGGTATGTATATATGTATATCTAAAATTAAAACGGCCAAGCAGCGCCCACCTAATTATACGACGAGGATGAAAAACGAGTCTATATAAAATCGAACGCGAGGGGGTACGGGAACGGTATGTCGGTGGAACATGGTAGGAGAAATATAACTGGCGCTGGACAGTAAAATAAGAATCTACATTAATTGGAATCGCGATAGGTGGGTATAATACTAAATATTCTGTAAGCTATAGATATATAGTGTAAAATATCATTGCACATTTATATATATATATATATATATATATATATATATATATATATATACACACATATACATATATGCAAGTACGATGCACTATGCTGGCCGAAATTACGACTAGGTACATAGTTATAATATGCACAGATTGCACACGCATACGCGCGCTCGCGCGCACACACTCACACATGTAAATTGGCGCGCGAGCGAATTATTTTGGGCTGCCGAGCCAAGGATCATTGGCCTGGACGAGTATATAGTGTACAATGACGAGAGGAAGTGGTTTGTGCGCGTGCGCGCGGATCGGAGAGGCGAAACCGATTGGCGGCGCTGGGACACGAGATGAATCCTTGGAATTCGAATGGGACACCCGACTTGGAAACCAACGCGATGGGCTGTTTCGATCGATGTTCTTGAAAAGCGGGCGGGGGACCGGGGAGGATCAAAAAATACACAAGAAGAGTTCGATGGCTGCCGATGAATTTGAAGCTGATTTAGTTTTTTTTTTTTTTTTTTTTGTTCCTTCCGTTGAGTCAAAAATGTTGATTTAAAATATATCTCTTCTGGCGTGTACGCGTACGCGAATAGACGAGAAACTTTCGTTTTACCGCATAGGATAATAACGTACATTGAAAACAAGTAATTCTATACAATTTAAAAGCTCCACACACGCGCGCGCACAGACAAGCGCATCGTCGAACCGATTCGTTTTCCTTTTTTTTGTTGTTGGAATTTTCGCTTTATTAAACTTCAAGTCAATAGTCTTTATCTCTATCCTGGTATAGGGGCGCATTACTATGTGCGTTCACATTGAAAATTGTGTTTAAAAAAACCAAAAAATTCCGTCTAATGACGAATAAGAATTCACGCAGCTGGGGTGTTTCGTGAAAGTTAAAAAATGAACGAATCGCGGCTCTGCCGTGCAATATACATACACATATTTCTCTTGGCGCACATTGTGACGCGGCGCGCGAGCCGCCCCTTTTAAATTTACGAACGCTTGCGAAGCTCCGCGCAAAGCCACATAAATCTCGCTCCCGCTAGCAACGTCTTCCGTGGCGGCGCGGGCGCGACGAATCAATCGGCGCCCGCCCGCGCACCTACTCCTCCCTTTGCCATTTTTGTATTACGATAAATTGATTTCTCCTGGGACACCGGGGTGAATTTTACTTACATCCAAGAACAATTATACAAATGGGATGAAAGTATACGTTCTAATAACGCGGCTGACTTTTTTTTTTTTTTTTGAGCTACGAGTTTAGAGGGAATATTTTTCAACACAATGTTGTATTCTAACCATTCCTTTGTCGATTTCACCTACTTTTTACTCTATTGGAGTTAATCGATTTAACAAAAGCTTGTTTTTCTCGGCACTAGTGCGTAGTGTTGAAAATTAATAATCATCAACCCGCCGAGCTATACGAGTAGATACGTTCGCACTCACGAATCGGTAGTAAGCATCGGAAGTCTTATACAAGGTTCGTATGCAGATTGTGAAGATCCAAATAGTTTCAGAGCTGGACACAGCACAGCGCTTATAAAGAACCTCTGGCCGATGCCGCGCTCGTCCGTCTCACCCCGTTGATTTTCCAACTGCACGCGCATACTTCGCCCATCCTCTCAATTCCCATTTCAGACGATCGACAACGGCGCCTGCTGGCGCAAAAACTATTTGCGACAACTTGGCCAAATGCATCGAATCTTTGTATACGACTTCCAGTTACATATTACCGATTCGCCAGTGTAAATAATCGTATTTGCAACACTCCGTATATATGTATTGGATGCAGTACATACATTCAAATTTGTTTCTCTTATGCATGAGACAACTCAAATTTTAATTAAATCTTATATATATATATATGCCATTAAATTAAACTTGAAAAGCCAAAGTGAAGCAAATATTTCGATTGTTAAAGATTGCTGCAGACTAAACTTTTGATTGGTTTTATGTACTATAGATACATTTGAACATTTATAAACTACTTTGTTCGTTTAGCTTGTAATAAAAAAAGTTTTTCATACCTTTTTCATCGAATAATATTCAAATCAACGTGTATATATTTCCCGCCCGCAAGTATCAACGTACCATACAACGCAGTTATTTATCTTATGAATATATTCATCAGCGTGCACGTACATGCATATTCACATATACGTATATACCATTCGCCACCCAATTCTCAGCAATTTCGCATTGAACGGAGAAAACAAAATTTTAAAGCTGCTCGCGGAGAGAGGAGCCGTTACAAAGCAGCCCCAGGAAACCTTTTTTTTTTTTTTTTTTAACGGGGCGCCACCGAGTCCACCACCCCGCGCGCAGGTGCGCGCTACACTTGCCCGCAAATAGAACCGGATATGACGCGCGCGGGGCGCACGATTGCGCCGATGCATCGGCTTTGAAGTTGAACAGAACAAACGCGCCGAATGCAACGGATATTATATGCACGCGGGCGCGCGATATTTCCCGAAGTATATATTTATATAGACATTATGTATACGCGTATATGCGTATAATATATTTGCGCACGTGCGCGAACGGCACCTAGCGAAAGGGGGGGAAACGAGCAGGGTGAGAAGAGAAAGGGAATTAGGTGTTCGCGTGCGTTGCTGGTTTTATGTATTTCAAAGAGAGAGGGGAAGGGAAAAAATAAAGAAAGCCGTGTATATGTAGGTCGATTTATCGATTTATTGCTATATTCGTTCTACTTTGGCGCGCCTTTCGACATATACACCAATACATCTACTCTCGACAGAACTGTAAGCTCTAATGTTATATAATATATATATATATATATATATATATATATATATATATGTATATATATATATATATATATATGTATTTGAATTGCGTGGGAGCGCGAAATGGTGCTGCATTAAAACAGCATAGGGAGGTTTTACTTCTATAGTTTCGTACAACATGTTAAATTATTTTCCTTCACTTTCCTACACAATTCTGTGCTAGTAAACAAATTTTTGACAAATACGTCGAGCATACCCAGCAAAAAGAGCAAGCATCGTTTGGACTTTGATCATAATTTATTAGATGCCTCCACTTTTCGATTGCGGCGCACTTGAATCTCTGAGACTCTTGCCTACACATTCTATATGAGAGAACATATCAGATCGCAGGGCGTACAAAAGACGCGACACAAGACGGATTATACATAAGTATCTGCGTGGCTATACATAATTCGGACAAAATAATACGCTGCATATATATATATATATATATATATATATATATATATATATATATATATTTATATAAGATGATCGATACATCGTACGAGGAGCGCAAGAGAGCGCTACTGCGGCGATAAATACTTGCACGTTTCGGCAAAATACATATAGCCGGCGAGGAAAATCTATATATGAAGGTATGGCCGAATGCCGGAAATTCTCCTAAATCCGCGCGCCAATTGCTCTTGTTTTTCGATGATTTACGATTCTGTCTAAAGAATGGCCCTGTGATTTAGCGAGGCGTTTCATATACATATAAATACACGTACACACGCGCCGCGTATAATTATCGCTATAACAATTTGTAGTTCGCGCGAGCACACGCGCAGGAATAAAAGGATTAATTTGCTGCGCGAAAATGATCTTCCATACTTGAAGTTCTCGGCCTGGGAGGATCTCGTTTCGCTCGCGATGCGGCGCTCGTTTGACGATTTCGGGCCTCCGAGTTCTGGCAATAATCGAAACCGTGCTGGTTTTCGCCCGACGAGCATACGTAATACGTCGATATAATCGCAATATAATAACGACGTACGTTCAATATGCGCAATTCAATTGGCTCGCGTTTTTTCGAACATATGAACAAAAATTGCAACATTATATATCGCTTTTATTGTTAATACTACTACTACTACTACTACTACTACTACTACTACTACTACTACTACTACTACTACTACTACTACTAACGCTAAGAGGTTATATAATTGCTCTATAGCAAACGGTAAATGCAATTGTTATTATTGTTTCCTTTTGTATTCAAGGTAAAAGACGTAAAACTTTATAATGGCGCTGTAGTAAAGTTTATTCGTGAGAATGATTAAATGTTTTTGTAAATACGCAGTTTTTTTGTTAAATATATATGTATACATTTCTTTATAAAAATACTACACTAGAAGAACTAAAGAGTACAAAACCTTAAAATAACATCTTTTAACTCGCGCGCAAACTGATAAATTTCGAATTATTATTCCAAATAATTTTTTAGATTTTATGCTCTGAATTTCGGACCTTTATACAGATATTAAGAAGTACATAAACTGAAGTATTTAAATATCCGAAGATTTCAAAAAAATTACTTTCATATCATATCCGTAAATTCTCTCGCTCTCTCTCTCTCTCTCTCTCTCTCTCTCTCTCTCTCTCTCTCTCTCTCTCTGTGTGTCATGATTATTATAAAACATTGAAATATTATTTCTTGAAAGCTCGCAAAAGAAGAAGTTTATACTTGAATTGAAAACAATAATTATTTAATTAGCCTTTTTTCTAATATCAATTTTAAATACTACTACGACCATACATTTATTACTAAAAATATACATTGTCGTAATAATTGTTTCTTACAGATTACCTATAAAATAATATCTTATTTTTAAAAAACATTCCAAAGGAATTACGAGCAAATTTTTAAATATCAAGAAATGTATATTTTTCACGTATTTCTGAATTCTCAAAGAAAATCAATATTAAATCAGAATCAATGAAAGAATTTTTTTTTGGAAACAACAAATGCAAGATAATTTCCAGCAACATAATTTCTACGCATTCCAAAGTGTTTAATCTTCGAATTCATAAATATTTTAGACGCGTCTCAGTCAAAATTTTGACGCTACAAAATCTGTATATTAACTATTGTGAATTTTTTTTCAGTGCAGCACTTCTCCCATCCTCGTGCGCACGCGCGGTCCTTATCGTATAATCAACATCAAACTCGGACATCCTCCTCGCTCCTAGTATGTATGATCTTCAGGGGCGCCGGCAAAATGACGACCGTCACGGGACTGACGACGGTGACGGTCTTGAAAACCGGGGCGTGAAAGTTGCGCGAATAGTGCGCCACCGTCGGCACGACGACCGGGGCCGAGGCACGATTGGGTCGTACCGGGCAGGTCATTTTGCCTCGCTTGCAGCCGCCGCCGCCGCCGTTACCGCTGAAGAAATGGGCCGTGTACTCTTTGATTCTTTTCATAAAAGACGAATCTTGCGCGAGATGCGAAGCTCCCGTTGCCCTTTGAACGCTCGTAATGAATCGAGAGGCCTGGAATACTCGGAGAGAGAGAGAGAGAGAGAGAGAGAGAGAGAGAGAGAGAGAGAGAGAGAGAAGCTTCTTTGCTTTGAGGATCTTGATTGCAGAGGAAGACTTTAGTGCTCGGCTTAATATCAGACTGCGCTGGAGATTTTACGTCAACGTTTAATAAACAAAAAAGTCTTAATTAATACAAAATACAATATTTTTCTTTCCAAACTCAACAAGAACAAAAAGAATTAAGAAAGCGACAAATTTTTATTATTCAGTTTAAGTTGGCCGAAGGGCAGTAGAACGTTAATACCCCCAACGAACAAACGATTCGTGACTTTTTGTGAAATTTTCAATATCTCAACGTCTGTGGCAAAATAACATTCAGTAACGTTTTTTTTTTTTTTTTTTAATTTTCCGCCGTAAATGACTCAATCAGCCTGTACAAGGACTCTGCGATCTTTCTAATATATATTTACCGAAAATACGGATCAGTGGCGTAGCACGGATGTGAATTTATTATACGCGTCCGAAATTGGCACAACCGGCGACAGTTCGTTCTTTATGCGAATTCGAACGGATCTTCTTTTTTTTGGAATTACGCTCTATATACCGTATGTAACTTTTCCCGCGCGGGCGTCCCCCCTCTCGGCTCTCTGGTCCGGCGCCAAACTCGCGCGCGATACGTCACCCCACACACACCGTGTCACTCCTCTTCTCTTTCCTTTGTATCTCCCTCGCTCTTTCTCTCTGTCTCCCCTTTGTTACCCTCTTCCTCGCTTTAATTAATAATCATTACGGGCGCGATTTTTCCTCTGCCCCCCCTCTCCACGAGGATCTAAAATCCAAAATTTACGATCTTCTTCCGTTTGTCGCTTCTACACTTCTCGTTTGCACGCGTATATTATATAGATATATAGTTTCACGGGCGTGTGACGTCTTTTATTATACACCGATTAACGTCACACAGCGACGGTTTTTTCGTCACTCCCCACGTCGTCTTCTTTCACACTCGTGATCTATAATATATATATATACTTCGCTGAGTTTTCCCCGGTATTTGTTTCCGGCTGTGTCTCTCGCTTCAGCGGCACACGAGGGCGTAAACGAGATATGGTGATGATGACGATGATTATTATTATTATTATATCGCAGTCAGAAAAATGTCTTGATATTATATTTATATATAATTAGTAAGGATTGCGGTGGAACTTCTCGAACGCTGCCGGTCGACCTTTTTAACTGTGCCTGTATTAAAAAAAAAAAAAACAGAAGAACGTTCGAAAACTGAGTTTTGAAAAAGAAATTTTCGTTAATATAATATTATATACACAAAAAGAGGAACGAGCAAATGTGAATGATTTTTTTTTAAAACTCGGGCTTTTGTCGCCTTCATTTCTCCGATATACTTTATAGTTCATTTATCTTTTTAAGATCGTGTACATAGCACACGCTCGGTCTTAAATATTTTTATTAGCTTCAGAAATAGATAAGTAATTAAAAAGTCTAAAAATAATTAATTCTCCTTTGTCCGACGGGAAGACGCGGGTTATATCGTGAATTTTTATAAAACTTATTCAATGAATGAAGATCGGAATGAAAAGAAGTGAGCAATTAAACGATTAACGATCAAAAGAATGCAACGATTAAAATACAAAAATATTAGTTTTTAGCGCCTTGAAAAAACTTTTAACTTTATTTCTAGTTTATTTAAAACGATCCTAGAATTTAGCGCTTCTTGACGATTCTTACAACTTACTCGGCCCGGCTTTGATTAACAACGATACAAAACATTCACAAATCACTCTAATTCTCCCCAATATATATAAATATTATTTACGTACAATGGCATGATATATCGTGATAATGAAAAAGCACCGCACCTGCGTAACATTTCGAAAACGCACTCGATGCGATTGCCAACGTCTCCTCGTCTTCTGCAGCCGACGAATCGAAAAATTTCGCCCGTCCGAGTATCGTCGAAGCCTCCTGCACCGTATATATATATATATATAACTATACGTATATATATATATATATATATATATATATATATAAATAACTACTTGCACGGAAGACAGAACAATTGTCGGCGATTTTACCCCGCCGAAGAATCTTGGGAGGAGACCGCGATCGCGCGCCGCACACCCGTGTCTGTATTATAATATAAGCGTTTCGCGAGCGTCGCGACGCGCCTGCGAGACTAAAGACTCGGCCGCTCCCGCGGACCGATTTATATTTAAAACGAAGCCGGGGAGCGTCGCCATATATATATATATATATATATATATATATATATATATATATATATATATATTTCTATACATACACGTATCACGTATATGTATATAAATACATATCTCCCCGCAGTTTTCGAGGGAAAAGCCGAAGAGGGAGGAGGAAAGAGGGAGAGAGCGAGAGGCGGTGGTGGCGGAGAGGAACGGGAGCGACGATGACTCACGCGAAAAATAGAACGGAGGTCCAGGGTACGAGTGCAGCAGCAGCAGCGGGGAGAAATATATCGCGCCCCGAATATCCTTCATTGATCTTTTCAACGCGCCTCGCATTCGCGCGTTATTCCCTTCGTTTTCGCGCCACCGCCCTAATCCCCCCCCCCCAATCAAAGGGTTGTTTTTGCCTTCTGGGCGTAGATTTGAAATACCCTGAGTCTGTAATGGGCGATCGACCGGACGACAAGAGGAAGCAAAAATCGCACCCACGCACGAACATTTCGAAAATTCAGCCTGGCTCTCACGTTGACGATAATCGGACTGTATTTAGCTCGCCGTTGTGTAACAAGGCCTGGCCGTGAATATGCTGTTTGTTATTTTGTTTTTTTTTTTGTTTTTTTTTTTTTATATATATAGACGACGACGAGAGTCGAGACTTTATTTAACATTTTTTTCTATATACACTTGCTGTTGAAATCTGCGGGGATTATGAGAGAGTTATATAGAGAAATAGTTATTCGCGCACGGTGAAGCTAAGAAATTCTTAGATATACATAACGAATAATTTACAGTTGAATAAAAAAAAACATTAGTCAGAATGGCTATTATTAGTTTGCTATGCAATATGCAATAAGGTAAGATAAAAATGTTAAAAAAAATTATTTTTAGTTAATAATCCTTATAAGTAAATGTTGTAAAAATAATTTCCTTAAGAATGAATATATAATGAAGAAAAATCCATGAAAGGAAACAATAAAATTTTTGAGCAAAAACAGTCGTAAAACAAACTTATCATAGATTTGACAAACTAAAATATGAATATTATAAAAATCGTGATTAAAATTTTAGCTCATGTATTCGATGCATACAGTGTAAGTACGGTTAAAACGAAAATAAAATTATTTAAAATAGAAAATAATTGGCCAGTCTTTTCTTCAAAAAAAAAGAAAGAAAAAAAAGAAAACTATAAGGACTTCCTTCTACAATCTAATTCAACTTCGCTCTACTTATAGAATTAAGTGAAATAACTATTATTGGAATTCGTGCGCTTTTACTAATTGTATAGTATTAGGCGGAAATCCAAAGATAGAAATGTATTGCCAGAATTTCGAATTAAAGCCGACATACGTAACGAGCCAGGATGACTTTGCGGTCCGCATCATTACAAAGTTCAAGGAAAAAAGTGAAAATTTCCCGAACAATCTTTGTTTCGAAATTGTAAATTAATATCGTCGTGCATAAATATGTATAATAGAAAAAAAATTGCGAAAAGTAAAGAATTAATCACGAAATTCTTTATATGGAATAAATGACAATAAATTAAATTAAAAAATGTACATAGTCTACACAAAATATAATTATCACAAAGTCGCTAGCTTTTAATTATAATTACTTGTACTACGGTACTTTGAAAATTTATTGGGAATTCGAGAAAATAGTTTGTCAATGTGGTTAATGAGTTGGCATTTCAATAATATTAGAAATTTCAATAATTATCGTTGAATAATTATATTATTTTTGTAGCTTATTATAGAATGAAAAAGTATAGAGAACAGAATGAAATATTTGCTAAAAAGGGTGGACGGAAATATAATACAATCTCTAAATAACCACGCAACTGAAATTATTAAATTTGTCACGTTAATCATCAAATAATACACACACACACACACACGCACGCACGCACGCGCGCACACACACACACACGACTTATCATTAAATTTTTTATATTCCTACAGATATTTTCGTATCGACTCAAGTATAATTTTTCATTCTATTCTTAAACAATCAATTGCGATTAATTACCATCGAAATAAGAAATTGATTCGTTATATATATATATATATATATATATATATATATATATATATATATATATATAAGATCTACAAATATTTATAAATTTTTTAAACCAATGAATCATAAATGTAAGAATGTTATAATGTTGTTTGAGAAGCTAATCTCTTCGTTCGCTGAAAATGTACGAGCCATATATATATATATATATATATATATATATATATATATATATATATATATATACGAATCGTTATATACGAATGAGCGATGTTTTACTCTGTAGAACTAAGGGGGGGGGGGATGAGTCTAAACTAAGAAAGGATCCAGCCTGGTGGGTGGGCCAGTTTCGGAACACGTGCGACCCTCCTAACTTACTTGTGCCTTCTTTTGTACATGGTTTTCCCAATGCCACATGCGGCTTTCTTCGAACAAAGAGAGGGAGAGAGGGAGAGATGGATTTACAAGTCTAAATTTTGACCAATTTAAAATAGCGCTCTTATGGGGAAAGCCAAATTTATTTCCGGCGCACGGGACACGTCACGTGTACCAATAAATATACTTATACAAACTGATGAAAATCGCCGGTGAACGAGGCGACATTATTGCCTCTCGTACTTTTATTATTAACATTCTCATACATTAGATTGTTGCCCGTAAAACATAATTTCATATTTTGTATAAACGCATATATGCTGAGCTTCTTTTACATTGATAGAAACAACGGTTATCTTATAAAAATCTGTAATAAAATTTTGCAAAATAAAATTGGTTAGTTCATCTCCTATGCTCGTTTCTCCTTAGTATATCTTATGCAGTTAATTTTTGTACAATTATACCTCATAATTTTATTAATACTATAGTATATATATATATATATATATATATATATATATATATATAAATTTATTTAACATATATTATTGAAATAACTGAATTTACCCGATTCTTTTTTTCTAAACAAAAAAAGCTTTTAAAAATACATTTCAGATACATTTCTGTTTATGGATTGGTTATCGATCATCTTATAGTATGTGTAGTAAGACATAGCGTATCCATTTCATACTATCAACCCACAATCCAAGCATACGCATACATTTTGTTCTTACGTAACATAAAAATTACTAATTCATCGTGGAATTCAATTTGGGTATCACAACTGTTGCCTCCGCAAAATCGATCCGATCGATGCTATATAGATATCGAAGTCAATACCAATCAAGAGTAACTACTAATGCAATTAATTGCGGCATAACGATGCTGCGGGCATTCGTTCTCAAAACCCAGTCCCAGTAAGAAGCAGCCTTTTGAAATAAATGCGCAATCTCGTCGTAATAATAAAAATAAAGAAAAATAGCACAGCGGATACAGTATAAATTTTATTGCCAATTTGTTGCTAATTTATTACACGCCTGATATCAGCGCGCCGTCCCGATGCATATTTCCGAATGTACCAATGGGTCGGTGGTGAAAAATTTAATGCGCACAGGCCGAGCGGGTAGCGAAACTACTACTACTACTACACTAATATTAGTACTACTACTACTACTACTACTACTACTACTACTACTACTACTACTACCACTACTACATCGAGCGCCCTCGCCCGTCCGGCATACCCGGCCGGGCAATTGCATTTTATGTTTCCTCTTTTCTGATATATAGGAAGGGAAAAAAAAACACGCAATCGGAAAATGTAACTTCGGAGAAACAGACACGCTCGTAATAAACTTTCTCCTCTTGTCCGTGTCGCACCGTCGCGGATATCAAGGTGTAAGCGCGGGTAGGTATAAAAATTGCGCAAGCTTGCGTTGCGTAAAATTAATTACACAGATGCGCACACATTCACATATACATCTATTTTTATTATTTGATAGTTCGTTCATCTGGTTTAATGGAAGAACCAAAATTTCTCTTATTTTGTTATTATTTTTTTTTGTTGTTACGAGGATCAACAATTTTGCGTGTATCGTATACTTTACTATTACAGAACTTTTTTGTTGTTGCAAAGTATATGATCCTTATAAGAACTGAGCAACGAATTAGCCCGTTAATCTTATATGCTATCTTCAGACTATTGTAATACCAAGTGACGGAGATACAATCGAATATTAAACTATAACATATTCATTAACTGATGAAAATTCGGTAGAGGTAATAAATTACAGTTTGACTATAAAAAATTAACAACGTATCAACAACAAAATGCCTACGAGTGCTATATATTTTGCGGTTGGGATCTTTCTTATTTCTTATAGCCTACTTGGATTTGATAGACCTCCTGATCATCAATAAATTATATAGAAAACGAATTCATTCAATATACTGGAATCTAACAATGCGTGTATTTATTTGAAGATTTATTCAATTCTATAAGAAATATATGATGAAAATATTTTCTTCGCATAAGATGCGCCCGGATGCGCCCGTATCGAAGGAAATTTATTTTATAAAATTGAAAATTGTAATATTATAACAGTATACTAGCATAGTAGTGTATGAAGACCGTAAAACCGATAAAAATATTTATTAATTTAAGAAAATTTAAAAAATCCAATAAACAGTCACAGAATTATTAGAGACCCTTTTTCGCCAGAATTCTAGTCTGTAGAAATAATGTCAACCATTCAAATTCACGCGCCGCGCGCGCGCGCGCGTATCGCCTGCAAATCCACAGAAACGCGTCTCTGCTATATATACACGAACATTGCCAAAAGCCAGACTCCGTTGTATTAAGCGAGCGAGCGAGCCGTTTATATAGATTTAAATCAATATACAGTCCCTGCGCACGTGCGCGTTCGATTAGCTTCGTCATCGTGTATATATAGAAAACATATATAAAATACAGAACTATATATATATATTATGGAGCGCAAGCTCGAACATACGTAGCGACTCTCGTTACGAAACTTGTCTATTCTGTAGTTCTTAGATACAGCCATATAGTATGTTTATATATATGTGTGTGCGCGAAGGTGAATTTATGCAGGATTTGAACGAGGATCGGGGAATATGATTCAAGCTCGACGCTTATAATATAACTATAGAATTTTTATCGTGAAACGTCATCCGAAAATGTTATATTGCATACTTGTTTCACGTTCCGAGAATTCTTATAATATTGAAAATTTCCTGCTCGAGCTCGGGTGACCGACTTTATTAGCGACGAAATTCATTGCTCCACCTGACCCTCCCCCCTCCCGGCACACGAAAGTTCGTCCACGAAACAAAGACGGAAAAAGCTTGTGACAATGATTTTACTATTAATATATGAGTGTGGCTTGGTCTTTGTTCGGTGTTTAGGAATACATTATATGTATAGATATTTAGGACGTATGTGTATATGTGTATTGTAGGAACACACGCACGCACGCACGTACAGAGAGAGAGAGAGAGAGAGAGAGAGAGAGAGAGAGAGAGAGAGAGAGAGAGAACAAGCGGAATTTCTTAGATTCGCTCATGTGTAACAAAGCCTGATTAAAAAAGCCAGTTGCATTATACTCGTATATATATATATATATATATATATATATATATATATATATATATATATATATATATGAATTTTTTAGCTTCGTTGACGAAGAACAATAAACTTTACTCTTTTAAATAACGCTTTCCTGTCTTCTATCATTCAACAAGCACTATATATATAATCAAGACGGAATACGGAAAAAAGATTTCGTGAAAGGAGGGTTGCGAGACATTCCAAAAGCTTGAATATTGGGAAAAACAGTAGTGTATGTGATATATGCTGTGCAATATGCACTCTAATAGGGCTAATACCTTGTAAACGGTATATTAATTATAAATTTGGGTGATTTATTATTAGGATTAATTGTTTTATTTATGATTTCCTTGTATTTGAGAGCACTATAAATTCATTAAAGTTGTGTTGGCAAGATTAACGTTCATTTGTATAATTAAGTATGTGTAATTACGATGATTTACGAAAATCGCATTTATTATTTATACAAGTCAATAATTTATTTACCTATAAAAAAGCTGGTCCAACTAGTGTCATATTCTTGTTTGATGAAAAGAATTTTTCATTGCTATATCGTAAGCGAATGAATATATTTTACTTAAATAAAAAATTATCGATTATTAATTACCATTTGATGATATTAAAAATCTAAATCTTAAATCTGAAAATTTTTATAGAATGTTAAAATCAAATATTAACAACTGTTATAGCTGCACACAAAGTTATATCTCAAAATAACTGTTATATTAATTTAAATTGATAATAACAATAGGAAACGACTAAATTGAAAAATTTCTAGATCCTTACAAAAAAAATTATTAGATAAAGATTCAGACTTCTTATAATTTTTCTTTTTCAATAATGTTTTTTGAATTATTTAACTCAAATAAATTAACTCATATCGGATAAAAAAGAAATTTGGATAATCGAATCTACAATACTTATATATATATATATATATATATATATATATATATATATATATATATATATATATACCACCTTCTCATTCCATTCATTTAATCAAAATGAGATTTTAAAAAATATTTTTAAAAAACCATTCTTTTCGTTTGAATTTCCGAACTATAGTAATAAGCACTCTTTAATAACACCTACACTCCATTCATCACGTCTGAGAAAAACATGGAATGACAGTTCAAATTTGCAGTTGACGTAATCGATAAAAGAGAGATAAAAAAATACGCGTAAATATATAGAGAAAAACATTAGCAAGTACAATGACTCGGAGTTCGACGCACTTTGGCACACAAAAAATATTCCCGTCTGCGTTCGGGACAGTAGCGACACCTGGCATCACGACTCTCTCGTTCACTCTAGCTATTGTCTCATTATTGAAAGTCAAATAGATAATCATAAGTTTTGAATAAATAATAAGAAAAGACAATTTCAGATTATTTATTCAATGAAATGATAATTTATTGAGACATTCCCTTCTTTATAAATGTATTTGCCTTTGGAAAGAATAGCTTGCGTAAAAATATTTCTAAATTTTATCACGATAATGATCAACATTTTACTCAGAATTAAAATTAATTTATATCGTCTTCCTGTTAAATATCCTGTACAAGAATAAATACAGTTCAGTTTAGCGAAAAAAGCACAAGTGATTGTTGATGAACAATATTATAACAAATATATCGGTAAATTCAACATTTTAGATTCGAATCTAAGATAAAGCTTACGAAAAGAGATAAATGATGAGAATGAACCTTACGAAATTTGAAAATTCTATATTATAGTGAAAGAGAAGATAGTGAGACAGACAGCGTCGAGAATTTTGCGCAGTGGGATAGCGTGAGGTGTTCAACATCAAATGTTATGATGGCGCGGTTCGCTGAAAGCTTTCTGTAACCTGTCGGGATGACATAATGAGTCTTATATATTATATATTATATTTCAAAGGTCTCTGGATGAAAAATGTTTACTCGTACATATTATTTTTATAGCGCAAAAAG
Source organism: Sycobia sp. Sy_11 (assembly GCA_018907035.1). NCBI lineage: Eukaryota > Metazoa > Arthropoda > Insecta > Hymenoptera > Epichrysomallidae > Sycobia > Sycobia sp. Sy_11. The sequence goes on along the minus strand of JACCIC010000161.1, from coordinate 462,597 downwards.
AAATTTTTTGTGAGTATATGTTTGAAAATGTCTCCTGAGATACGATATCCTTATTTTCACAAATGCAGAGATATGATTTTTAAAATATGCCATAACAAAGTGATTTCCGATAAGGTAACTTTTATATTCAATAGGTTAGTGCAAATAGAATGGTATTTTTCAATCTTGTACCGTATTTAATAATTCATATGTGGCTCACTCAACTCTTAAAAAAGCTTTAGAGATGACACCACTGTGGCAGTCAAAAATTGGATTTTTGCGAATTTCTGTTTACCATTCTATTAGATAAATTAGAAATAAATGAATACCTGATTTTAGTAAACATTGCCGATAGGTTTTTATTCTGAGGTGGTGCGTTTCTTGGAATGGCTCGATGAAGATAACGAAACTCCTTAAAGTTTCGAACAATAAAATTTTTTTCAATGTTAAAAGTGCTGCTTTATATTCTAGAAGGTTAAAAGTATCATTTAACACATCGATCAGTAAGTCACGAGCTTAACTACTAGAATGAAATCCTTTGGACAAAATCCAACATTATTCAGAAGGATACATATCGTTCACAAGACTTTCAAGCTTTGCATGACTTTTATGTACAAGTATTTGTTATTGTGTTGAAAATAAGCTACAACTTTGCCAATTACTTCTTCATTTAAGCCTAACATGTTTCCCTATATTGAGTACATTTTTGGAATCATTGTATCTATCAATTCTGGTAGATACAATGTGGGCAAGAAATCAGTTGGAAGCTTAATTCATTCTATTTAACTATCTTTTTTATGGACCTATATCATACCGTGCATTATTCTGGTGAAACAACTTTTTTTGTTATGCATTTGAAGACGTTTTTCTGATTTTGTTCGCATAGTTGCCTCAGTAACAACATGATCACTATTCACGGTCTTGTTTACATCACGGTATTTAATGAATATATTCTTTCCACATCCAAAAATTCCGAGGCTTTATAACCTTGCCCGATGATGTTTGAGTTGTTAGTTGCTTCAGGCGACTTTGAACAGATACTGCTCGCTTAGCTAATGGTATTTTTCATTTGTCTGTCTAGTGATGGATCCATCTTTTAATTCTATACATTTTCATGTAAAGCAATCCATCTCCTTATTTCGCTCGAACGGCATCAAGCAGTGCTCTCAAAGACTAGTCATTGTTGATCGATTGTCTGTAAAAGCGAGATCAAAACATTGAATACATCTATATCTCTTTGACAAACATTCCTGTAAAATTCCGAATACACTGTCTTTTGACATTGACAATTCGCGTGCTAAGTGGCCCGGTTTTAATTTACGATCACTGCCCAACGATAGGTGACTTCGGCATTCAGCATCATCTGTGACCGTGTAATGACGTTTAAAATTACCATAATAAAACGTAACATTTATTGTCGATGGAACAATAATTGCACTTAACAAGCTGTTGTCTTACTTCAATAATATGTCGCCTATAAAGATCACCATACTTTATTATAATACACGAAAATCAGATAATTCTATTTTTATTGAATAAACAAAAGTTGCTACTTTCAATGAAAAAGGTTGATTGTCATAAAATTTGAACACGCTTCATTTGAACGTTGGGACTATAAATCTTTACGAATGCGTTTTTTCAAAGCTGCTATATAGCAGAAAGAAATTAATGTTTATAGGGATAGCTTTGAAAAATCGATTCTCTAATTCCATAAATTTTACAAAGACAGTTGGATAGATAAGAGCAGATATAATAGTTTATATATAATAAAAAAAAATCGAACATATCAAACTTCATTGTTGCCTGTGCACGCAAACAGACACAAATTCACCTATACTCACACGCGCGCAATTTGTATAATATTGATTTAAACTATCGAGGCTGGAAACAAGAACCTGCGCGCGATTCGTGGTGTGTGTCGCCACCCCCGCGATATTCTCCGACGAGCAGAAGCAACAGCCAGGCCAATAAGATCGAGAGAGAGAGAGAGAGAGAGAGAGAGAGAGAGAGAGAGAGAGAGAGAAAGAGGCAGGCAGGCGGACAGAGACAGGGGCAGAGAGAAGGAAAGTGAGAGCGACGAGAGGGACGCAGGGAGGAATGGAATATCGTACAGCAACGCTCGGAGGGTTCGGAGAGGCGTGTTCACATACTTTTGCGCCTGATGGCGTGCGCGGCACGGCGGTAACAACCAACCCTCCTCTCTTCTGTTGCCATCAGACGCAGAATCGATCCAACGGCGCTCGTTTCTGTAGCCTCTGCACTCTTCTCTCTTTTCCTCTCACCCTTCCTCCTTCCCCTCCCCTACCTCTTCCACTCTTCTTGTTTCTCTTCGTCTGTGTTGAACGCGCGGTGAAAAAAAACTATGGAAGAAGGGAGGACACGGAAGAGAAATAACAGAGAGAGATAGGGAGAAAGAGAGATGGAGAGGGAGAGAATTAATGAACGTAGATGAGAAATGCTGGAAGGAAAGAGAGAAAAACAGAGAGAGGGAGGATGATAGGAAGAAATCGAAGACACGAGAGAAGAACAGAGTGAGAGAGTGTGAGTTGTGGGATGGGGGAATTTTTTTCTTCGTTCGTTCTTCAATTTCGTACAAAATTAGCCCCATGGCCGCAATACCGGTAATAATTTTCCTCCCCCGCCCCCGCATTAACCGGTTTTAATTTCCAAAGCGGCCGGGATGAATAAGGTTGCTCTTTATCTCTCTCTCTCTCTCTCTCTCTCTCTCTCTCTCTTCCCTCTCGGTTGCGAGAAACACAGAAAGATTTTGATAAAAATATCAATATTTTGCTTGCAAAATAAAATTTTTGCTGTTGACAAAGAAAGGTAATATAAAACATCCTGAATATTGCTGATATGTCACCAGTGATACGTGTTTTAAGAATTCACACAACGCGCAAAAATACTTTTGTGTATAATTTGATCCGAACGTGGTTGGAAATTCCATCTGAAATCTTAATATAAAATCGAAACTGATATTTACGTCTGAATAGTAACTAAATACAGATATAATACACGCACGAAAATATATACGCAAATATACACATTGCGCATTGGTGCTATACATTGTCTACAACGAAAGCGGACCACGCACTGACGAATCGTTTTCTATTTTCGGCCTATAAAAGCTAAATTTAATCGAGTATTGCAAAATGATATCAAGATTGACTTCCAGACCAACCAGCGAATTTACGAAGGTATGCCAAATCCATATACTATATAGATTTATATACTAAACTCGGTGCATATATCAATGAATCAACAGAGCTGCACGAAATGTGATATGATGGAGTTTACAGAGTCTGTGGATTAGCATTCCGGTGTTATATTCGCAAAATTCAAAATTACAGATCCAAGATGAAGGATGCGATGGCAAAACAATTTTCTGCCATGCTGTCTCCGTCACACTATATTAATCGGTATGCTAGAGAGACAGTGTTTCAAAACTGTATTACTCTCTCTTTCTGGCACATCGGGGCGTTGTCTCCAGAAGTATGTTCTCAAATTTCATCTTTAGTTTGGTGTGAATTCCAGAGTTATCAAAGTATTTAAATGATAGCTTTTCTGTTAACTTTCAAACTTGCCAAAAATTTGTTAAAATTAAATTCGTTTTTTCTTCTTCAAAATCTGTCCAAATCTTGATATTTTTATTACTATAACCATATATGTATAATTTAAAATATTATTTCTTTTTTCTTCCATCAGAGATGGTCACCTGGGATCATCAAAATCCGTAGACAACTCTTATTTTACACGTATCAGATGACCGCTCTTTATATCAAATTATAAGTATTTCGTGAACTAACATTTCTTTCTATATGCAAATGATGAATAAATTTTATAGAAAGATTTCAAAGTTTGAATATATTGTATTTTTATTATTACTAAAAAAATCGTTATAGTTATAAATTACGAAACATGGTCATAAATACACTAAACCTAAAAGAAACTATGGAAATAAATGTGAAATAATTATACGAGTTATAAGAGTTGATTTGTAAATAACTAAACTCTAAATTCACTAATATAAAAATTTATTATTGAAAATAAACGATTTTACCTATTTGTGATAACTGCTTTGAATCAGATCTTCACATTAATCTAACCCTAATATTTTTATTTGTATTTATATTACTTAATCAATACGCATGTCTAAAGGATCTATTTTTCTATGAATTTCTCTATGAAGGCCTGAATCTTTTTATTATTATCTTATTTTCTCGTTACGATAGAAAAATTTTCAAATGGTAAGAATCAAACTGCTAGAACTTAATTCTTTATAAAATAAATGCCATACCTTTATCAAAATTTTTCTTGATTCTAACGTATAATAACGCTAAAGTGCGCAGCCCTTCAATTTCAATAAATCGAAAAAAAGGAGGACAGAAAAAAAAACGAAGCCAAGAACAAGTTCTTCAGCCGCGCTAAAGAGGCACGCGACAGCGTTCCGGCGCCACGCAATCCGGTTACGAAAAAAAAAAAAAAAAACTCGCCGAAAAAGGGGATCAGCATCAAGGCGTCATCAAGGTGAGCGTAAGATCACGTGTCGCGCCGGTCGTGCACCAAAAGAGAGCGCTAACAAGGTTGCTACCGTATGCGCGCGCGAGCCGATCGACCTACTGACCGAGGGTCGACATCGGAAGAATCGACGGTTTTTCTTAAATCCCTCCCTCCTACCCAGCATCATTTCTTTTTCAGGACAAAACCTCTATTTTCAATCTACCGCCGGATTATTGTAATGATCTATTTAATTTTCAGTTAATCGCAAGAAAAATAATGCTTGAGAAAGCTGACGTATTCGGGATGATGCGCGCGCTTTGTGCGACGCGTATAAGAGAAATTTTGGAGGTTAGAAAAGATGGTTGAGCTTTTGTTGTCATGAGCGGCACTATATCTTTGCTTTATGTTTATATCTGGCGTGTCGCGTTTATAATTTTTTTACACAGATATTTTACACTTAAGGCAAGGATTTTTTTTAAAGAGTTTGAAGGTTTCTGTGGCAATTTGCGCGCGCTATAAAAACGATGAGTAATAGCTCGGTATAAAAATATATATTTTAAAAAAGTAAGAGGATAAGTTTTCTTTTGTAAAAAGTTCGTCACCAATAAACTTACTGGATTAGTAAAAGCATGTTTGAAAAATAAATTAAAAATGTAAAGTACATTATGAGCCATTATAAATATTGCCAATTTAATTTTTTGAGGTTAAATCCAGCAATTGCAATAACTATACAAAACATTTATGAGGTGGAATAGATATGGAATAGAATTCATTTATCATTTTCAAAAATATGAAATTTTTTTCACACAAATGATTTACCTAATCTATAATATTTCAAAGAAAAACAAAAAAGCTAGTCTAGTCGATGATAAAGTTCAATTCATTACAAAGTCATCAATTAAAAACACCTTTAAAATGTTCAATATACATAGCCAAGAAAGTTTTACATATTAATAATACAGACGGCCAAATAGGTTAGAGAAGTTTGTTATTATAGTTTTTTTTTTCTTCTGATTATAGTATTAGGGAATCGGAAAGTAATGTCGTGTTTATGCATTGTGTGACTGATCAGTTCATCGCGTAGTTAAAGGTTGTGTCATCGAGTATATCTAAAACATTTCAAGGTTAAATTGATTTGATCGCGAGAGGACGAAAAACGAACCAAATGTTATTTCATGATATCTTAATTGTCAAAGTTTCGAAAATGCCATATTTTCTCCAATAGCAATATTAAAATTAAAAATATCGTATAAACGGCTTCAGAATAATGACAGTATAGGGAATAGGATACATTCTAAAAAAAACAATGGATGTATCGACCGAAAAATATAAATACAGAGATGATCCGTTGTAAAAACCATTTATGACGTTCGAGAAAATTATGAATATATATTCCCTTTTGAATAAGAACTTGTATAAGCGTTTCGAATGGTGTGCGCACGATAAAAGTTTTGTGCAAGCCATTATGAATGTAAGCGTCGTCAACGTGACGGCCAAACTATACACACATGCAAGTCTTACGCGAGCACGAGTATTTCATATACCCTATTGGGAATATGCGCAAAAATATGAATGGAGAACATAAAAGGAAAGGAGACTGAAAAGTGAAGAAAAAAGTTTCGTTCGGTAAAAGGAACAATACAAGATGTTCCAAACATGCCTGTGTTTTCTCTCTCTCTCTCTCTCTCTCTCTATCTCTCTCTCGCTCTCTATCTCTCTCTTGCTCTCTCACTCTCTCTCACTCTCTCTCTCTCCTCTGTGTTTCTCAAGTTTCGAGGTCGCGAGCTAATTCATTCGTATAGTACTCGCGTATTGGACGGTTTATTGAATTTCGCAATAATTCACTGTATGGATTTCGTCACGCATTTTCTCATGCGTGGAAATTTGCATGACTATATAAAATAACTCATTTCATTTGCATTGACGTTTAATCGTAAAAGTATATACTTGCAGTATTACATTAAGTGTTCCAAAATTAAAAAAAAATTCAATATTTCGACTCTTCCGTTACTATTTTCCTTGGAAAGCTAATACGAAATATTTTTTAAAATCCTTTGCGCTTGTGTTTTATCCTAAGAATGGCCATTGTACTAAAATATTGAGAAATTACTGTCACACGTCAAAGAAATTTTAATTTAATGCTAGATTTTCAGTAAATTTGAATACTTAATAGCTAATATCGAATAAATTTTAATTTTAACTAGAATCAAGTTCTAAATAAATGAATATATACATAATTTCAATTAATTTTTAAACTTTAGTTCGGAAATATGGAAAAACGACTCTAAAAGTATTTTATTTTAAATATTTTGCTTTTACTTATAATTTTTCATTTATTATTATATATTAAGTATATTTTCAGTTCTTCGATAAAGAAAAACTTTCAAGTTGCGATAAGCATATTATTTACTTATTTTATATAAAGGAATCAGAACTTCTTAAATTTTCATTCATCTTTTGATAGTTAGACATGTACATTCTACAGAGTAATGAAAAATTATAAGTAAAAGCAAAATATTTAAAATAAAATACTTTTCATGTTGGAAAGTATTTATCATATACACAGAAGCCAAAAGCACCTACCAACTAAAAATGCACATTCAAAAATATTAAGAATGGTTTGAGAATGGTTACTTTATGATAATCGAAAATTGTAAAATCGATACCTAGTGCCTGATAGTAGAACCGACAGAGAGTGCTAAAATTATCGACATACAAAAAAGTGAACGATTTTAGAGTCGTTTTTCCATATTTCCGAACTAAAGTTTAAAAATTAATTGAAATTATGTATATATTAATTTATTTAGAACTTGATTCTAGTTAAAATTAAAATTTATTCGATATTAGCTATTAAGTATTCAAATTTACTGAAAATCTAGCATTAAATTAAAATTAATAACGAGATCACAAAGTAATTAAATTGCTTATATTCATATAACTCTGTAATCTTTTGTGTAATTTGTTCGAAAATAATGCTAAATAGTTTCAAGATAACTAAAAACAGAGTTACACATTCAAATTTTAAATATTGATCATTTAAATTCATATTAGAAATTGTTTGTTGTATTCGTTTATGAAATGAACTTTCAACAAGAAAAGTTTGAACAGCGTCTTCAATATATATAGATACATATGCATGCGTATATATAGATGCATGCATATATACATACATATATACTCATAATTGTATAGTTGACCCCTTCGAGTCTCCGACGTTATTGTTACGGTATTGCGATACCTTGTATCTCGTGTGTATCTACTCGTCCTACCTTAAGGCGCACGCGTCGCCACACGCTCACCTGTCCGAGGGGACTATCCCCCGACAACATTGAAATCGCATTAGCATACACATTGTGTTTACGCGAGGTTAAAAATTCAGGGACGGCAAAGAGCGTGTAAAGCTTCCCCGAACAATGCGCGAAGTACCACCAAAAGCCCCGGATGCGCGCGTATACAACGCAACGCTCGTATAGACGAGCAGCGCTCGTGCATTCACACACACGCGCGCGCGCACACGGGCATACAGCTGCCGGCATGTTATCATCAACGAGGACAATAACAAAAAAAGCGCGCAAAAGACGCATCGCAGTATGCCGCAACAGCGTAAACTCGAAAAGCGCGGATGAGTCAGTGCGCTGTAAGTTACAAGTCTTTCTCTCGTTCGTTCGTTCGTTCGCTCGTTCGTTCGTGCCTTGACCGCGACGCATAAGGCTGATGCGTCGAGCGGTGGTGCTAACAGAGGAACAAAAAAGGTAAATAATATACGAGAGAGAGAGGAGGTATAAAAAGGGAACAACGTGAAAGTCCGGTGTGCGCGCTCGAGCACGAGGATGCGGAGAGACAAAGGGAGAGAGAGGGAGGAGGTGGGGAAAGAAGGTGGGGCAGAGAGGTATATAGACAAGATAAGAAAACGTCTGTGTGAAAGAGGGTGCGCGCGCCGCACAAAGAAATAATAACTCGCGCTTCGCGCGCGTGAGTTGCTTGTGACGTAGGTATATGCGGGTACCTATAAGAGGTCGTGAACTGCACTCGATCAGCTGAGCGCGCTCGCGCGCGCGAGCTGTAACTGCAAAGAGAGAAAACGGTCCGGCGGTGATGCAGAAACGGAAGGGGGGTCGGCCTCCGTTATGCGCTGCGTATATGAGCGCGAGAATGCACGATGAATAATGAATATGAAATCGAAGAGAGGAGCCCCCCCCCCTATATATGTATGCTTGTCGTCGACTTATACGACTTGCACGTTTTTCTTTTCTATATGACAGAACGCTCTCGAGCTTTATACTGGACCGATGATACGAATCTCGGTCTTATTGTTCACAAAAATGTTTTAATAATATATATATATATATATATATATATATATATATATATATATATATATATATATATTATTATATAGTAATACGATAGTATGACAAAAACAGTATGATCTTGGGCAAAACATTATTAACTATATAGACAATCTTAACATTATTTAAGGTACTTGGGAGAAATTAAAAAACGTTAGAATAATTGAGGTAGGAGTACGGCAGTAACTCCCGGAACGCAACTCATGCACCGAAAACTATGAGATTGTTAATCCTGGTCTGTTAATTATGTGTGGAATATTTATCATAATCTGAGAAAACACCGATCCTGATCTTAACACTGAGATTTTGTCCAAGTCCGCGGCCATATTATTTAGTTCATTAAATAATCGTACGCTAATTTGAAAAAGCCAATAGAGCTTTTTTTATCTCGATATTATAGTTAGAGGGTCAGGTAATATGACACTCCCATTACAAAAACCTTACATTTCCTCTTCAATTCGCATGACTAATTTCGTCTTGCTCTGTCCCAAGCAGTTTGTTTAGACTGATTTCTTCCATAAGCATATGGCATGCTATTCGTTAAACTTGATAAAATTAAATATCCTGCAGTCACAAAATTCTTCATGTTAGATGGATTAACCAACAAGACAACTCATTCCAATTGAGAAAATTTTATGGAAACTCTGTTTCGTTCATTTCAACCATGCCTAAGTAGTCAGCTTGATTTAAAAGTGGTCACACGTCTCTCGAATATAATCCACGGGAAGAATGGTAGTCAAAAACCGTAATCACGTCGAAAATCATACAAAAAGTGTATAATGTCGGGTTATTCTCGAATGAGGATGAATTACACAGCTAATACAGTGAGGATATTAAACAATAAGTGCAAAATATCTTACAAAAATAATTATAAATGCGTAATCACAGCGCAATACGAGCGCCAGATTCGTTGAAAGTCGATCGCATGCAAATGCGCAAACAATTTTAGCAGCAATCTTTGTAACAATTGATTTATTAAGGACTCCATCAATTTTGCAGAACTACTTGTCACCATCGTTGAGACACGAATCCATTACTACATGCCATAAACGGAGCAGAAGTTTGAACCGTGGATGATAGCCAATGGTTCGAGAAAGCGAACTTAGTTTGATCTGACGGAAATATAATAGCCAGTGTACCGTGATATTCAAAGAAGATTCTATTAATTGATTTCCTTGCAAAAGATGCGAAAGAGCCATAACAGGTGAATTTTTGATGGCGAAACTATCTGACTTAAGAAGATAAAATCATTTTTCAACATTAGGACAAAGTACCTGTACACAAATCTGTGTTGATGATGGAAAAGCTGTCTAAGTTGGCTTATTCATATTTACTCAGATATTTAACTTATTCTAGTAATAGTCGATGAATATTTTCATAATTTTCTAAACTCTCACTTCGGGAAAGGAATATTAATGTTCGTGAATCGCTGTACCTAGTGTGTTTCTATTAAGGGACATTATATAAAACAATAAAATCATTCTTTAAATGGTAATCGCAGTATTTCCTTGTCAGGCCGAGAACTGTCCCTGTATTTGAAATATGTCTCAATCGAGAATAAAAAATAGCATTAGAAACTTGATAAAATTATGTCGTTTATACGATTTAATGATATTCAAACCATTGCAAGTCGATTAAATACGAATAAAATTCTAACGATAATTTAATTTGATAAATGGACATGTTTTTACTCATTTTTCAATTGAATCACTGCGCAAAACGTCGAATGAATCGATCTAGATTTTTTACATGTAAGTACCGCATGATTTGCATTAAATACGTTGCGCATTCTACGCGTCTTATACGCAGTGAAGATTATGAAAATTACAAGTGATTGTCTTAATTGTGTACTCTATGGAATACACTTATAAGATACAACTCTGGAAGGTCTTTAATTATTGTTGGCTTGAATTATTGTTCTCGGAGAACTATAATTTTGGATTGTAAACATATGTTGGAAGAAAAACATAAAGCAAACGAGTTTTTATTCGAAGTTTCTTATTCTAGTATTTTTTTTACATCATTTAGACAGGTGAATTTTAGTTGTGAATTGTAGTTGTGAATTGATTAGTTCATCGTGTACTTTAAGGCCGTGACTTCGGTCATGACGAAAGCATGTCAAGGTTAAAGTGACTTGATATAATAAGTACAGATAATAAGCGGATCAAAGAGGAACGAAATATTGATAGATATAGTATTTATTGGCGATTTTTTGAAAATGTAAACTTTTCTAAGAACTAAAATATAATTAAATAATAATTAAACAAATAATTTAGACTGAAATATGTATAATGATTTAATTATAAATAATTAAAGTTTTTCGTAATTTATTATAAACTAACTAGCTAAAAACGTAAAGACATATATGATATTTGAGATATCGAGTTTAATATTTGAACTTAAATAATAGGAAAACCGTTGCTTTTAAAAATTTTCTAAATATATGTATATATTAACCAACTATCTTCGTCGACTAACGAAAATTTATGTTGGATTTCTAATATCTGTATGATATAAGTAAATGAAGTTATTAAATCAGCCAAATAATGAACTTGTGATGTAAGAAAGATTTCAAATCAGATAGGTTTTATAGATTGTAAATAAAAACTATAAAATTTCATTTGTACTGGGCTCGAGCTAAGCGAAAATCAAAATGGACAATAGCCACTACTTTCTCTTCGGATAGATTGAATAAAAGAAGATTATTTGTTATGGAGGAAGAACACGTATTTACCTTATGAACCATTGTTTATAATATAATTGTTGACGGTTGTTTTATATATAGATCCTCAAAGTGCTACAACATTACAATTCGTATAGATCTACCATCATCTACAGAATCTTCAGACTTAATAAAGTTTAGCAATTAAAATAAAATTCACATGGAATAAAACAGAAAATATAATAAATTATCGAAAAATAACTGAAACATCAAACGCTTCAGATGGCTTGAAATGGTATCAACGTCACCTAATGAATTAAGTAATCATAAGCTACATTGATTTATTAAATTAATCTTAAGTTTAAACTTCCGCCTTGTTTGTTTCAATTCGAATAAGGGACTAATCAGCTGTACGTGATGTATATTATACATTAATTTAGATAAATTTTAACCTATAAATATATCGTAAGGATTTAAGACAATGTTGCCAAGTGTACGTGGCTATATAAACAAACTTTTTGGCTTGCTACTTTATTTGCTCCCACCTCCCAAGACGAATCCACTTTCTCTCTCTCTCTCTCTCTTTCTCTCCCGCTCAAGCTGATGCTACGGCCGCCGCCGCTGCTGCCGCTTCTGCTCTATTTTTAAATCAACTCCCTTTTCGATCAGACTTGAACGAATGAAGAGCATATACGGAGGCCAATTCGCAGGCGCCATTTGAAAACCACACTCGAAATGGTCATGAATCCGCCATCGCGATCGCAATCTACCGCGTCGGAGTGTTCCTCGCCAGAGCTGAGAGAGAGAGAGAGAGAGAGAGAGAAAGAGAAAAAAGAGAGAGAAGCGAGAATTTAATGCAGGCTCCTTTTTTCCTGCCATGCAACACGTGTACTTCTAAATTAGTGTTACTATACGGTGTTCTGCCTTTGTTTCGTGCTAACTAACCAAGAGGATTGCATCGGCTATTTTTGCGCGCGCGCGTCTTTCAAGAGCACACATGGTTACATTCTTTATTTTGTTTTTTATCACTCAGTAAGTTTAATTCGGGGTTTAACTTCTGTTCTGGAATTGCGAGGGTCAATGAACACGAGGGTATACAATCAAAAAAAAGAACGGATGATCTCTATTCAATTTTTCAGCAATAAATTTTGCAAAATATTGTGCTATAAATTGTGATTTGTACCGATTTATCCGGTAAAGCTGGATTATTAAAAACTATTAGATGAAAGGCAAACGTAAAATTAATCTATTGTATAATATTCAATGGTATATGATTTTGGATTCTAATAATTTTGAACATTCAATGTCTAAACTATTTTAATATTTTAATCTTCTAATTGGAATTTAAATAATATAGTTAGGAGCTAGCAATTGGAATAATTTAAACTTCTTGCATTGTTACTTCTAATATAAAATAAACTTTGACAGATTATCATACATTTGGCACACTAGAATATTTGTACATATATATCAATCGAACATGCAACACGGTGCTGCATTCAATCTTGTTGATAGGACACCTGACTAGTACACATACATTTGGCGACTATATTTAACCAATTCTTTGTGAAAAAAATTCTCTTACTATACAACACCAGGTGGGGTCCATAAGTACGAAAAAAAAATAGAAATACGAGTTTTTACACATTCTTCTAATTTTCTTAAGTATGCACAAATATGACTTGAGTCTTCCAAATAGCTCTTCCGACGTGAAGCATTGCCTTATATATTATACGTGAAATTTAACGCTGGATGAGATAGAACAAGAGTTGGAGATCTGCGAAGGCAATGTATTCACTATTTTGCATAAATATTTGTCAATGAGAAAGATGTGTTGACAGTGGGTGCCGCATTCACTCACAGTAGTCTATCAAGAAACGTGTTCTAATATAGATAAAGCATTGATTCAATCGACCACGCGACAGAATCAAAAATATCGTCAGCAGAGTGGACAGTAACATGGTGAAATACATCTCTAGTGTAAAGCGACCAAAAACTATAACCAGTATACGAGTATACTCATAAAGTTATAGCATCAGTATTTTCGAGTTTTTTGATGCGCTGAGAATTTTCGTTCGTTAAATACTTTGACGAAGGCAAATCCATCAATGGTGAACATTACATGGTCTAATGAGATCGACTGAACACACAAATAAAGAAAAATTGGCTGTAATGATGACCAGAAAAACGATCGTCCACGAGCAAAAAAAAATGATCAAATTGAATGAATTGCACTTCCAATTGCTTCGTTCCCAGACATCGCACTCTTCGGATCTGGCTCCGTGGCGAGCAGCTGTTTATGGATCTCAAAAGAATGATTCACGCAAAGACGTTTTACTAAAATGAAGATATAATTGCCGACGTTAAAGCTTATTTTCAAAATAAAGATAAACCCTTCTATAAAACATGCAATTAGAAGAATCCTGGACGAATTTATCACTTTTCAAGAAGTTTATCTTGATGAATAATTGCATAAATTTTTTACTAAATTTTTTGTTTTATTAATTCGTTTGACAAAGTTTATTCAAAAATGTAATAATTCGTTTTGATATTATTCTCTAACACGGAAGCATGCATTATACTAGTAGCTTTTATTTGAGTTAAAATTAAAAACAAATGAGAAAACATAACTTGCGTTAACATTCCTTCAATAAATCTATAAATGTGCACATGAAAAAGCTTAAATTTATCCTGCATTATTTGATATACTCGCGCGAATACATTCGATAACACATTTAGTTCCTTGTCTGGACCAGGCATCACACTTACCCGCGCCGAATAAAAATACACCAATGCTAAAATTAATTCCACAGTATTGTTTCCATAATGTTATCGCTAATTCTGCGGGTGTTCTTTTTTTATTCTTTATCCGCGTTTTGCACCGAAGTGCGCATCAATCCGAACAATCGTATAGACAGTCCGCGCGACGAACGAAACACATTCGCGCACGCTTATTATACGACATATCTCGTGTCAGATGAAGCCCCGCGTTGTTTTTCACACGTTACACCTCTACGCTCTATCGCTCATCAACTGCGGTGAAAAAGAAGAGTGGGTGAGAAAGGGTGAGGGGGGGGGGCAAGCTAATATAGAAGCGTTGTGCGAAACAGCAAAGTCAGTTCACGTATAGATCTGGGACGGGTGGGAGAAAGAGAGAGGGAAACAGTCGAAGGGTATCCGCTCTCATGACGTTCTTTCTTCAAGGACGCCTCCCCGGCTATCTCCATCTCCCTTTCTCTCGGCATTCGCGCGCGCGCGCACGAGCTAGAGATTTCCTTTTACCGATGGTCTCCCTCCCTCTCTCTCTCTCTCTCTCTCTCTTCTAAGCCGTCTCCCCTCTTTGAGAGAATCGTGCCAGCACGGTGTATCTAGCGGAACGTGTCTGTTTCTTTTTATGCACAAGCGGGGAGGTGCTAATACAGCGAATCGTGAATTTTCGCTCATCGGGCAAGTATGTGAGCGCGCGTGCATGTGTAAACCGATCAGATAATGGCAAGGGGAAAAAGGGTCTGGGTGTAGTTTTTCTGGGCTAATGATGAAGTTAGCGTGCATCGTGGGTTAGTCTCCCACTTTCTTTATCTATATAGGCAGAGTATAAATAGCTAAGCCTAAGCAGTTGTGTATTATATCTGTAAGCAGTTATAATGTGATTTTTGCGATTTAGAGCACTCAACACAGTTAAGAAATTATTCAGAGCATTAACATCGTGCAACGTTAAACATAATATCATATAGAAAACTTCTCATCGATAGCAGCATAAGATACTTTCTCAAAATTATCAATTGTATTGCTTTGCTGTACGTTAATGTATATATAGACTTTTTATTTTATTATTCAATTATTTATTTCATTGTTCAAAATTTATCTCTTTATTCTAAGAGCAGTGCTAGATATTATATAACTATAAATTATCGTCCTGACAGTTTTGAGCCAATTGATAAAAATAGAGAGAGAACCAATCGAGAGAGAGAGAGAGAGCGAAAGAGAGGGAGAGGTGTTCGACGTCAGAACCTGTTTTCTCCTTCACTGCGCTATCCTACTCGTTTAAACAGTAAACTAGAGAGAACTGAGGACTGATCGCAGCCTCATCGAAAATTCAAATAAGAGCAACTTGTCTGAATCAGTATTATAATGAACTGCGCGCACACGTACGCGTATAACGCGTTGTCCTTCTGTATAGCGACCAAAAGGAGTGGAATCTAAATGTAACGTTAATATGCAAAGACTGAACGCCAGTCACTTCGTAAAATAAAAAATTAAGAATATATATATATATATATATATATATATATATATATATATATACTAGACTCTATGGAAATACATACTTATGTTACATATAGATGGCATAAAATAATTTTAATGCAAATATAAAGAATCGGCGATATAGGCAAATTTATTATATTATACAAAGTATAACCTCAAATCAACACATTAATTTCTATCTTTAACGTTACTTATAATAAAACAGAAAAATTCAGACATTTGTACCCCATCTCTATTATCTATCGCTTATGATATTTTCTACGTAAAAAAAGACGTTCAGATAAGCCTCACAAGCACCTAATCATTACTGAAATTTTTTTTAAACTTATTTAATTGAATTTCATATTTATTAAAAAGTTTAATTAATATTAGAAAAATCTACATTAATTTTTTAAAAATTCGTGAGTACATAATTGTAATATAATTAGACTTAATCATGACCTTCACTTTCACATATAACTATCTTTTCATTTTAAAGTTGAACCAGAACTTTTCTAAATATTGTATTTTCCGTAAAAACGATAAGCCGTAAAAAGGATAACCATTTTCTTTTGCGTGAAAACGCAAAATATCTTAATAAACAATGACAATCCTGCTTAGCATTTTTAGACGAAATTTTTTTTTAAACTTATAATTATTGACTTTAATTATTAACTGGGAACATATTTTGAGTGACATTTTTATTCTTAACAAAGGTCATACATGTATTTAAAAATTATAAAACCATACTTTTTTTTTGCTTTTCCTAAATAACACAATGCATTATCATTCAAAATTTGTAAATGTGAATAACACGCACCAGTTTTTTCTTGAAATTCTTTCTTAAACTGAATTTTTCAAAAATTCTAGTGTCTATACAATATTGATATTTTTGTATTTCTTTAATATGATAATTAATGGTATGAGAGTCACATTGCGAACAAAGGAAAGAAATTTGGCGCTTAATTTTTTAAATTCAAAGTAGAAAATGTTACAGACCTTAAAAATGAGCTAACTTTGAAGAAAATAATTTTTTTTTGTTACTATGGGTTCAATGCTAATAGAATTAAAGGATATTAGAATACTTGATGCATAAATCAATGAAAAATTGAAAAAAGTTTTATTAGCTTCTAAACTTGAACATGTTACTGCTAATTTGACTCCGTTGGACTTCCCACTTACCTAAGAATAATTCTAGTTTCTCACAATTTTGCTCTCTCTCTCTCTCTCTCTCTCTCTCTCTCTCTCTCTCTCTCTCTCTCTCTCTCTCTCTCTCTCTCTTTCTCCCATCTATCTATCTATCTATCCCTCTTTCTTACAAATAGTTATTTTAATTTTTTTTAAAGTTTTGTGTAGCAATTTCAAAATGTGATTTTGAAAATGAAAAATCGAAGGTGAAAATTATATTTTGAACTTATAGTTACAAATAAATAAATATCCATGCTTATCTGTCTATCTCTCATCCTCCCCACTTTCTCAGTGAAATATACGAAATTCTGTTTCTGTCCGCATTACACAACTATAACGTTACTGTCCCCGTGATAATTTATCGTCTCCGTCGCCTCTAAAAATAAATGCCTCGCTCCAGGATATACGATTGGCATCGAGTAAGTAAGGTACAGGCGCGCACTCAGAAATCGTCTATCGAGTGACTTTCTCCCCTGCAAGCGCCCCCCCCCCCACGGCCATCATCTCTTCCTCGCCCCGAATTCATAAAACGGCGAGGGAGAAATATACAATCGATGAAAGTCCAAAGATTGCAACTCTCGAGCAGCGCAATTTATGCCCATAAGGGACGAGGCTTAGAAAAGCTCGGGGAGAGAAAAGAATCCCGCCTCACGAGCGTTCCTTTACCCCCACCCCCCTTTATGCGCCTATATTTCTTCGCCCCCCCCACTCTCTGTCGCGCCACTTTTAAACAACCCAAGCGAGCGTAATATTCACCTGGCGCTTTAACAACAGCAGCAGAGCGAGATAGCTATGTAAGTACGCGCGCGAAAGAGATGCGCTTTCACTCGATATTCCTCTCGGAACGAGGGTACGTAGGCGGGGGGGGGGGGCTTACAAGCCTGGCGTAAGACCAGCGCACTCTGTCCTACCAGGTCGTACCCCCCTTCCCCGTCGCCCATCCTTCTGGGCGTTCATACGGATCACATTACGCGTAAGCGGCATTGCTCGCTACGTGGGTGAGAGATGGGTTGCGCGCTGCAGGTGCATCGGACGCGCGCGGCTCACTGTCCCTGTACACAATGACGCCTCTAATTCGTGCGCGTATCGTATTTCCATCGAATGGGATTTAAAAGCCTCGCCATACGAGTCTGGCAAGCGGCGTGTCGATGCCAGCGCTGCGCGCTTCTATTTATTTGCATACGCGTAATCGGGCTGATACAATTTTACGTGCGCGTTACCAAGTCGGTGATTGGGCAATGCTCTCGTTGAATCAAGAGCCGACGGAGATACTAGAATATCGCGAGATGGAAAATAGACTTGTAATCTCTGCTCAATAGTTGGGGTGAGAGGGGGAGGGAGGTTGTGTTTATTTTTGAATTTGGAACGATGACTATATGGTTCATTCGCGACTCTGGGTGTCAACGAGAAGCTATATAATGTACATTATATATAGTAATATAAATAAAAATTAATTTAATAAAATTTTGAAATCGTTTCATTTAATATACTAACTTTTGTAACCGTAACTGTCAGATTTTAGCTTGAAACTAATAATAGAAATATTCAACACACATAGTGGCATATGTAGTCGTTATAAAATGACGATCATTGTCGATAAAATGTCGTCATAAACAGTCGATAATTCTATTTCGTGATAATATGTATGATTTGACGTGGCCAAAACACAATTTTTAATAAAAATAATTAAGAAAGGCGATGAAACATTATATACTTTGTTTTAGATTGAATTACAACAGATTTCTGTTATAATTAAAGTCTGCAACTAAGAAAATTAAAATGAAAATTTCTGGATCTTGCTTCACGAGGTATTTGAATTATAATTATATATTTAACGATTTTAAGATAAAATATTATAATATTTAACATTATTATTAATACAATTGATTTCATTAGATTAATTAGATATATATTATATACATGGGATCAAGCACGACAATATTCTCAAAGTAGAAACGAAAAAAAATTTTTTAATTCAATACTAATTTGTATGAATCACGGAAAATACACAAACCAATGTGCGTTTACAAATAAATGGTATCATTGACTTTCTCCTTCCAAGGTTACTGAATTAGCTGACAGCGGGGACAATGGCCGAGGACGACATGGCAGGGACGAGCTGGCCATTGCGTCACTGGCACTTTCAAAGAAGTCCCGGAAGCCAGTAAGACGGAGCCGAGGAGTCGGCTCGGACTCAAAAGTTTCCGGGCCACTTTGATTCCTTGCGATCGCTCATATTTATAGCTTGCCAAGGATTATTTGGGCTTGTGCATATATTAATGTACAAAAATACATAAATATATGTTAATTTTTGTACAACGCCTACTCATGAGACGTAGGCCACTTTGCATATTTAAATGATGAGTAACATTTATACAACATGTACAATATTTCGTTTGTATATCTAATATTTTAATTTATATACAGCCTCCAGCTAAAATACAATAAGAGTGGCTGTTAATTTTCTTCAAAATATAATGTAATGAAAATTCAGTTAAATATAAAAGAGTATGCGAAATGCCCGTATTTTTTAAATTAATCTGTAATAAATACACAATACACGTTATAAGATTCTTATTTTCTTTTTATACGCCGAACATTTTTTTCCATACTCTCCAATCGGGGATATCAAGCCAAATAGCTTCAGTGTCCTTGACGAACTTAAGGTGACTTGCAGCGATAGTATATCAACTGAAGAACCTGATGAAGTTGAATTGTTTTCTTTTTTTTTCATTTATACACATTGAGAACTTCAAAAATTAAAAAAAATGTCATAGTACTTGTGCTCCCTTTACATTACTTAACAAACACTTTACGGCTTGCGCTAATTCAAAGAATACACTTTGAATATTTCATATTGATTTACATATCAAATGATTTGAATTTAGTGAAATTTTGTCTCATATAGTATCGAAATAAGAATCGATATTGAATATTAATCGATTTAAATACGAGTATTTAATTTTTCAATTTTTAAATATTGAAAATTATTCAAAAAGAGATGTGCCGACTGTAAAAAAGACTAATCCTCTTTCTGTTTTATCATTTGAAAACTAAATGAATTATCGATTAATATTATTGAGAGATAAACTTGCTTGAGTGGCCTTAAAATCAAAAGAAAGAACAGTCACCATTTCGACGACGTAAATTAGTGGCAACTTTAAGATGCCATTATTGTAACAGATAATCGCAGCAAAATCTATAGAATAAATTATTTGACGAACTTACATTTCTCCTTATTTTTCATCGTTCATCTTCTTTTGTATAATTTGCTAATTACGACAATATGACAATAAAATGGTTTTTCGAATATCGATTACTTCATATTTTTGTCGTCTTATATTCTTCTAATATCGGCAAACAAATAGGTGTTTCAAAATTTGGAACTTTCGAAAATATCATATCGGACACGATTGGCCGTCCACGAAGAAATTACAAATTTTTCAAAGAATTTTAAAATATTAAATTTAAATTATTTCAATAACCATTTTCTTTCATATTATGTATAACAAATACTTTCAAACCGATATATTCGGATATATCGATATATTACTATGAGCCCTCGTATTCGTGGAATTCAACGCAGTTCCCGACTTTCTAGCTTCATCGCGTTGCAGATATTCGAGAAAAAAACGTTCGCAATATCGACATATTATTTCTAACATTGAACGCAAAAGAACACGGCTTACTGCGCACTTTTACGACGAGATTCAAAACATTTCTTAATAAATTATGGAAGCTTCGCTATACGCATGCTTGGTATATAAACCAAAAACGTAAACATGACCCAAAGCGTTATTTTAGATTTGTTTTCGTACAACCTTATTAATTTAAATTTTAAAGCTGCTGATTTACTTTTCTTTAGTGGACACGCTCGGTGTATTATTAAGCTCTACGATAATTACTGCTACCGACTGATTGGAAAGCTAGACATTTTACTTCTTATTTAAAGAAAATTTAATGAGAAATCGTTGGTTTAATTTTGATTTACAACATTTGTACTTATTACTTATCGTTCTGAAGCATAAAATATTTATTCGAGTTTTCATTACATTTGCTAAAAGTTATCATATTTTAACGTAAATCGACCTGAGACGGAAATATAGTTACAAATTAGTCGCATTTTACTGAACACGTTGTCCTTGCTATTTATTAAATTTTTTCCTTATATATATATTATACAGAGTATATACTCCAGTAGACTTTTTAAGGAGCTCCCAGAACTCCAGAAAAAAAGGAACGAAACAAAATGATCCTTCACGACCTCGCACCAAGGCCGGGTGATTCAAAATGTTTCTTCTGTCCGTAAAAGGCTATACTGCGGTTAAATTTCGCAATTATATTTTGCCGCGATCGATAAATCGTTCGAATATAATCATTCACGTTACATTATCATAAGTGATCGATAGAAACAAGGATAAATAAATATGAGGGTATTTCAAGCTTACAAATATTGTATACTGTACATTAGAGGTGTGTGTGTGTATGTGTGTGTGTGTGTGTGTGTGTGTGTGTGTGTGTGTGTGTGTGTGTGTGTGTGTGTGCGTGTGCGTGTGCGTGTGCGTGTGCGTGTGCGTGTGCATATAAACCTTCGAAAAAGTGCAGAAGCATTTATGTATATTTGATTAAGTCACAGTTGGTAAAAGAACAAAGTGATCCGTTGTCTACACAGGTGCGAGTGTGCTTACTGAATTACCACAAAGAGAGACATAATAATAATAATTCAGTGATTCAAACAAGGAGGAGTCATAAAAGAGAGGTTAAGTCACCCGCCATCAGCTGCATCGATTTTTGTCTCCCGTATGTATATATGTCACATATATAGTACAACAGAAGAGTCGAATGTGAAACCGCAGCAGCAGCATTTCTGCCCATCATTGTCTCTCTTCTACCACGACACCCCCACCTCCCGGGAGTAATTTACACGTTATTTTTCCCTCCTAATAACACAAAATTACAATGAAAAAACGTGCACATTTTGTTTCTCCTTCTTTCTTTCTCATTTCTGCTTTAACAGACAGAGAGAACAACATTAACTGTCATCCTTTGTTCTTCTCTCTCTCTCTCTCTCTCTCTCTCTCTCTCTCTCTCTCTGCCTCACGACTGTGCATGAAATATCACAGATAAAATTATAATACGCGCGCCCACATTGAAAAATCTTCAGAGGACAGCAAAAGGGAGCAAAATACAGCACGCGTGTCTTATACGTTTAGAGAATGTACAACGTACAAGGGAGAGAGAGAGAGAGAGAGAGAGAGAGAGAGAGGGAAAGGGAGACAAAGCTCGTAACATATACAAACGCATATATATATATATATATATATATATATATATATATATATATATATATATGACATTATAAATAAGACGCGGACGAGAGGGAGCCAGAGAACTTGATAACGTCTTCGCTACTGTCCCTTTTGTTCTAGAATAGCAAAAGGTCTCGAGAGTGCGATGCCCCACAGAGCACTCCGAAACGATCTATATATATATTACATGTATATATATATATCTACGACTGTGCGCGTGTTTGGAAGCGCATGAGAGGGAAAATCGATGACCCGCGAGTTAAACGGGGACGTATTTGGAAAATACGAAAAAAGAAAAACGGAGCAGTGAGCACCCTAACCTCAATACGTGAAGGCACCGCGGGCCGATGTTACGTATATATATATATATATCTAATATGCGCATTGGGGGAGAATGGAGAACGTCGAACGTCTTCTTATCGCGTCGTAGATTGATACACAAGTAAATAATTACATCCGCTCTTTTTCTTTACTTACATGACGACCCGCGAGACGATCGACGAGATCATTTTTCCCCGCACTGCACCAGCTTCCAATGGCACACTCTGCTGCAAGCTCTCTCTCTCTCTCTCTCTCTCTCTCTCTTTATTTCTCTCCCCCTTATATCACGACTGCACGAGCTACTGCTGCAGGCTGCTACTGCTAATTTTCATATGTATATATACAAAGAATCCTTTTGAACAAAAGGATAATTATACATATAGTTTGCGAACTGCGGCCGCGAGAGCGAACAATAAAATAAGTTACATCAGCGACGCGCGATCGATGTATTATATTTTATAAGCGGAGATAGCCCGACGGTGCGACTGTTCCACCGCACGCGCACCACCACTCTCCGACCTCCGTCCTCTCTCGCTCTTTCTCGAGCGAGCATCCAATACTGACGTATACCCGCGGTGTCCACTCAACTACTGGGCGACTCTACGTCTCTACTGCTTAGTGCTTACTACTCTACTATAGCGAACAGCGATGCCTGATGGGGCCTCTTCTCTCTCTCTCTCACACACACACATTCGCTCGCTCGCTCGCTCGCGGTTTCTCGCGGTTCCTCGCGCGGCGCTCGGCAACGGCCATGTTGAAATGTTCTCCGCGCGCGGACACATAACGATGCATGTGTGTGTATATGCGCGAGCAGCTGGTGCGCATAGATGTATTATATATATGTATTTACGTGGGGGAAGTGTGGGTAAAAAGCGCGCGCATACTCAACGAAGCTATGACGTCACGTGTTTTCGTCACGTGATCCGGGGCAGCGCAGGTTCGTGTACGTAATACTGTATATGTATGTATATAGGAACATACTAATGGGAAGAGGCTCGAATTTCGTTTCGAAAAGAAACCGAGTCGGCGGGTGTTTTTTGGAGAAAAGCGCCCGCACGAGATGTGCTTGAGCATCGCACCAAAATAGTTGGCTCGAAGTTTTATAATAGAATTTAGGTTTAACAAAAAAAAATTCTATACTTACGTCGATGGATGCAGAGAAAACTAATAAAAAATTTTATCGGTCTTACGGTTTTATAGTATTTTTATAACCTATTAAAATATTAATGGCAAGCAAATTGACAGACAACAAACTTATAGAGACTGGAAAATAAAAATGGTTCTCGAATAGAGACTACGAATGAAAATGCCTAAATACATCCCAATTTGATCCACCAATACACGTATTCCGTAACGTCAAATCCATAACACCAATTTAAATTGATACAGAATGATAAGTATAATTTATAATATACGCGACTTTATAGCATTAATTTAAATTTATTTTGATTCCATAAAATATGAATACTTTTACGAGTCCTTCTCTTATATATATTTATTACTATTACCTTGCTTGAAAATAAAAAAAATGCCGATGTTTAAAAATTTTTTTTTTTAATCCTGATATAATATTTGCATTTTCTATCGCTACATTGATATTTATAAATGTTTCTTCAATGTAGTATTTTTGAAATATCATTAAAATTTATTTTATATATATTACTGCTACTTTAAATGATTTTTCATCCTCATCCTAATTCTTTTTAATCATGTGTTAAAAGAAGACTAACTTCTATAAATTTCACCACTCATTCGTTGTTTCCCAATAGCATAAAATTCGTCCACTCCCTCAGCAATTGAGTTATTGTTATATTCATTTGGATAATGATTATTGATAAATATTTCTCTAAGTAACGTTAAATAATTTTTCCAGAAACCTTTATGTGAAAATTTAATTGCTCGATCAATAATCCTTTGAATGCATCCATATCTTATTTCCGGATCGGTGTCGTAAATTCGAATTTATTAATCTACCAGACCACGTAGGTAATCTATTTTAATTGGATGCTCTATATATTACGTATAATAATTTTAATGAATAGAAAAATCCAATTGATTATTGGATTCTACTTCTTGTACAAATTTAATTGTACTAATAGGACATAGAATCAAAAACAATGAGCAATTAAGTCCATAAAACATTTAGAAATAAAATTCATTTTTTTTTACATTTCAGAATCTGTAAGGACAAGGACAAATAAATGAGGGCAGACCAGGCTGCCTGAATGTTTTTGAATTCGCATTATTTTATGAAAAACACTAATATAAGGCAATATAAATATTATATATATATATATATATATATATATATATATATATATATATATAAAATAATAAGTAAGATTGAGCAAAATATTTATTAGTTTCTAATTTAACTTTCTCTGGCGAAAGACGAACAAAGGCCCGAAAACTTATGAACTCGCTTCATCGGCGATAGAGTGATGATTTTAATACATATATACAACAGGCGAGCTTCTGGAATCATGATGAAACGCAACGACGTAACCACTATACATATACATATATATATATATATATATATATATATATATATATATATATATAATAACAATGCACATTTCTTTTTGTAGCATGCGGAGCATAATGAACGGTTGTTGAGCATAAAGGAGCAATTTCTCGTTTCACTATATACATATATATATATATATATATATATATATATATATATATATATATATATATATATATATATCAGAGCGCATTGCCAACGAGCACTTTCAAATTACATATTTATAGATGCATTATATCTGTAATGAAAACGAAAACAAAATACTGTATATTTCGATAAGTATATGCACACTGAAAATTAAGAAGTTCCGAGTGAAAAGCGTTTTTTAAATTTCACGATTTGGGGCATTATAATCAAGTGAGTATATTACATGCACATAAAACATTCAAGTTTTTCTCTTGATTTTAAGATATGCAAAAACCTATTTACCAAGAATTGTTCAAATTAGCTTGTATTGAACCTGTAGGATATTTTTAAGATGGCTCTGATGTTTTGCACAAATCATGAGTATGCGTGCGCGCGCGCGTGAGTGTGTGTGTGTGTGTGTGTGTATACTCAGCAAATCAAAATCACACTGGGCAAATAGTGAAATATTCACTAGTTTACCAGTAAACATTTCACTGTTTTAAACAAATGGAGCAATTTCTATTAGTTCAAGTTCAGAGACTGTACGTATATACTTCATATACTTATTGGTACAAATAACCATCAAATTCAAAATATAACAGCGGTTTTCATTTTTAGTTTTGATTTATTTAATACATACAAATTATATATAACACAACATAAATCAATAAGAATCATGAAAAAATATTACAAAGTTATATAAATTATTATAAAGTTAGATATTAATTAGAAAACTTAAGTGACCACTTAATTTAAAAAATTGTGATATAGCTTGTTCGAATTATAAATTATACTTTTCTTGTTATAAATATAAAATTTTTCCCGCGTTTTATTAGAGAATTAGGAGGAGAATCAAATAATACTCTCTAGCTGTATCCTATAGGTCTATAAGTATAGAGGTCAAATGAAAACAAAATCAAAATATTAATATATTAGAAATTAAAAAAAATAACTGAAATATTTTACTAGTTTTATAATAATAAATTTATTAAACTATCAACAGCTGTTTTGACCGATCAAGTCGTTTTCACACATTGTGCACATACGAGTACTAAAACTAGCCGGTATAATTTTTTTTATTTTTTACTCATTATTAACTTATTAGATATTGTTATGATTATTATTTATTATTTATTATTATTTATTATTATTACATTATTAGATTTTATGTGAACCTTTAATTATAAATAATTAATTCATTATTCAGTTTACGATCAAATTTAATATAATAAAAGTATTTAATATTGATAAAATAAATAATACAGTGAGAATGTTACATATAAATTTTAGAAGTACAAATTTATAGATGTTTATATACATATATCACATTAGTAGGGCCGAGATACTTTTGTTCGAAACTAAAAGTTTTCGAACATATACTCGAAGGCATTAAAGCAGTATTCACGTCGAACATTCAAGCTATAATAGGCTGCAAATTTTTTCATGTCCTCAATCAGATCGAATAGACAAAATGTTCGAAAGTCAGTTCCATGGGCTCGAGTAATTAGAATGTCGTTTGAACATCAAAAACTTCCCATTGGCTGTAAATAAAAAATACTGACACTAGATTATTACTGTAATATGTCCAAGATTAAAGTTACTTAAAAATTTGCAGATTTAAAAGTTAGGACGAAATGAACAAAACAATGTTTTTCATTTTCCGTTTTTAATTTAGTTTGAACAGTCAACCCATTAAATGTGCTCTTAAATAAATTGTTCAAACTATATAGCCTGACATAAAAAATAAGTGTTCCTACATAATTATTTTAAAATATTGATCCATCTAAAAGAAAAACCATATTAACTAATATAAATTATTCAGAACATCTAGAACATTGAATTATCAAGTGTCACAGTAGACCTATTTACTTCCTTTTTTATTATACACTATGAAACCTAATGGAGGATTATTTGACTGTAATAGATACATATTTATATTTATATACATAGCATATTTATCATTTTATGTAATATAGATAAATACAAAGTGAATGTATACTACATTTTAAAATTACATTCTTGAAAGAACTTTATGATACAATTCAGTGGATCAATATTTAAGCCACAAGGAAGCTTTCAATATTGAAAGTCGGTGTATAATTAATAATAATTTGAGTAAGGTTTTTAGAATTTTTTGTCATTGAATATTGTAATTTTTATATTATCAAATTACATGGTTTAGATTTTCTTCCGATGTTTCATAAAAACATCATTATCAGTAATTCCAAGAAGTGCTAGATAGCATGCGTGATTATAATGGTCTGATCGAATGAAGGAGACTAAAAGGTCCCTATTTAAGGTTTTTCGTTGGTACCATGATTTTTTACTTTTGTTGTGATATAAATTGAAAATATTTTATACCTTTTCTTTTCCATTGCTGAATTATTTTTGACTTGTTTTTTCCTAGCGATTCTTTTTTAAACATTTCTGATGAATCAATGTAAAGTAACTTTTTAATTTCAAAGGATTCTGATTGCTTTGGGAATTTTGCGAATGAGTCAGCGCTTTCGTTTCCCCTGATACATACATGGGCCGGTATCCAGAATAGTTTTATGCTAGTTTTGCTTTGCGATTTTAAATGTTAAAAGTCTTCTGCAAGGACAAAACACTCGGCAGTAAATACAGAGACTAGTCTCAATAGCGAAATGTTCATTTCTATCCAATTCCGGACAAATACAAAAATTACAGCACATTCAATATGGAAATTCTAATAACTGCCGTCTGTATATATTGCGAGTGCATTGCTTTCATTTACAAGATTATTTAGATCGGCATTGTATTAGCATCTGCTAAATTTTTTAAGTTTTATCAAAATCATTGTTCAAATTGACTTTTTGTAATTATGGTGTTTGCAATACGTATAGAATAGATATTACATACTTATAGGAATAGATGTTAAGATTTTTTGGACCGTCTATTAAAGGTACCAATTTCATAAAATAAGATTTTTTTTTGCAAAAAGCTTTTTTTCGAACGTGGTTTTTTTTAAACAATGTTGTAGAATTTTACAATTGATTTGAATTTTTGAAAATTATCATTCACTAGAATTTTTTCCAGAAAAGTATTACATAAAGCTTTGCTCGATCTTGAAGACTAATTAATTTCGATTCAGCCAACAATATATTCAAAGGTTAGTAATTCGATAGGTTAACGTATCATGTTTGGCGGAATTTTGAATCCTTTTGAGTTTCGCAATTAAATTTTTTCAACTAATAGGATAGTAAATCATTAATCCGTAATCAATAATAGATCCAACAAAACTCTTATACAGAGTTATAAGCGTTTCGGAACAAAACCGCTCCAAGTTCCATAAAGATACTTTGTTTACACGTTTGTATGTATGCGTGTGTCAAACAACAGCTTGTAATCACAGTGAAAGCCAATCAATTTTACACTATAGCTGAATTTAATATTACAGTTATCATTTTCGATCGCAGTGTTCCCTGGAGTGATGTTTTTTTTTGTTCTTGACCTTCAGACCGTCGGAATTGTTGTAAAAACAAAAATCGATTTCTCGTATATAAAAGTGTTCGGTGACCTAGTAGATAAAATCTAATCAAGGGTATATATGTGCAACTCAGAGGTATGCGCCATATGGCGTATCGTAGCGGCGCATACGGTATAGCGCAATGTAAAAATTTTCAAAATTCAATTATCGCGTGAAACTGTATGAGAGCTTGATACTAGAGCGTTTTAGGAGGTCGCTGAACACCAATTTGACCAGCTCCATCCCCTCAAATGTCACAATTTCTCAATAATCAAACTTTACAATAAAATTCTACGTAAAGATATAGTGTGAGACATTTTCGGGGTCGCTGATCATAAATCTGAGGTCAGACGTACTAGGATTGTAGAAACCTTATTCTCCCTCCAAACTTTATTTCGTTAAAAATTTAATAACGTAGTAGCTATTTTGTGTAGATTTTTTTGTAGAATTTTGTGTAGAATATATAAATTACACTTCAAACATATTTGAGTGAGTCATTCATGTATGATTCTTTGTGAAAAGTAATCTCAAAAAGTCCATATGATCTCGATAATCCCTAATGAAATTTTCCCAGATTTTTACTGAACTGTTGAAATTTCACAAAAAATTGAGGTTTGCAAAATTATAGTATTCTTGTATTCCTGCTCAAATAGGGGTGTTTGGAGGGGGAAAGGGTGACATAGTCACCTTGTCAGGGAGGAATCTTCATAATCTGCTATCATATTCGTCACCAGGGACCCTAAAAAATTATTTCCATCGATTTCATGATAGACAATTATTATGCACCATCTGATGTCATCCCCGTGGTCTAAAAGTTGAAATGTATTAAAGTTTTATTATCCAAAATATCTAGGCCTTTTTTAGTATCCTTTTTCCTCTTAGTACATTGCTACATTTAGTATAAACGATTAGAATATTCGTGAATTGGGAGCTAATTACACTTTCAAGTAATCTGCAATAATTGTATATTACACTGAACACTCCGCAGAGGCGAATTTTTATAATAAGTTGTCAATATTAAGATTATCAAAAGCACCTAGGAAAAGATCTAGGAAGGCTACGAATACATTTTTTTTCAGAAATTGCTTTTTCTATTTTTAATGTTTGATTTGTAATATTATCTATAGTTGGTTGCCCCTTGCGGAATCGAAATTCATTCGGTTACAGTATGTTCTATCTTCAACACACCACTATAATCTGTTTTTTATAAGTGTTTCGAAAAGTTTGAAGAGGTAGAATGTTAGGGCAATGGGTCACATATTTTCACTATTATTTTTAGGTAAAAAGTGAATAAAAGAGTGTTTCCAACTTTTAGTTGTTTTCCGAATGCATTGAGTTAAGAATATTTAAAACAATAAATTTGTATTGAGGAGGCAGTTTTTATAGTATATTGAATTGAATCCTTCCATTGATTTCTAAAGAAAATTTAATATTTTTATAATCTAATGCAATATTGAATTCAGAGAAACTAAATGGAACATCAAAGAATTTCGTGTGGCTAGCGGGTAATACGTAAGAGTCTGTTTGAGCCCAAGGATTACATATCTTATTCATTGCTATTTCTGTGTGTTTTGTCCTTTATGAGTTGTCGCTGATTTGTGTACGTTGTACATTGTTTCTACGATTTTGAATATTTTACATTTATTTCATACAAATTTTTATTTGTTCAAAAATTTATACTTATCACAAATTTATTAAAACTCTCATTTTTTCATTTAAATAATAAATATTTTTATCGGTCTTACAGTCTTTATACTATAATATATTATACTAAAATATTGACAGTCAAATTGTCTTTGTTTATGATAATCCCTGAAGAATCTAAAAGAGAAGTTACAATCAAAAATAAAATTAAACTTAAATTAGATTAAAAATTAAAAATAATATGAAAATAAAAATAACAATAAGCCTGGTAGAAATGCAAAACATTTTTAAACCATAAACAAGCTATTTCGATATGGAGAAACCTAGAAACTAGGTATCAATATTCGGCAGTAACTAGAAATATATGAAACGTTTTTTCTGATCATTATGATTTCTAGATAAATTTTCTAATCCTATTTTTTAGGTATTTAAGACCCATAACAGTTAGTTTCGTGTTAATGTATTTTTGATAATGACTAAAATTTACCTTCAAATAAGGTTGAAACTAGGTATAATATATAGCATTGCTAAAAAATTAATATCATTGTTATACATTATTATATGAATTCATTAGCGTAGATAGTTACTTTAATTAATAAATTGTAAATTTATATCGAGTTCCTAATTTTGAATATTGAATTAATTTATTAGCTAATTAATTTATTAGCTGTAACTTATACACATATAATACATATTAAACGCATCCACAATAGCTTACACTTTATGCTCTGCATAAATTAAAGTTCCGATATAAACTCAAATTCACACGAATTTTAAAATAATTTCAAAAAACAATAAAATTATAGTATTTATTAAATTATTTATTTTATAAATAAATAAAGTAATATCTTTAATTAATTACTAATAATTGAAACAGGTATAAGATATCAAAACATAATATTTTTAAAGGTCTTTCATCAGTAATGTTGTCAAAATTCAAGCAGTGAAAATTATTTTTAAATAAATGCGTACTTTTGATATTGATATTATTTATTACTTGAAACTTTCTAGTGTGCGTGCGTGTGCTGCCTTAGCAGCCAAAGCGAACTGCAAATTGATATAACAGTAGCCTAATGTCGTAACTCTTTATCTTCTAAATTTAATCTATTTATCCAATTGTATATGAATCTACTGCGTTAAAATTGAAAAATGACAAATCACAGTGTTAATGAAAACCAAAAGAATAACCATCAAAGAAAGTATCGTGAATAATCTTTAGAGTTTGTTTCTGAATGTTAAAAAAACTTTTATATTCTTTCAATTTGAATTTTCTAACTAATATTTAGAATCAAGATGATTATTTATTTGAAATTCAATTCCCTTTCTTAACATTTGAAGTATTTTTATGTGTTTTTTGTGATAGTTAAAATAAGAAAATGTTCAAAGCCATGTTGATTCATAGAAATCTTTCCACAACGCCTATACATAATATACAATAACCCTGATATTATAACATTAATAATAATAAGAAATTAGTATAATAATAATTTTTGTTATAATACTTCATATATCTCATACTATTTTGAATTACGCGCGTATCGCATTGTCCAATGTCGTCTGTCAGCTCGCCTGTACGGCGGACATTGTACTTCCGGAAACACACGACGCGACTGCTTTTTTACTTCAATATCTCTTCAAAATTATCATTGATACTTAACTTTCAAGATATCATTAAAATTTTTAAAAAATAATCTTTTATTTTTTTTAAAGAGTTCTTAATAAAATAAATATCATTTCCGGCGGGTCTCTCATCAGAGTTAATACGAAACCAATATTTCTAATATTGAAAAGGCTCATTCTCGAAACAGGCTTTATTATTCTTTTATAATTCTTTCAAACTATTTACGTATCCTATTATGTTCCTTTTATTCTATAAACAACATAATATTATAATACTGTGAAAATATTAATTTTTTCGATTGTACTAATTGACACTTACATCCGAATTAAAATGTTCATTTACTAGCCAGAAACAAGGTTCCAGCTTCAAACCTATTTTTTACCTATTTTTCAATTTTATTGACAATGTTCACATTTTTCATTCTAAAATTTGCCTAATTTTAAGCTATAATAAATTGATTTTATTTGTTATACCTAGTAACTACTTTCCAACCTATTGAAAATTGTTAGCTTTCCACCAGGGAATAAAAGGAATTAAATAAGTTATATTTTATGTTATCAAAGCATAACTTTACTACCACCACCACCTTAAATTTAATTTTCCTTCGGATCAATATGTATCAATATATGTTCGGATCAATATATGTTTTTCTTCTTGAACTTAGTACATGATTTTATGCATCTTCATTTATAGTTGCTATTAACATCGTAATCAGAGATAGACACTTAATATTTAAGGCAGTTTAGGCATTTTACAGAAGATAATTATCTTTTTTAGCTTTGCAACTAATAATCGAATTGATACTTTTTCTCTATTTATTTCTATATATCTATTTTTTTTGTTTTTTTTTTTGTACTACTTCTTTGCTTTTTAAGTATACAGATACGCGAATGTTATTAGGACGCGAACTTAGTTTCCGACCTACACATTCAGATGGCGAGAAAAGTAGTACGAAAAGTCAGATGTGTCGGATTTAGTATTTATTTTTTAGTTTTGGCATTTAGCAATAAAATTTAGTTAGCAGGTACCATCATTTGTGTAAACATTATAATTTTTTGATCAGTGAAAAATGAATCGTGTTAAATCATTTTTTCGACATGTCCTTTTGCACTATTATGATTTGAAAAAAAGTGTAGCGAAAACTTATGGATTGCTTAAAAAATGTTATAGCGTACAAGCTCCATCGATTACAACATATAAAGAGTGGTTTCAGTGGTTTAAAAGTGGAGATACTGATGTTAATGACAAAGCATGTTCTGGACAACCGAAAAAGTTTAAAGATAGTGAATTGCAAGACATTATTGGACGAAAAACTCAGCTCAAACGCAGAAAGAACTCGCTAATAAATTAGGAGTCAGTGACGCAGTTGGCAAACGTTTACGTGATGGGAAAGATTCATAAAAAAGATAAATGGATGCCACACGGTTTGATCGAAAATGCAATCGATATAATCGAATTAATACAACATCGCGATGTCTTTGCTTTCCAGGCAAAAAAGAAAAGCATTCTGGTGGCGTATTGTGACTGGTAATGAAAACTGGATCTACTGTGACAATCCTAAGTGCAAAAAGTCAAGGGTGGACCCAAGCCAACTGTCGCCAACCGTCCACATCGACACCAAAACGGAACATCCATGGCCAAAAGGTATTGCTGTAAAAAAGGTATGTTTGGTGGGACCAACAGGATGTGCTGTACTACGAGCTGCAAAAACCGAATGAAACCAGCACTACCGAAGTATACCAACGTCAACTGAATGATATGCAACAGGAATTGATCGAACATAGATCAGCAATCGCGAGCAATAGGCGCAAAGTCATTCTCGTGCATGAAAACGCTCGGCCACATGTTGCGAAAGCCGTCAAAAACACCCTGTTGGAGCTCGAATTGGAAGTGTTGCCGCACCCAGCGTACTCGCCAGACATAGCGCCTTCTGATTACCATCTATTGTTCTTTCGCCATGATATCGCCATGTTACCAGAAAGATGGGAAAAAGTAGTAGAAAATGACCGAAAATATTTTGATTAAACTAACGTGTATTTATTTTCGATCATAAATGTCCTGTTTCCGTTAAAAATGGTCCGAAACTAAGTTTGCCTCCTAATCGATATTCTTTAAGAATAAATTACGTTAATCGATTGAACAGTATTTCCCCCCATTGTGTACATACAGTCTGTCAAATTTAAGCCTTTTATGCAATCTAGAATAACACCATAATTTTCTGTGATTTCTGAATATTTAACAGTTTTATGAATTATATTTTTTATTTATCACTTTCATTTTGACTGCTGTTAATAATAATTAATTTACTTGTTTCACTATGAACAAATGCACTTTTGGTTAAAAAAAAGTATTTTATCGAGGAAATCTATGTGTGTAAGAGCACACGACTGTAAACTTGTGAAAGCACCGTAGCTTATGACTATAAGCCCCGCACATATACATAATACTTATTACTACTCAAGATATTATTAGGAGCGTTTACTCGTATAAGCACGTCTTAACTCTAGGATGGTTGAAGCCCCAATCACTATTTACTTCTATGTTGCACTGCAGAAAAATTTTTATAAATATAAATAAATGTTTTTTTTTTTAATTAAATAAATGGTTCATCTGTATACCATGACTTAATCATTTATTCAAAATAAATAATTTATAATTTAAAATATTCAAATATTTCTGATTTTTCGGAATATTAAAATGAATTTTCATGCACAAAAACAGAATATTTGTTTTAGCAAATTGGATTCTTTCTTCATTTTAGAAAACATTTGATTTATTTAAATAAATATTTTTTAAAAAATGAAATATTTTAATGAGATATTACAACAAAAATAAAAAGGAACTGTGTAGTATTTTAATTTATTAGGCAATCATTTTCCTAATATTAAACGATATAAACCGCTAGGCATGCACTATATATTATATTGCAATTAAGAATAATTATATTTACAGATGCTTCGATCTTTTTTTATAATATGATTGATGTATTTTTATTGTACATAATGCAACGGAAACTCAATTTGAAACGCAAGCACTTTGCCGTTCAAACTTTACATATAATCGTAAATGTTAGAAACTCTAAAATTTTCTTAATAATTCTAAAAAAATCTCTAAACTCTCCTAAAAATTTAAATAAATGATATATTAACTGACAGAGTTACGCATCATACGCGAGTCGCAAGACAGAACGTGGATCCACCTAGCGAAATTTTTTAAATTATTATTGATGTCAACAAATGAGATATTAAAATTAATGATGTATTTATGAAATTATATTTAATACTATTAAGAACAGGAATTTCCTAAATTTTACTTTTTGATTTAGTCAATTTAAATAAATTCTTTTCAATAATTTATAATGTTTTTTTAAATTAAAAAAATATTGATTCAACTAAATCCGAGACTAAATCAGTTAATACATTTAAATATATATACTTTTTTTAATGAAAAACAATTGTTTATATTAAATAATATTTGGTCATTTCAATTTAAACAAAAATAGTTTCTTTAAAATTACTAATTTTTTTAGTCCCGTATTTCGAATTTTGAAACCATGAAAAAAATATATTAAACTGTTTTATACCGAACCTTTTTCAACGTACATATACTATTTATAAGCTAAAGAATAATTTCCCATCGAAATTATTGACTAAAAAGCTGTTTTATATATAAATTCACGTATCTGCCATGGAAAATGCTAAAAAACAGATTTGACCAATAGTAATAGTGAGAATGGCAAAAAGTTTCCAGTCCTAAGATATATGAAAATAGCTGCAGGACTTAACTTACTCTAAGTCACACGCTTACTTTTAGCATTGTGTTGCTACTTTTCTATATATACTATCACTAACACAGTTATGACACTATAGATAATGCATATTTATATCGTATAATACATGCACATATGCGTACAGACTTCTAACCTATAATCCATACTCAAGGCGGCCACATGGCGACGAAGATAGTAATTCCGACAATTATAGGTCAAGCAAGCCAAGCAAAATCGAAATACAGTCATATTGCCATGCATTGTGCCGCGAAATATATATATATATATATATATATATATATATATATATTCATTTATTTATTTATTCATAAGGATTAAATTGTATATATTTAACTGACATAATTCATATTGGGTAAGTGTTTGAGTATAACTTAATTGGAAAGAATTATACAAATCTGACTTAGTTAACTTATGTTATTTTATTATTTTATAATTTAATATGCATATATTATGATCTTAATAATTTAAAAAACAAAATTGAAATATATTTCATAATTATTTTTAGTTATAAAGTATAAGTAAGCATTAATTAACAATAAAAGATATTTTTTTAATTTTTCTGATACTTGACAAGACTAACATGATATAAAATTTTAACAATAATAGGAGTCCTTAATGTATGTTATCTATATAGTATTTCTATTAGATTTAATATATATTCTAATACTACTGCATTACTCGATAAAATGATAAAAAATAAATAATTATTAAAATGATTATTTTTAACAACATTCCCTAACTTATAAAAAGTTTTCAAAATTCAAGAAAATTAAGTAGCTTTATTAATGGTCTGCTATTGAAGATTTGAAATGTGTAGCATATTAAGAATTTCAAAAGCTATGAATGTAATCATAAATGTCATAATAAAATTATATAAGAAAAATTATTTTAAAATCTTTCGAAATATATTTTGAAAATTATAATTATATAACGAAAATCAGATACTTCGAACAATCAAATATTTTTATTGTAACGAAGGATAATATAAATTTTCATTGAATTGAGTGAATAATAATTACTTGAAAAAGAAAAAGAAAAATCAATTCGCAACATTCATTAAAACTATTTTTCATGAATATTTTCCGGAATTTGAAATACATTTTGTGTAAACTATTAAGCTGTTATTTATAGGGATATACATAAAATGAACTTAGCAATTTGTTATAATGGTTCATTGCATTACGCTGTAATTGAAATATATAATTTGTTTTGTTAATCCATTTCGAAATATTTTAGAAAATATTTTATCTAAATTTTTATAAAATACATAATTATGTATGTATGTATTTTAAAGTTCTTAACATGCAAAAAAACACATCAAAATCGCTTAAGTATTTCACTTTTGTTAAAAGTTTTCTGTTTATGCAAGAATCTCATATTTGTTGAATTTACATTTTTGTTAAAATATACGCACAATAAATAAAAACTTATAGTCACGAAAATTTTAACAATTTAATTTTGTCGCTACAGGAAATAAAAACGAATTCATACAATTTATGAAACTTCAAAAATCTAATAAGAAGTAACAAGCTTTAGGCAAAAGCATATATATATATATATATACTAGGTACATAATAACATATTAATTTTTATAATTTGAGTGCCTTGTTGCAACAAGTAATTTAATTGAAGAGTTTAAAACCCGAAATTGTAAATATATGCATACTTATTAAATAATTCCTAACAATTTCGCAATTGCATAAAAATAATAATATAATGTATAAGAAAATTTTATTTTAGGTTGACTTTATTATTTAAATTAAGAATTTGGCGTTCTTAGAGTCTTTATAATATAATATAGTAACTAAAATAATGATAGTCAGACTTGTTGTAATGATGTCTGTTTTTTATTAAATAAAATTTATTATCTATAATGTAACTATATGTATAATGTAAAAAAGTATTCATTTCAATTAATCAGAATGTGTAATTTATGTAATTTATTTGAGCAAAATGTTAAAATGTCTTATTATTGTTAAATTAATATTAAAATGAATCATGCTTGTAAAACTTCTGTGAAAATTTGTAAGACAATGCGAATGACAGATGGAGATTTAAAATTATAAATGAAATAATTTAAATTGATAATCCTTAAAAAAGAAAAATTTATTAATTAAAATTTAAGCAATTTTTTGGTGACTCTTTACGTGCGAAGCAACAGGGCTGCTTCGTAGTCATTATGTCGTACGGCCAGGTAGACGCAAATCTATCTGGGGCCGTTCTAGACCTCGTGGAATGTAATTCTTTATAAATGAAGGTCGCCTACGCATGATGAGTGCAACTCGTCATGGTCGGTAGACAACCAAGAGTGCGCCAAGATATATTGGAAAATTTTATTAATAAATGAAATGCATTGATTTTAGAATTATATAATCTTATGTGAAAATTAAACAAAAAAAGAAATAAAAAAGAAATAGAAAAAGAAAATAAAAAGGTAAATAAAATAAAATTGAAAAAGTTCATATCTACTGTTAAAAAAAAGGAAGTTTTATATTTTAAAATCAAATGTTAAAAGAAAATTAAAATGTTTAAAAGCATCTGTTAAAAAAAAAGAAATTTAAATGTATTGAAATAAGTTTAATTGAAAGATATTTAAAATCTTCATTTGTCATTTTTAGTGTCCATAGAAACAATAATAAATAACGATCAGAGTTACTTCCCCAGCTGATAAGCGACCTGCTGATACATTTAAATTAGCCTCCGAGCGCGAACCACTTAGCTTCATTTTTAATGTCATCATTTTTATAAATTAAATTAATTTTAATACTAACTTTTTTCTGTATTTCTTTATCAACCTTAACTCCTATCTAGAACACTGTCCTTGTTTATTTTTGTTGCACTGTCCTTGTTTATATCACCCCCGAAGAATATGAAATAAATCTTATTGCTAAAATTAAATTAGATTATAAATTAAAAATAATAAAATAAAATAAAAATACTAAAAATAATAAACAATCTGAGATTGCCCACACCACCTTAAATTTAAATTCTGCTTAGACGTCCGACGTTTCGAACCGCTACTGTTCATCCTCAGAAACTAAATTCTTTATCAGTATCAAATACAACATATTGTGTAATTTTCATTTTTTATTTTGTCTTTAAATATAAATGTCTTAAAATACTTTTATACAGATATTGTGCATATTTCATTACAAAAAGTAAGACTTTCTTCCTGTCAATATTATTTTTTTTCTTCGACAAAATTTTAAATTTGTAAAAATTAGATTTATGCTTGATATTTGATACGAATTATATATTTATATTCTAACTACTTTAAATACAGGTGAGATTATGGAAAATTTTACTTAATCAAGCAAAATTATGTTTCTTACAATTATGTAAATTTTTCAAGTAACTAAGACATTTATTACGCTGTCAAATAATTTTAATTTTTGTTTTTTACTCAAGAAAAATATTCTTCAGTTACATCAATATACGTTTTCATATCATTAATTTCTAAATTGATAATTCCATCAAAATATATTTGATGAAATTTAGAGTTGTAATCTATCTCTTCTTACTACGTAGATACATGTACGGAAGCCTTGGGATCTCGGGGAACTGTAGGGCACTATATGTATCATTCGTATAAATGCAAATATGAAAATGAACAATAAGGATGCAATTATATAAAACTGATAGGTAATTGTTTCCCCTTTCTTTCTTTAGCCCGTTTTCTTTGACATCTAAGTTGTAACCGCAGGTAATACATTCTTTATCAATCACTCGATGGTGTGACATCTATTCTGCTTCTCTCGACAACCTGAAATAGTTATCGGTGATACACTTATATTTGTATATTGTATTTTTGTGTATATATATATATATATATATATATATATATATATATATATATATATACACGAGGTTAGACAATTAAATAATGCGACAAAATAAAAAAATCGAGTATATTTAAAAATTAAGGTACATCGCTGCGATCCCCTTCAAAGTACTCCCCTTCCGCGTCTATACACCAGTTTTTGTCACAATTCTGGAACACTTCTTATGGGACCTCTCCGAGTACCCTCGTCACAGATTCTTCGATGTCTTCAACGAAGTCAAAATGTCAACCTTTGACGAATGTTTTCAAATGGGGGAATAGGAAAAAGTCGCACAGTGACATGTCCGCTGAATAGAGCGGTTGTGGTAATGTTGCGATACCTTTAGGCGCCAAAAACTGAGTGTCACTGAACGCACTGTGGCAGGCAGCATTGTCGTAATGCAGAACCCAAGTCTTCGCGATCTCTGGACGCACTCAAAGCACCCTTTTTCGTAATTTTTCCAACACATTGCGGTAGAATACTTGATTTACTGTTGGTCCTGGTGGTAATTTGAGAACCACCCCTTTGCTGACGAAGAAGCAAATGAACATGGTTCTGCCTCCTGGGAGCAGCCAGTGATGACTTCGTTCATTCAGTGGCGGAGTTACAGGTTCGCAGTGTTACCACAGAGCGAGAAATAAAATCGCTCGCACTACTTAATGGTCTTACCTCGTATATATATGTATCTATCGATCTACGTGATTCATGTAGGTTACCATCTGCATATCCTTACTAAATCTATAAATAATATATATATATATATATATATATATATATATATATATATATATATATATTTACCTAAAACTGGAAGCTTTAAAAAAACCCTAATTAATATTAAATGGAATGAAATAATTGTTTAAAGCATTTCTTCTCCTTATATGAACATCTACTTTATTATTATTATTATAATTAATTTAAATATGACTATATTAAATACATGCAAACCAAGACATATTTTTTATTATCATTTCTATTTTAAAAGATGGTATTTCAAACAAAGAAATTGATTATAATTTTTTAAAAACTAATGAAGTATTATCAGAATTCTTATTCGTTGTTTAATTTTATTCTTATTTTGAATTTACTGTATGAATGTGGCAAAACAAAATGCATATACATATTCAACATTAAGAAACGCAAATTTCTAAAATTTCATAATAATTGTAAATATAATGGCTAAATTACCAATTTAATACTGTTGTATATATGTTAATGATTGTTGATATCGTTCGACGTAATCGTTATAAATTTTCTTGTTATTCTTTTTAATATAACCAAAAAAGAAATACAATTTTAAATATAAAAATAATAATTTCTCTTAAATATTTTTTCCTGTCAAACTTTGCGAATTGATTTAACAAATAAAAATATAATTATTAGAAACATGGATATAAATTACATTACCAATTAGGTCAATCTTTATTTGTAGATTTAATGCTATAGGTGTTGTGAAAACAGAAATTCATTAATATGTTTGGAGATAGTCAATAATTTCTAGTCAAATATATTTTCCTTGAAATTAAATCAATTACATACATACATGTGTGTGTGTGTGTGTGTGTGTGTGTGTGTGTGTGTGTGTGTGTGTGTGTGTGTGTGTGTGTGTGTG
Source organism: Sycobia sp. Sy_11 (assembly GCA_018907035.1). Classification (NCBI taxonomy): domain Eukaryota; kingdom Metazoa; phylum Arthropoda; class Insecta; order Hymenoptera; family Epichrysomallidae; genus Sycobia; species Sycobia sp. Sy_11. The sequence continues at coordinate 421,413 of JACCIC010000161.1, read as the reverse complement.
TGTGTGTGTGTGTGTGTGTGTGTGTGTGTGTGTGTGTGTGTGTGTGTGTACACAATCATATTCGAATATTCTTTCCATTTCATATTTTAATTATACAAACAAAAATCAAAATAATTTCCATTGCTTTCTATTCGATCAATATTCCATTAATCTTAAATATTTACAGATTCTTTATTTAATTTTGAATCAAATATACACAGTAATATATCGTAACTGTTTAAAAATACATTGTAAGTAAATTTTATCACGACACTCAGTGCGGTGCTTCATACCAGAAGCAAACTCCAGTCAATTTTTTCAAGAACCCGAAAAATCCCTAATCTTATCGCAAAAAATTCTATAATTCCGTCGTACGCCGAATGTAATTCTTAAGAATTCTGTTAATTACCGTAGGACCGAAAATAGGAATTAAGTAAATTTGCAATATATATATATATATATATATATATATATATATATATATATATATATATATATATATATATATATATATAGATAAAGCGGACAGAAAGGTATATGGAGTATTATAATACATCGAGAGTCTCAGAAAGATAAGAGAAAAATAAAAACCGCATAACTTAAACTGACCCACCTCTCTGAATTATACTTCTCCCCTCTTGTATCTTTCGACGAGGCGAAATTACAATAATAAAGAAAAAAAAATAATAGGAAGGGAAAAAATGCTAAAGAAATCTCGACACGCACCTGAGCGCGTGTCCCGACAGTCGCTGCGGCGGGCGGCGAGAAGCCAGTGCCCTAACCTCTATCCATCTCACTCAGTCTCTCTCTCTCTCTCTCTCTCTCTCTCTCTCTCTCTCTCGCTCGAACCTCCTGTCAGCTATCTATAGCCAGCGTTCGCGCACACACACGCACGTGGGCACTCATAATACACACGTCCTACCGTCATCTCTCTCTCACTCACTTGTTCTCTGTCTCTCTCTTCGTATACCTATCCATATATATATATGCCTCTCTGTCTTGAAGAGAAAAAAGCGCGCGCGCGGGGGCATCGAGCGAAGAGCGAGAAAGACTGCGGCTCTCTACTCCCACTCCAACCTCTATTTTATACTATACACGAAAATCAAACGTGAGCCAGAGAGAGAGAGAGAGAGAGAGAGAGAGAGAGAGAGAGAGAGAGAGAGGGAGAGAGAAGGAGCGCGAGCGACTGTGACAGAGAGGGGGAGAGGGAAGAATGAGAGTGAGAGAGGAGGAGAACGCGCGCAATCCCAAAGATAAATAGAGAGGCAGCTAGGAGGGAGCGAGGGAATAGATAGAGAGAGAGAGAGAGAGTGAGAGAGAGAGAAGAGAGAGAGAGAGAGAGAGAGAGAGAGAGAGAGATACTATAGAATGCCAGACACTCGATTGAGGCGCTTTTCCACCGAAGATTCTTGGGCTTCGTGTTGGTACAGAACCAGATAGAACAGCGTTCTTTTCGAAGCACAGCGCTCAGAGAAGCGACGAAGTCTGGATACTTTCGGTTATAATGCACCAAATAGTTTCGTAGATATTCTCTCCATAATCGATAAAATTTGGAATTCGTCTATTTCTCTTCATATTTAATTAATAATTACTTAATTAAAATTCAAATTATAAACCATTGAATTACTTTTTTTAATCCGTGTTTGTATATAAAATATAAACTAAAAAATATACAGTTTTAATAATCATTTTAATTATATATATATCTTATGCGGGGAATACAATTATATATATAATACAATGTCTACAATTCTATACAATATGTCCATGAAATTTTAAAAAATCCACCAGAAGAAAGAAATACATCACTCGATTAATTATTAATAATCTGTATTTACAATTATCAATCTAAAGTTTTTATAACACATGTGTATATAATACAGATATTTCCAGGTTCAATCTATAAGAATTTATTTCAACGTTGGGTAAAAATAAAATTTTCGTCCATCCTGCCTGTAAATACATATATTTCTACATGAATTGAAACAGCCTCTAATGTAAAAGACCACTTATACATCCTAAATGTGAACTTTCTTTTTGATATATAACTTACTTTTTGGTATAATCTCAAGATGTTGTGAATATTTTCAATATATAAATTATATACAAATAATGTAAGTTCATGTGTTTGCTGAAAAATGTAAAAATTCGTCTCATATCGCATACAATTAATAAAAATACAATTTTTTAATTCAATGAAATTTACTTAATCAAATTTATTGCCAATGGATCAGAAAAATAATTGTGACAATTCTTTTATTTTCGTTTTTTTGAGGCACCACTTATTTCAACTTAAATTTTTTTTTCAAATTTCTCGCAAGGAAAGAACTATCAAAATTATATAATTTAATATATATATATTCTAAAATATTCACGTGGCACTGAACAATAGGTATGTCGAATTTTCTATTTAGGCACGTATTGAAGCAAATTCGTCTGTCACACAATCGACATTCATTACGTTTTAATTGAATTTTAATTTACATGAGAATCTGACTGGAACAAAAGCTCTTAGAACATTTTCATTGTTCTTGACATTCTTATAAATTGTACAAAAGAATTAATAATAATTATATTTAACATGTCGTTAAACGTTTATTAATATACTGTACTAAAAAAGGGGGGTTCTCGTACACCATGCATAAATATCCATCATGCAGATTCACCTTACAGCTGTCAAAACATTTAGTACAATGAAAACGGTAAACAAAATACTCGATAATTATAAGTAAAATTGAATATGTTACTTGAGGAAAAAAGATGTCAATTTCAAATATAGATACATTGATCTAAATAGTATGTTGATCATAAATAATTTATTTGATTGAATAACAATTTATTTCATTTTAATAATGAAAAATGCTATACATATGTATGTAGTATTGGGATAAATATTTATGTGAATTTAATAAATTTTGTTAACTGTAAAATTATCTTTAAAGAATTAATAAATCGGCAATTATTTATTACATTCTATTTATTTGTATAAGTACAGAATCCAATGTTTATCGGAATATCAGAGTGAAATAATATTTTCATATCGAGGAATTAAAAAATACTATAATGTAAATGATTACCTTTTATATATATATATATATATATATATATATATATATATATATATATATATATTATATGCATGCAAAAATTCAAAGGCTGATCCACCATGCGGCTGAACTCGTGTACCTGAGATACGTTGTTGCCGCGCATTCCCGTCTCTTCCTACATACCTTCATGGTTGTGTATAATATATATATATATATATATATATAGTGCTCGTCACCGCAGGATTATCAGGTATTATATATAGCCATAAAACTATGTATACAATATAACTTCACGATGCAGGGTAATTTGCCCAAACCATTTAAAGTATTTTTACTATTATACCTACATATATATATATATATATATATATATATATATATATATATATATATAGAGAGAGAGAGAGAGAGAGAGAGAGAGAGAGAGAGAGAGAGAGAGAGAGAGTGAGAGAAAGTGAGAGAGAGAGGGGGGACTCATTTCTGGATATATATTGAAAATTGGTACGATCAGCTGATGCTCTATATCTATGTACGGTATACCTGTACGGATGTACTGCTCTTGAAAATTTATAACTTTAATTATAAGCGTAGTCGATCATGATAGTAAATTAGATCTAAATTAGGCATTTTTATAGACGTGTCAGTTGTAAAAGTAGATTTGCTATAGATATATCTTTTTTGTCTAAAATTAAATTACGGCGACGTTTTTCAATAATTTCGAATAAAGCAATTTATAATTTATTTGTTATATAATATTAATAAACTATAGATGACTGTACTGAAATATTTTGATTTATAATTTGTAAGATAAGGGTTAGATTTCTTGAAATTAAAAACAAAGTATACGTTTGTGTAAAAGCAGCAATCAATACGAGAATCGATATTATTTATAAGAAATTAAACAGCTGTGGTTCCTATATTAGGTAGCTGAAGTATGTGCTTCACATTCGGCGTATCCGGAATCACTCTCCATAAAATCCCGAATCTTTGGCCAATATCAAAAGGTAAAAGTTTCGCCTGTTAGAAATTCCGATGAAATTCTATACAGTGTGTAAATTATTATGATTAGCATATATAACGAGATATACTATTTTCCTCTTCAAATCAACTTTCTTTAAAGATTTTCTTATTTTCATTAATGAGGAAGCTTTGAAAATAATTTTGAAATTGAAATATTATATATATATATATATATATATATATATATATATATATATATATATATATATATATGACCCGTGACAATGCTATGCATCACGTACAAAACTTCGCGAATTACTCTTCTCGAATGGATTTTTATCTCTGTGCGAACTCTATGACTTGAATGAAATAAAAACACGAGATAAGAAAAAATCCTGACGAAAACCCTTGTACAAATTGAAATTCTCTTGCAAATTTTATAAATATTTAAGGTTTTTGTTTGCATTTTTACAACCATACAAGTATATATATATAAAGATGGAAATTCAGAAAAAAATATTTTTCACTACTATTGTTTGTAATCTGTAATTGTTAAAAATTTTTTTTTTTTGAAAATTATGCAACAATGCTACATGTAATAATAATACACACCCCAGCAAACTTCTGTTCCTTGAACCGCACTCAAAAAAAATAACGGGAATATGTATTAAGTTTATACTTATACGCGCCGCACAATATCTTGATCAATAAGGAGAACTGCGGTTCGATAACATTCACGTACGCACGCACACGCACGCACGCGTGTACACACATACACATACACATACACACACATGCACACAGAAAATAGTGGCGAAGCGGCATAAACATTCGCCAGCAGGCCGTATAGCATCAGCCTCGGCATCAGCCATGAAGGCATGTGAGTGGGGCCAAGCAACGAACTCCGTCTCTCTCGACACCGTCAGCGCGCGCGCGAGCTATATGTGAGTGCGTCCGAGAGAGGGAGAGAGAGAGAGAGAGAGAGAGGCCGCGCACATGTGTATATAGGTATATAGTATGATATGCCAGAGAAAAAGACAGATGAGCGAAGGGGGCCAACCTCGTGGAGGGGGCGTGCGCCTCGAACGTATAGGAGCCTCCTCCCCCTCCCCCTTGCCGCGCGCTGGGTGGAGGGAGAGAGAGAAAGAGAGGTTCGCGGCGGCGGCGGCAGCGGCGGCGGCGGCGCTCGTCTCTTCTCGGTGTCAGTGCGCGCTACGCGATATCGCAAGCCGGTCGTTGTCGTCGCTGTCGTGCGATATATATATATACACATATATATATAATTCCATCGCGCGTGACGTTTACACGTTGCACGATAGTTACACAGCAGTTGTCTTTTTATCGTTATTATTACAATTACTACTATTACTATCATTGCAATAATAATTATTATTACACCTACGCATCGGGAGGAAGTTGTATTATTATTATTATTTCTATATATATATATATATATATATAGTGGTGGTGTTTCGAAACAAGTGTGTCGCTCTATAGATATACAGATATATATGAATATATATATTCACGATTCAAGAGGGCAGGTGTGGAGAGCAAGGTTGAGGAAAAAAAAGCAACAATAGCGAGAGATTATCGAAGAAAAAGAAGAGGAAAAAAACTACTCAGTTCGGTGCTTTACAGAATCGTGAGAAAAAGTGTGTAAAAAAGAGAGAGAGGGAGGGAATATATACCTCGTAGGTGAAGTAAAAGAAAAATTCCGTTTTCCCCGCGCTCCCCTCGCGGTCATCGAGCGATCGATTCATATATTATATTCTTCTTTCGGAGCCTGCCTGCGCCTATCTCTCCTTCTCCCTCTCTCTCTCTCCCCATACGTGCCGTGTATCTCCTATATAAATTCTCCGCTTGTATAGGAAGAGAGAGAGAGAGAGAGAGCGCTCGCGCGCGCGCCCGCTCTTGTGTATTAGTGCGAGTGAGTAAGTGCGTGTTGTGTGTGTGCGCGCGCACGGCGTGGTGACCCCTCGCCCACGCTCCTTATTTCAACTTCTCTCCGTCTCTCTGCTCCTCTCCTATTCTCTCTCTCTCGCTCTCTCTTTCTCTTGCTCACTCTTCCCATCGTCACGAGTTCGAGGAATCGAGATAGAGAGAGAGGCTCTGAAGCGCGCTCGAAAAGGGGCCCCATCGCCAAGAACGAGAGAGAAGAGGGTAAAATTCTTCCCGCCTCGCGGCTCCGTGTATACAGCGGAAGGTGAGAAGAAAAATATAATATCCTCGGTTTCGTTCCAGAAGTGAAAAAAAGAAGAAGAAAAGAGAAAATCGCCGATAATACATGTGTCGCTGGTGCTATTATTGATAATACGTCGAAAAAGTGCGCGATCGAGTGCGAAAAAGACGTACAGAGAGAGAGAGAGAGAGAGAGGGAGAGCAAGAGTGAGGCCAAGGCGGTCTTATCGTCGTCGATTGGCAAAGGAGAACCGAGCCCGTCTCTCTCTCTCCCCTAGGAGAGAGAGGGGGGTAGGGCGCGCGAGCCGGGAGAGAGGGATTAAAACAGAAGGGAGGAGGTAAACAAACCTTTCCCGCGGCAAGGAGGGAGGCGCAAGGGGGTCGAGATACGGGAAACAGCGCGCGTGGGAGAGGCGGCGAAAATGCCGTGGATCGATCGTCCGCCCCGTAGCAGCAGCCGCCGCGCCAGCGGGGGCCTCGAGGAATCATCGGGCCGCGAGGCCGGGCAAAAGTGAGGATATAATGGCCCGATTCGGAACGATTTCCCGCCGGGAGAATCGTGAGTGCGACTAGCGACCGACGTACAATCCTCTGGTATATGGAGAAATAAATTATTATTGTTAATAATAATAATAATATTAATAATCACAATAATCTGCGTACAAGTGCGACCGGCTCGTCCGATCCGTTCGAGAATCTAGCAGCAAGGGAAAAAAGAAGATTTCTCTGCGTCTTCGCCAGTGCAGCGGTGCTTTTCTGTTTCACGTATATTCTAGTTTTAGGGGGGGTGTAATTGGTAAATATACCTGTGCAATATATGTGTGTATATATATATATATATATACATATATATATATATATATATATATATATATAACCCATTGTATGTGAAATCGTATATATATGTATATATATATATTTATTTATATATATATGCATATATATAGATAAATAAATAATACAAGGTTCATACGGGGGCAGTGTGCAAATAAATAGAAAAAGAAAAAAGTAAATAAATAAGTGCGCGGGTGTGCCGAAAAAAAAAGTTGGTGGGGAAGAGAAAAGATAGGGGGGCGAGAGGGCCTGTATTATGGCGTACAAGTTCCGCGAGGAGATCGTGGGCAAGAGGTTCCTCTCAGTTAGTGGTTTCTCCAAGTTGAAGGTGAACAAGATCAGTGAGTGGGGCTGGCGCGCCGGGGTGATACGAGCCGCGAGTCACCGGGACAACCTCTGCCAGGATCTGCAAGTGAGTGGTCATATTAGCTCATATTACCCCCCCCCCCCGCCCGTAAGCAGTGATCCACCAAAGGAAATGTCCACCTCCGCGGATCGGGGCACGTTACACATCCAGCTTTCGGGTCTAAATCCGATTGGAGCCCGAGCAGGGCGCGATAGGTCTCTGAATTAGGAAGCATACAAGTTCGTTAGAGCGGTGTTCGCCTACTCTCTACTTTTTTTCGTTTCTTCAATGTCATTTACTTAATCTATGAAAAACATTGTAGTTTTCTAAGATTTTCATAAAAAATATAACGCCAGTGCATTTATTTGTATTTACAATATCAATACGATTTGTATTTTTGTTTTATTATTATTATTTTTTTTTTTAAATAAACTAGCAACAAATTGTTTTGTATATATTTTTCATAGAGGTTAACAGAACAATACTAAAGGAGTAAGAAACATCGAACGTACTCATAACATGCTGACAGTGACCATGTACCTTGTATTTTTTATTTTCTAATTATTAATTTGTAAAATATTGTGCAGTTTTTATAGTTCACAATAATTTTACAATAATCTCAGTGGAGATTAAAATTGCATTAATAAAGAAAAAAAAAATTTTACACGATTTTACGTAAAAACGTTTAAATACAAAAAAAAAAAAGAACGAGAATCAAACTTTACTTTCTTGTACTGGAGTATCTGACATGGCAACCGTTCGTAACCGTTAATTTTGAATCGTACAGAAACAACATTTATTTCTAGAATTTAATAAGAAAATTACGCTGAACATAATTTTCAACGAATTTAGTAATACAATCGATAATACAGTATCATGTAAAGTGATCAGATGTACGTGTGTACATACAAATTACAATTTTGAAATATTAATTATGTTCGCGTCAGATGAGAACAACATTTAAAATACCGATCTTATTTGTGCACTATTTTTACATTGACAATACTTCACTTATTATTGTTAATAAGTTCGTTAAAAATTATTTTAAGATTGATCGTCGCATATTAGAAATAAATGTTGCACTACAATTGCTCTAATTTAATTTGAAACAGGCGATTGCAAATACGCGCTGTCCAGTCACATGAATATACAATGAAGAAAAGTTTGTTTCTTGTACTTTTTTCTCTTTTTCTCTGTATAAAGATGGAAAAATGTCGAAAGAACAACATATCGCATGGCCAAACCTTTAATTTAATGTTATTTAGCTGCGAAAAAGCAAAAAAAATCTCCAAACAATAATCAATATTACAAGTGTGGCATATGGGAAAAAATCGATTTTCTGAAAATTTCGTTGACAGTATCCGACGTTAGGAAGCTTCGAACTGGTAATCTGCACTATATACATATACATGTATATGTAGAATTTCCAAAATGGAAGGGGAGTGGGGATTTTTTAAATGTCTCAGTAACGGTTCGTGTGAGGGGGGGGGGTCGTGAATGGCGGCCTTAGTGCGGATGCGCGCGCGCGCGCGCAATGTGGCCGGCCTCTGCTCTGTGGCTATATATATATATATATATATATATATATATATATATATATAATATGCGCGCCCGCGCGCGCTCTCTCTCTCGCTCTCTCGGGGGGTGACTAACCTTCCGAAAGGTTACTGCACTCGCCGCCCCTGCGATGCCTGCCCTGGAAATCGTCGTGGAGGTATAAAATATATAGAGAAACAAAACGCGCGTCCGCTACACGGACGATGAATAAAATTCGTTTTTCTTATATATATATATATATATATATATATATATATATATATATATGCATGTATGTATATGTATGTAGTAGTTGACGCGAAGTTTTCCTGTAAATAGATCGCTACAACGATGACGTGCAGATTAGAAATATCAGTGACGTCGTATTTATATGTATTACTTTTGTATACATAAGTGTACGCGCATACATGTAGATGCATCTATTTAAAAAAAACTTGGCTTTGAATTGTCATAAGTGTCTCTATGCACATGTATATGCATAAAGAGTCATAGACGTCAGAGATGACAAAAGACGGGTACCCATAAATCCATACAAACTGTCTGGTCGGTGTTTAGGGTAATCGCGTTCTATTTTTAAAACGTAAAACGACCTTCTGAACTTTGATATATAGGATACATACACACGGCACTCGACCCTGGAGTCGCGCGCTACTTATGTACGTGCTTGATAGTTTGGTCAATAATTACAATTGGGGAGGGGGTTTCTATAGCAAAGAAAATTTACGTGGAATGGAAACTTTACAGCGAATGTTTAGAAATTTCGCGATCCTGTTTTGGTAGAATTTTTTTTCCCGATGCTTTTCAGCAATAAAGTATTATGAGCTGCCTCATAAATTTATTAACCATATGGCAGTGCTTTCTTGTGATTTTACCAACGGAAATAAAGGCAAATAAATTCTTCTAAATATACTTGAACAAGCAGTGAACATTTATATAGAATTTTTATAAGTATTGTCTTGATATATCTATATATTAAAATGAAAGAAAACTAAATTTCTCGATCGATACTGTTATTTTAAATACGTTTCGGAGTGAGATTCTTTGGATATTTAAATGGATTTATTTTATAATGAATGTATTGTGGTGCCATAATTAAGAAATACCGTAATAATTCGGAAATTTTTTATATTATTACATTTTAAGAAGTATAGAAGTACAGAATTTATTTGTTAAAAACAGTAAAAAAAAAGGAAATTCCAGGATCAATTTTAAAAATGCCGTCATAGGTGAAAAAAACTCTAACAAAATACGATTCTAAAATAAGTAAGAAACATTCTATGCTATACATAAAGGTTTTATAATAAAAACTACTTAATATCATTCGATACGCACATGTCACAGTTGACATTTTTAACTTTTGAACGAACTTACTCTTTTTTTCCTCATTAAATTAACTTTCGGACTATATCTATTACTTTATTTCACACGACGAGAATTTGAAAAATATGCTAGTCATGATTTTGAGGTTAGTATACACGATTTTAAACATTTCATATTCATCGTCAACTATGTAGCGATCATATGAACATATGCCTTGATTCGGGACCTTACGATGCTTGTATCGTTCGAGTACAAGAAAATTTTTTTTAAAAAATCGACCTTTAGCTTATATCGATTATTTTATATCGATATTTTTTGTTGCGCAACTAAGTAACATGAAACTATAAAAGTTTATTATGCAGTTAGTGTTTGTTGATTTCGGAAACGACATTATACGTATTCCACGATGCAAACTCACGTACTAGATATTGATATAGTATTAATATATAACATGCATATATATATATATATATATATATATATATATATATATATACTTATACATATGTGTATATGTTTAAGTACTATGTGGCGTATCCAAAAAAAGATACGATTGAACACTTGTTAAAACATTTCGCGCGATAATTTTAGTATATAATGATATATAGTAATCGAAGAGGCGAAAAATCGTGAGAGAAAAATGAAATTTACATTTTCTTCTCTCTCTCTCTCTCTCTCTCTCTCTCTCTCTCTCTCTCTCTCTCTCTCTCTTATGCCGCTTCATCTTAGTAATATGATCGACGCTTCTGTTGCTTATATATCCGAAAAAGAAGAAGAAGAACGGAAAGAGAGCGAGCGAGGGACAATCTCAGCTGTTTTACCGCGAGGGACGTTCACGTATCCAGTTGACTAAGCACGCGCGACTTTTTAAAGGTCTCCTTCTCCCTCTCTCCCCTGGGCTGGATTTGCCCCGCGTCGCCGCGCGAGGTGCTTCGAAATTTTTGCGCGACGCGGCAAAAAACAGCGGGAAGGTCGAATCGAAGGTATTATAAGTGTGCGCGCTCTTTTGGTCTTCTATAAATATCGACGTTCTTGTTTAGAACGCAAAAGGGCGAAAATGAAAGAGAGGGAGGGGGGGAGACCGTTCGAGTGATGAGCTGGCATTAGCGATGGTTCGTTCGAAATGATCGTGACAGATAGACGAAATCCAAGAATCTGGCGGTTCTTTCTGAAATTATATATATAAAAAAAAAAAAAACACGACGTATTATACAGCTGAGGAAGCATTTGATAGGAAAAACATCTTTGAAGTTTTAAAAATTGTTTTTTCTTTTTTCCGCCGTTTATCGTACGCTTCGAAAAAAGAGGATTGTTAAAAAAAAAATCAACATTTCAATCTCGCGAAATACGTAAGCGACGATCGTTGACCGGAAAATTTGATATTTAAATTTACTCGTTTCGTTTGGAAGATTACTGATACATCTGCGAGATTGCTGGAAAATGAGAAAATCTTTGAAAGGAACCTATAATATGTGTATGTTACTGGAATGAAGCACATTTTCGACTGAAAATTAAATTAAGATTATTTACATATCGAGCTTGAAGAAAGAGTAGCTAACACATACACACAGAGAGAGAGAGAGAGAGAGAGAGAGAGAGAGAGAGAGAGAGAGTGAGAGAGGGGGGGGCGTGCATAGAGTTACCTATAAATATATATAGGTAAATATCCCTGTGTGTACCGCAAACCACGAAACATCTCTAATATAAAATCAACCATAATTTATTTCCCTCTCCGCGCAGCCTTGTAATTCCCGACCTGTAGCCGCTCTCTTGTGCTTCTTTGACATTGCTGTCAAACGTGCATTATAGGAATGAATGGAGTGTCGGGTACGAGGGCAAATATCCTTTATAACAATACACGTGGCCCGGGATGAAACGCTCGATTTGTAGCTTCGGGTATACTTTTATTAATGTACAGATAGGAATGGATTGGGCGTGTCGCGGAGCTCAGTGCATATAAAATGCGACGTAATATTAGGTACATCGATCGAAATATAATATATCGTGTGAGAGAGAGAGAGAGAGCAGAAAGAGAGATTTTTCAAAAAATTCAAAAAATTCGATACATAATATAAAGATTAGATAAATAGGAGGATAAACATGAGTGGAAATTTCGTTAGTCTCTACATGAGTGTAGTATCTGTAAAATTTCTGCCTTGTCGTTTCTAAATTCACTCTCGAAGAGACTACAATGGTCGTAATAATAAACAACGTATTTATTTATGTTGGTTTAGATTAATTACATATAAACGCGCTCAGAACTTACGGAAAGATTCATTGTTATTTAAATACACTTACAAATATTAATTCTCAATATACTTATAATATAATTTTACTAAATACAGTGATGTAAAAAGTAAAGAAATATCAACTACAGAATTATCGAAATAAAGTTTTATAATAATTTGTGTAGGTGTTAAATCGATTGTCAATGTATTTCCTTATATGCTTATTAACCTACAGTGATCGGTTATGATATTTTACAATTACATTTAGTTTATGTAATCTGGAATGCAACATACGGTAAGATTCCTCCTAAAAATATTTAAATCGTCAATCAACACTGTCAAAAGCAGAATATTTCGTGCGTAATAAAATGAGAAGAAAAAAATACTTTAAGGATGATTGTCGCAATGGAAGGGGGAGGGAGGCGGAAGTGACACGCGTAAATTGTCTTTTACGACGTTTTCGGGACATTTGCTCCGCTCGGCTATACGTTAAATAATATTCGAAGCTCTAAGCGTAAAGTGCATATAGTCAACAGAGAAAAATTGGTGTAGCGCGTGCGAACTCGAGTGCGCGCCTAAATAGGCGGATGGAGCGCGCTCGGCGAGCATTTGGAGGGGAAAAAGGCAACAAAAAAAAATCACGCGCTCGTTCGAACGCATGCACTAGACCTGTAAAGACAGAATGTCCAACGAAACCGCGAGGGCGCCTGTAGAAATATATAGTTTCCGTAAAAAAAAAAAAAAAAAAACAAAAGAAATTCGAAAAGTAAAATAAAATAAAAAATCTTTTGTTCGATTGTGCAATTGTATAATTTCAAATGTACTTGCAAAGTAACTTTATAACTTTTCAGAATAATTAAAGCAAATTTTCGTAAGCTATAATATTTATTTTAATTATTCTATGCCGTAGATATGCGTGCCCACTGTATAAGATAACGCCTAAACTACCGTTATATATTTTGCATTTTCAAGAATATGTATATATTTTTTTTTTATCTTACCCGGATTATGATCATAGCTTATAATAAAACATTACCGAAAAATGACATTTTTTCTTGCTTTGCTTACCTGTGTTTTCTTCTCAATTTTTTAAAGATGTCATTTTTAATATTCTTCTCGATCGTTTTAGTACACGGGCAACGTAGCTCGTTCAAAAATCTCGTGTTGGAAAATATAGATTTGTAAACGTTGAAATTCTAATTACTTGCCTGACAACTACCAGAAAGCAAAGTTAATTAAAATATTGAACGTTTGTATTTTTTGACAGATTAATATTTTAAGTTCAACAGATTGCAAAAACTAAAATCAAAACTGCATATAAAATTGTGAAATATATTCTTGGAATGAAAAAATGAATTATTAATGAAAATTTTTTAACGATATATATGGATAAATAAGCTACTTTAGATTTATATAATATATATAGAGTTCAACTATTGTAAAGAGAAATTAATTTTTTGTACTTTACGATTACTAACCGTAGTAATTTTGTTTTAACAGTGCCTACTCTGCACGATTTACAATAACTTGATTATCAAAGATAACTGAGATTAATTGACAATTGCTATTTGTTTTTTAGATGCTAAATTGAAATATCTTCTGCATTTGAAGACAAACAGTTTTTTCGTTGATGACATTAAAAGACAGTCCTTGCGTAACATTTTCAAGCCACCGTTCAAGCCTTCGATATATAAACTTCCAACCTGCAAAAATTCAAATACCACCAATCAGGAAGCTCGCAAACTCCAGAGTCATATGTATTCCAAGAACAGCAATTTTGAGAGAGAAAGAAAGAGTGATTTGAAATTTTTGCCAATGGAGAAAACTCCTTTGACGTGCTAGGAAAAAATTCTGACCGCAATTTATATTTCAGATCGAGGACAGATGATAGGAAAATTCCGAGGAAATTCAAGAATTTAGCTTCCGCAAGTTTTTTTGTTATTTGTGGTCATGCGTTATTTAGTTAACCACAAGTAACCTGACATTTTGAAATTTTCCAATGGTCATTTAGTAAATTTATCTTTACAACCAGCATATATAAAGTTTTATCAAAATTCAATCAGTAGACCTACATAATTTTGGGAACACTCTTACATACCGTAACGATTTGTTTTATCAGAATCCCGAAAACAACACGTATTTAATTTTATTGCTGTCCTCGATTTTTTTCAGTTTTTTAGGTTATGTAATATATACCTTAAATTAAGGTGAGGGGAATAAAATAGGTTTTCCAATTAGTTTATATCCCTGGAGATTGAGAGAGAGAGAGAGAGAGAGAGAGAGAGAGAGAGAGAGAGAGAGAGAGAGACGTAAAACTGGGAAAGAGCAATGGAAAATGTTTTTTGTCGTGTCTCGTTCTAGCTCGTTATAATACGCGGAAAATCTCGTTAAGTATAGAAATTTAATAGATACACAATATAACATTAAAAAACATCGACTTGGCTGCCGTTAGCGCGCGCAAAGTTTCGTTGCGCAAGCGCATCTCATCAACCCGAGATAGCCACAACGCGATATATATATATAGGCATGAAGTTTCGTTGTTGCGCCGCGGAATATAATAATGGCATCGCAGGTACTACATACACGGTAATGTGCGCGAATGCCATTGTTGTGTCTCTTTAGCTATTTTACGGGTTTTCTTGCTCCATGCTCTGGATTTTTCTCTCTCTCTCTCTCCCTCTCTCCAGATTTTCGTTAATTGGGCATATAATTTGTATTTTTAATCAAGAAAAATATAAATAAAAAATAAACCGTTTTGAATTCTCAAATTTTTTTTATCGAAATTTTGTTATTTTGCACCGAGAAATCGATTGACTTTCGGGACAACTTGAACGAAAAGTAGTATATTTTTGTTTATCAACGTATTTGTATCTCTATTTCGCGGCCATTGCATGTTTTTGTTGTTTTTGTTGTTTTTGTTGTTTTCTCATAACTGTCATAACGAGGACGAACCGTATCGTGAGCTTCCTCGAAATTCTTAACAGAATTTTAAACGTCTGCCTCATAATTATCTTTCTTACGGTTAATATACGCGTTCCTGAGCTCGCTACTGGAACATACGCCATACTATATATAAGCACGCTTACAGCGAAGAACGTAGCTTTTCGGCAGTGATTGGCTCTATTAATGTCTCCTAAAAAAAAGACTTTATTTCTTACGCAACAGGCGTCCGTAGCGCCTGTAACGTACGAAAACATTATTCTCGAATTAAAGCTTACGTTTTATCAAATTTTCAGTGTAGTTCCACGAGAATGGCTTACATACCTGCTCGTATAATATACGAGTCTCTGCTTATCGCCTTAAAATATTATACACACTGTTATATACGCCTGCATTAGGTTAACGTTCTCGCCACAACAATCCAATTCTCATTTACAACTATAAATTACATGTTCGTGTAGTGTACATAATAACGATGTCCGATGGTAGATTTACAATTTACATTTTTAATTGATATTTTGAATAAATTTATTATTGATTGGCATGCCCTCCCAAGGTGCGTTTCTTCCTTTCCCCAACTTTGAGCGGCTGCTCAAGACAATACTTTTACCAGTGCAGAATAAAGTATGAAATCTGTCTTAAATATTGATTCAGTGCGCATTATTTCAAATTTTAGCTAATCGAGCCTTTTATGCCGATATATTATACAGCAGTATAAAGCTTTCAGCAAATTCACCGAGGGGTGTGAAGATGAACACGTTTTCAAAATTTACATAATCGAAAATTATAAATAAAATTTTCAAAACGTCCTCGTTTCCACGCCATTTGTCAAATTAGATCGGATTTTTGCTCCACTTTAAAATAGACGTACAATAACGAGCGCGGTTAATGAAAATTTTCAAATGTTTAATATAGGTCTATATATAAGATCATTTAAAACAGAACATTTTTTACTCGACAGCTATAAAAGAACGATCCACAGTCTGTGAAAAACTTTGATAAATAATTTGTTTCAAAACCTGTATGTATAGGTGAGTCTGAATAACTACGACAACTCGGAAACAATTGTTCTTTTACAAGGAGGAAAATTTTGTGAATCGTATATACAACGAGGCAAGAATTTCCGTTAACATAACCTACGAAAACCGACATCTAAACTTGAACAGATCCGAAAATCTATACTCTGAGAATAGCGGCTTTTCACTCATTCGACTAGTATGTGTGACAAGCGAGCCATACTTCTAAATTTAGACAGATGCATAAGCTCGAAATTTTCAAAAACTGTATAGACGCATGTGTATCCCGTATTTTTAGAGACCGTCGATGTGCGAGAGAATATTAAAAATAAAAATAAAAAAAAATCATTTCTTCTTCAAACCGACGCGCTGTGAAACAATTTACCAAATTCTGCTTCGTAATAGCTCAATCCTATCAATAACCTCGCTTTACATGCGGTCAATCCTAGCCTCGTCCCTGCCCGCCTTATAATACATACGCACACGCACGCACGCTCGCACGCACGCACGCACATGATATTCAATGTTAATCGGCTTTAATTGCTCCGCTGCCGAAAACAGCCTTGGTACACCGCCTTTTCGCTCGCGATCGAATTAAAATGTCTCTAATTTAGTACCGAGAGTGTAAGATAAAAAAAAAAAAAAAAAAAAAAGAAAACAAAAAAGAACTTGGAAAAGAAATGCGGGCCACCGATTTTAAAATCGTCTCAGCTTCCCCCTCCTATTATATACCCGACAGGTGACATTCCTTCGCGCGCGCGAGCTAGCGCGTTCCACCTCCTCTCGTTCCCCTTCTCTCTCACTCTCTCCCTCTCTCCCCCCTCTCTCTCTCTCCTTTTAGATCTTCCCGTTCTCTAACTTCTGTTATATACACTTCGAGAGCTCGCGCGGTCCGCCGCGCGCTTATTCAACGTCTTTTCTTTCCTCGGATCTCGTTCTTTTTTTCTTCCCCCCACTTTTTTTTCATCGCTAACAGAGAGAAAACGTTGGATGAGAGAGAGAGAGAGAGAGAGAGAGAGAGGCATCGAGAAACTATTTCAGTTTTCGAGGACGGACCGCGCGCTCGCGTCGAATATTCGTATATGGGAGCGTGAACGCGAGGCGTTGCTGCTGAGTTATCGCTGTCGCGAAGTTCGTTTTTTTTTTCTGGCGTTTGCCTCCCCTACTGCCTATTATTATTTTTCCTATTTTATTCTTGTATTAATAAATATTCGCAATTAATTTGCGGACACGGGAAGTTGGGGTTTTTTTTTCTCGATAGGATGATCAGTAGGGAATGAAAATGTGTATAAAACGTATTTATCTTCTAGTATATTTATTCTAATGGTCATTTCGTGTTGTATAAGTTTCTGACAACCCGAATGCAATGCTGGGATTCTTCGATATTAAGGAATTTTGTTGGATTTTATGCAGAAACGATGAACATGGTAAAGACCCCGTAGCGCGGATTGTAAATTAAAAAACGCTGTATATCCGACTCATAATCCCGTAGCTTCGGCGAGCGATTATTTTATATAGAAATTTATTTTACGAAATCTAATGTTTAATACGCTCGTTCAAGCATTTCCTTTTCAAAATGCATGGCATTTTCTTAGCGCTTAAAAGGCCATCGCGTTTAAAAACATTTTAGTTATTATAAATAAAGATGCGCAATAAATTGTCTCGATAAAAAGTGTGTATCGAAAAAGAAAAAAAATATATGAAGATTTAAACGTGCATATGATACAAAATTTTCGAATATTTAATACACAGGCAGGCGTTTCATTCGTGCACTTGACTAAGCAAGAGCTCTCTTGTGTGCGATCGCGTGAAATTTCTTTTTCAACATATCAATAATATATATATACAAGAGAGAAGAAAAACGAAAAATTTTATCATGATCTCTTCTCATCCTTTTCTAACGCGCGCTTTCTATATACAATTCTATGCATCAGAGATATCAGTAATGTCGATCGATTAATGGCTCTAATGTTAAACATGGCTAAACTCACACCTGTTTGTATGGTGGACGGATATATATATATATATATATATATATATATATATATATATATGTATGTATGTATGTATGTATATATGTATCCTATAAATGCTAAAATTGGCAAGAAATATGGACTATAATGTATATATGCGCGCGTAAATGTCGCTTCCAACTCTATTCCTATTTCTCGTGCAAATATTTATGATATACGATAATGGTATAGATTTTTGTATAATTTTAAATAATTTCATTGAATAAGCAGTAAATATTGATGTGACGTTGAAATTTCACTCGGGATTTTTACGAGTGAAATCGGGTGAAAATCCGATCGGAATTTTCTGTACAAATGATTGATATAGAAACAGATATTATGATCTCTATATAGTGGATTCCTTAACATAACCTCCAAAAATACGTCTGCTGTTCGTGTTCCTGTGGACAGTCATTGCATCAATTTTGCGTTTTCTAATGCTGTATCAGTATATCTTTTCACTATTCTTTTCTCCGCTCTATTCAGCTAGAATCTGTCTCTCTCCCCTTCTCTCTCTCTCTCTCTCTCTCTCTCTCTCTCTCTCTCTCTCTCTCTCTTTCTCCCTCTCCGTCGTAGTCTTTAGACAATTTGTCTTTAGACCGTTAATTATATAATATTACTTAAAAAAATTTTAAATAAAAATCAAATTGAAACAGTAATGCTTCCCCATATAGATCGAATATAGAGTTTGCTATAGAGTTTATCTCATTTTTATGCCCTTGAAATTCCTGTTGCCATGTTAAAAAAAAACAAACTTGCCGAACATGCGTTTTCATTGTATATATTATTATACATCTTTATATATTATTTTTGTTTAGAAAGAGAATTAGTTTTCTTAAATAAAGAGTAATAAATCACCTAATTTCGAAAGAAAAATATGAATAATATTATCATACTATAATAACATTGTAGCAAGTAGTTAGTCTTCTGCATATCTCTGCATCAGAGAAAGTTTAGAAAAAACTATAAAATATATTATAGTAACATAAAACAATAAGAAAAAACGGGCATAATATTATTCCATTGTAATCGAGTTAGATAAATGCGGACAGATAGTTCTTTAATGTACAATGGAACCTAAAGTTGACATACAAAGAATACAATAATGTATCAATAGTATACGGCATGATCTGTTTAACATATAATTAATAATAGTTCTATACAAATAAGTCTCACAATACCGTTATTTAAATATCTATAATATTATTAAAATTATTTCTTTAAATACTTTTTGGTCGCAGTTAATTTTATATAAGTAAACAAGACAATAAACCTACCAATGCGTGATTTATTTAAGAAATCTAGTAAGGGATTGAAAAATATTATTATAGGGATAACTTTTTTACCAAAAAAAATATTATATAAAATACATTTTACAAAAAATAGGTTACATATATATATTCTATATAATATAGTTTATTCAAACCATTCAATATTATATATTATTTATAATAATTTAACAAACTATATCCGTTTAACAAGCCAACACCATTCCTGGAATATAAAGCTGCCAGTAGGCGAATCGTAGTGCGTAAAATATACGCACACTCCGTGAGTACGGGCGTCTGTGCCCCATGTCCCTCTCCCCCCGCAGTCCCTTTGCTCTTCCATTTTATAAAGAAAAACTATAGATTTATATGTGTGTATAACCGGCAACGTAGTGAAAAACGACGACGACGACAACGACGACGACGACGAGGACGGAGAGGAGGCGGAGAAGAGCGGCACCGTAACAAAGCATGCCGGGCGCGAGAGAGTATGCATGCGCATATATATATATATATATATATATATATATCCGTTGCACCATTAATAGCGCTCCCGCGCTCTTTGGCACGATTTCGACAGACACTCTGCAGTCTCTGCCCCCCTCTCTCACTCTCTCTCTCGCGCCCTCGCTCACTATGCATCTTCCTCCCCCCCTCCGACGACCTCCGATGTGTGTGCTCTACGGGAACACACAGATAGAGGCACGTATGCATAATTATCCGTAACGCCTTCGTTAGTCGTGGATATGAGCGCACGCGCACACACACACACACCCGCGCGCGCGCATGCATGCATGTATATAGATACAGGTAACGGTGAGCACGGCAGTACATTCTCTCTATTATCCCTCTCTCTTTCCTGCTTTTCGCGCGGCTATATACAGCTCGAAACGAAGGTTGTCTTTCAGTCGGCTTCATGTACGTGTGTCTGCACGTGCGTGTGTATGTATATTCCAATCGTCGAGTTAGATATTTTTTTTTATAAACCGCAGTGTATTGTTGTTGTTATTATTATACGTTCAAGGTTTTTCGCAACCATGCGTGTATATATATATATATATATATATATATATATATATATATATATATACACGCGCGCGCGCAGTCACACATGCAGATATACTTGTGGCGCGGGAAGAGAGACCCCCGATGACCGTGATGTTCGTGAGCTTTCCTTTTTTTTTATACTAAATAATTTTACATTATCGATTATTATATCGCGATGCAAGCGCGTGACCATATGTACGGGGGATCAGCGAAGTATGAAAGGAAGTTTTGTTTCGACGATACATCTTACATACATATATATGTTGACTATTATGTAGAGTATATATGTGTTACGGTAGAAGGAGTATAACGAGGAGTGTGAAGCATATAACTATTTTTTCGCGCCGACTTTTATCTGGAACGCGTGGCTCATTAAAAACTGACGATTATAAATATATTGTTATTCGTTAGTTGAGCATAATAACAGCGCTATAAATAATTCATCTTGAGCATTGTGCAGAAAGAAAACGAGAGAGAGAGAGAGAGAGAGAGATCTAGCCAGTGTGTTTGAATACAAAATAAATGAACTTAAGTTTATCTCTACATTTCCACACTATTATACATATATATCTAATAAAAATGTGAATGTTATTTTATAACATACAGGTTCTGTAACAATATATACCCTATGAGTGCGAAAACGTAATGATTTGCGCACAGGCCAAGCGAAGACGACGAAAAAGTGACTGAGCGCGGTCCCGAGACTTGTACATATAGATTAAATCTCCTTAAACTGCGCAAAGTTCGAGTTTACCCGTTGCCGCCTCGTGAGTTCGCAAAACGTCTCGTTTTCGCACGCACTGATATGAAATTTTCGGATTATTTTTTTGGGAAGTCAATAGCATGTCTTAATTAATATTTGAAAAGCGAAACTTTTCTCGTAGAGATAGGTGAAGAACACGATTTAGGCAGTTTCATTTTTCACACACGATTCTCAGAATTTTTTTGCTTTTGAAGTTTAATATTAAGATATGGGCAATTTCGATGTATACAAAAGACATTAATATTAAAATTGGAATTTGTTATTAAAATAAGACCAATTATCTACTTATGTTTGCCCTTGGCCTAAAAACATGGTATATAACTTTATCTCTTTTCCAAAAAGATCTGCTCCCATTGTCATTGAGCGTACCCACATATATTTCTCTCTCCCTCTCTCTCTCTTTTTCTTCTTCAAAATCTCGGTAAAAATTAACAAAACACGAGCCAAGTGTTACAAAACATGCGTAGCACGCGATGCGGGAGAGAAAAAAACCGAGCGTAACCTACATAATATAGAATCATATATGTATATAAATATGTATATCCTTGACCATCGTCGCACAATGTTCTATATATAGTTCGAAACAATTAACAAAAAAGCAAATACGAAAGCAGGAAAATATTTACACACCGGCTGCGGACTCGTGGATTTTTCAATGGCCTGCATACGCGCGGGCTCGTTATTACCGCGAAAAATCGCCGCCCGAACGAGAAGAAGGAAAAAGCTGCACGCGCAACGGGACGCGACATGTATTTAGGAGAGGCAAAGCGCCCGACTCTTAACATAAGGATCGATGATATCAATAGGGACTAAAGCTTTGGCTATCTATATATATATATCGAGAAATTAAAGAAAATGAAAGAAAGAGAATGTTGAACTATATATATATATATATATATATATATATATATATATATATATTTATTTATTTATTTATATATATATATATATATATCTGTTTTTGTGAAACGCTATATAGAAAGCTTATAATTGAAGGAATGCCGAGTATGTGCAAAATTTGTGTAACGGTGTATATTTATCAACAACACCTCGATTGGATATCAAAGTAAACATGGTTAAACGTTGCGAATTTTGTGTAGTGTATATATATATATATATATATATATATATATATATATATATATATATATATAATTGATGTTTACCGTTAATGAAATGGGTACATGTATATAAAATTTCCAAAGCTAAAATATACGCGAGATTTAGTATATATGTGACAAATTAATGGGAAGACCTTATAAAGTGTTTTTTTATATATGAATTATTTAATTAATTTATATTTTTGCAACTATTTTTGCTTCAATACATTATAAAGTAGTTTTTACGACTCTTATGCTGGACAACATATTTAATCATCATACTTAATCGAAACATTGATTTGTTACTCCGAAGAGACTGCGGGAGGCCCTAATGTACGTCTCATATCTTAATGAGTTTTTTTAAGTATACACCGATGCGGGAAGCAAATAGTCAATTGCTATAATTACGGTAGATGTTATTGCTTATATATAATTCATGCTTATACCTGCTTTATGTTCCAAAAGCGAACGCGCGTCATTTTTAGGAAACGTATCACAGGGCAACAGTAATAAGAGATCATTAAGATTATATATATAGCAAAAAAGGAATTGGTCTAGACGTTGTGAACTGTATTATAGGATAATTGCTTCGTTTTTCTTACACTTGAAACAAAAAATTGTATACATCAAATACAGCAGATGTATTATATATTATATTATTATATAATACATTATATTATACAATATATCAATATTCAACAAAGCGATATGTTGGACCGACTCATTGCAAATGAAACGATTAAATTCGATCTTATAGTATATATATATATATATATATATATATAGATATATATATGATGGTGTTCGTAAATTAGAATCGTGTTTGTAAGTTAGCAATAACTAAAAAACTTGAAATTGTCTTTGAAATTACAATAATTTTTTTTAAATTAAATATTTTTAATTTGTGACGTTCTTTTTAAGTTGGATTTCGAACATTGAACGTTTTCCTAAATATAGGTAGTTTTATATGAAAAGAAACCGATTCAATAATCCCAATATTGTATTGCCTACTATAGTCAAAAATCCGTTGAATCTATTTGTAAAATTTACACGAAATCGATGGAATTGTTTTTCGTCACCTGGGACCGGTTAACAAATGAAACAGTTTTCCCTCCACAGTCCAACCGAATGAACTTAAAGGATGTTGTGGCCTCTCACTGTTACCTTTCTATGTCAGTTTCGAATGTCTATCTATCGCTTCTTTCGGGTCATCCAATCCATCAATACTGCAGGAAACTGTTCTTGCACCAACGGTTTACGCGTGGATACACGGTGGTCGCTGTATAAACGAGTGTCGTGGAAAACGTTATAGCACATGTATACATGCGAATTCTCTAGAATTCAATGCGATTTTCCATTGATTATACATCTGTAATATCGCATCGCACCAGGGATTCATCTATATTAGAAAAGCGCCAAGTGGAGCGCTCGAAGGCTCTTTTTCACACACACACATATATATATATATATATATATATATATATATATATATATATATATATATAGTGCACGGTGCACGCCGGTTATACTTTCACTCGACCGGAAAATTCTTTCGAGAACGAGCGAGCGAGCGAGCGGCTGCTCTTATACATACATAAGTGCGCATGACGCCATGGCGCGTTCCGTATACGCCGAGGAAAGAGAGTTTCGGTGCGAAAAGTGTACAATATCGAAGGCGACGCTGTGGGATCGATGGAAAAAAAAATAAGTTCTGGAATTTTTTTATTGTCATTGGTTGTTGCCGCGTTGTATAATTTGATAAATCGTTAAAAAGACTTTGGAGGAATAATTAATTTGTGGGTCATTTAGTAAACAGTATCTTTTTGGAGTTTAGAGTATTTGATATAGAAACAAGGCATATAGCGAAATCCTATATTCGATTTAAAAATGTAGCAGGTTAGAATTTATATAAGGGTCATTCTAAATGCCTACTTTAATATAGAGGTACTTAGAAAATTCTTCTGTTTTCATTCTGCTAAATACAGCGCTTGCTTGACGTTCTATATGATCTGAACAAATCGTTAAACTAGTTCTAACGTATCTTAAAATTTGATTTAAAAAGTCATTAAGGGGCTGTCGAAGTAAATTTTTATCGATTGAGTAACATGTACGATTTTAATCAATATTATTTTATGTATAAAAATTATTGCACTGTTTTCGTCCGAAGATCCAAGTAAAATCATTAAAACACGAAATTAAATAAGGTTTAAAAATTTTCTATCCTTGTAAACGGATAATTTTTTAACAAACTTCTTATTATGAAATTACACATCGAATTTCTTAGTCTTAGTACTTTACGCTTCGATGCAATGCACGGTGAAGAGCAAATCGTCAATTAAAATTATAATAATCTAGTTAAAATAGGGCATGTTTTTCCATTAACCGTTGCAAATTTTCAATTCGATAAACCCGTAGCAAAACTTATAATCGTAAATTTATCCGAGGATCGTCCTTTTTCATTAATTTAGTTATTTTGGTTGAAAGAAAACAAGACCTGCAAATTACAATTTGTAATCAATACAATTTTGAAGAGTATATGTTAATGCGTGATTGGAAATTCGATATAAGAATTGAAGATTTGAATTATTTTTAAAGAATTTGTAACTTGTAATATTGACATATTTTAAGAATAATGAGTTCCCATTACTTGAAACAGATTTACGAAGAATGCATACAAGAATGTGTAAGATTATTCTTAATGTTCGAAGGTATTACATAACTGTAATTTATTTTTAAATGTGCATATTTTGTCTTAAAATCTATACATTTCGTCTAGCTTAATTTTCGCTCACACCATGACTAAATATACTTAAATGTATAAGTAAATTTTGATCGTTAATCGTAATGAGAGGCTTGCCAAACAATTTTCCGTGATCATCGATGTGCATAATTTTTTGTAGTATGAAAAATTCTAAAGTCAAATCATGCATACATATTCTGCTAAGGTTATAATCGTTATTCGTGATCTGATAACGTTATAATCTTTATTCGATTTATATTATAGTACTGTACCCTGAAAATTTATCAGCTCGATCGTTTATGTATATATCCCTAGTGACTCACCACATTACTTCCAGAAAAACAATGTCCATACAGAATAAAAATATAGGAAGCCCGTATAAAGAGAAAAAAAACCACGCGATGCGCATTATTAAATCTTAAATATCAAACTGTCATCTAATGCTCAGAATTTAAAGCGGTTGCGGATATTATGAAGACGGGCGATGACGAGCGCTCGAAGGATTAGGATCGAATTGAATCGAAAAACAGGGATTTGCTTTCATCACCGTCGATCCGGCACATTTTTGATCTCGGCGGTATCGATGCTCGTGCGCGTGCGCCATCGAAAGAGGAAAGACCCTTCTGTTTCTAAAACCTAGCCAAAACTTCAGATCAGCTTTCTCTCTCTCTCTCTCTCTCTGTCTCGCGTACGTGTACCAACTTCGCGGAATGAAGAAAAATCCGGACGACAGATATATTCAATAGAATATATACAGTTACGTTCCATCTGGTTCGATACAATTTGTTCGATCGAACTAAATAAATTATTTTCTAGGTCTATTTAAGCCATTTTAACATATTTTTTCATATTTTGAATTATATCGCTTTTATAAATGTCTAAAAATTAACTAAATTAAGGTTCTTCATAATCAAAATAAAATTTCGTATTGTGGATTTTTAGTAAAGATAAAAAAAAATCAGCAAGAGCTTAAATGAATTTTTAAAAAATTTTTAGCTTTATTTATAGAATATTTCAGAAATTTTATAGAGTATATAAATAACGGTATAGGGTAAGATAGAAAAATGTTTATAGTATATGTAAATGTATATTAGAAACCTATCAATCATTAAATTCTTTTTTGCGTAAATTGTGTAGTTATAATAGATTGCTATTAAAAGATATTATATTCCTACTCTTATTTTTCAGTTTTAATAATTCATGATATATTTAAAAAATATGTCTTCATGGCGTCATCCTTTAATAAAGATATTTTTACCTTCTCAGAAGATTCATTTTTATTAGATCGGTGACTTTTAGAATAGCAAGTACTATATGTGGTTCCTTCCTACGAACCGAAGCGCCGGTGACGATTTTCTTTTTCCACATAGAACAACACGATCGTCGAACGTCCGACGAAAATAACCAAATACTAGCTGTAGACGACGGGGAAAACGAAGTCGACACCTAAAGCGCAAGTAAGCAATACTCATCGGTCAGGAAGCGGAGCGTTCGCCCAGAATTCCCGCACCCTCGAACATTTTATCAGGAACTGCTTGAAAGCCATCGCATCGGTTTCTCCGCGACATTTTCATAATGAGTGCAAAATAAATTCGTAACTTTCGCGTAATTTCAATTTATCTTCCTCGTTACGCTGCTCTGCATCCGCAAATCCATTATCTTAAGTACGCCCTCTATATACAGGGCGTTGCAAATGTAAGTGTACAAGAGTACGGGATCGGTGATGAACAAAGATGAACGGGAAAAAGAAGGACGCTACGCGTTAAATTGCATATACATCGGCATCGCGAGATCTAAATCCTCGACCTGTACGATACAATAATGATAATAATCGAGTACCTTACAATCCACATACGTACAGGCGCGCACTTGCGCCCATTTCCGAGGGGAATCCGTCGAGCGCAAATAGGCGCAAGGTAGGTATTATACATACACAATCACAATCAACCTGCATAATCCACGATCAGGAGCAACCGCAGCAGCAGCTGTTTCTATGGCTTTACTCTGTACGGTCCCTCTTTCTATTTCTCTCTCTCTCTCTCTCTCCCTCTCTCTCTCTTTGCGCTTCGTTGTGCTGCGCGCTCGGTGCACATGTGGAGCGTGGTGTGCAGTGATGGTCGTTCTAAGGAAGAAAGAGAGAGAGAGAGAGAGAGAGAGAGAGAGAGAGAGAGAGGGAGATTGCGCAATGACCGCGAACGCAGCGTGCTGAGTCTCTGGAATCCGTGTCCAATGCGATATTTTATATATATATATATATATATATATATATATATATATATATATATATATATATATATAGTTATATACATTCTTCGGTAGTTTCTTTTTATTTTCCCCGGGGAGTCCCACTACGAATAAAACTCGGGGATGGAAAAGGAGGAGAGATATGGAGATGGTATGTACCGGCCCGTGCGTACGGTCCGTCGTCGGATCACCGGACGCATTAGGTTTTTAGAGGAAGAAAGAGACAGATATATAGTGAGAGCCCAGGAGTTCCGGCTGTTCAGCTCATCGCGTTCTCTTCAATAGCAACGCACTAATTCGGGGAAGTTCCTAATATGTAGATGTACACCTGTATATATTATATATTTTATATATATATATATATATATATATATATATAAAATTCTTGGACTCTTTACTATTCTATCTCTCTCTTTCTTTCCCCTCCCTGGCGCTCATCGAGGAATCAAGGTCAGAAACCGGAACTCTCAGCCTCTCCCCCTCTCTCTTTCTTCTTTGCTTAGCGCGCGAGCGCACGGAGAGCGCCGACGAGCGGTGAATCGACCGACTTTAATGCAGCCTTAAAAAAGTTACCGCTCTTAATTCCCTCCTTCCTACCCCCTCCCCCCTGTCGCTCCCGCGGTGTCGGTGAGTTTTATACTGTTACAGAGAGAAATAGTGTGAGGGGGGGGGGGAGAAAGTAATGAACGTATTGGGAAGATTTCAATTCTAAAATTGTTAATTTCATAAAAATTTATATAATATGGTTTAAAATCATAAAGGAAAATACACAAAAAATGACAAAATTCCCTTTTCATTTTTTGGTGTATCATCGAGAGTACACTATAGTTTAGATCTAACAGTGTTTTGCACTTTCATTTAAGAGACTTTAGGCCTTTCAAATCAGATCGTCGATCATGTAATAGGTACACTGTATATATAGGCATCGTCGTATGCACAATAGAAATGATGGTCTGGGTAAATGGCATTACAATTGAAAATTAACAGTAATATCTAAGATTCATACGTATAGTATGAACAATATAGGTAATTCATGTATAAGATTCGGAAATAATCGTTTAAAATTAAAGCCTTTCTAATTCCTTAGATATTTTGACTTTTAAAAATATTTTAAATACTTATATATATATATATATATTATATAGAAATTTAAAAATTCCTTAAAATGAATGCTAAATAAAACATTAAACAGAAATGAGCATTTTCCAATAAAATATATGTCACTCATGACAATGCTAACCTCGACAATAATCCATTGTTTAACAACAATGGGCCTTTGTTTAAATAATTTCACAATGTATTTACGTTCCATATATGTAATCTCTGTATTAAAAAAAAGGCATTTATGTTCAATCACATTGTATTTGCATTAAATAATTATATACGGAATAATAAAAAAATGTATAATCTTTATTTGTTTATGTCTTATTTAAACTGGACAATAATTTTGTAAAATTATGAAACTTCAGACTACATATTATACTTATGATTTATAAAAAATACAGTTGCCCAGAAATTCTAACAGATTGTAGGAAGAATGTATCCCTTTGCGTGTTTTTATTGATAATTCAAAATCAGTAAATGAAAAACAAATTGTTTTTTTCCAATGGCAGTTACAAAACTGAAATGAAAATTAAACTTTTTAATTCCATTTAAATTCCAATGTAAAATTATGTAGAAGCTTGCTCATTAAAGTGGATCGTTATGAAAGATTTTATGTATGAAAATCATCATAATATTGGTATATTTTCTATCACACACACACAACACACCACCACACACACACGAGCGCGCGAGGCGCGCAGCAGGCACGAGCATATCTACTATCTATATCTATATATATATAATATATATTCCTGTATTAAAGCTAATATATGTATTTAACATCAACAAAATGAAAACACGCACAAACTTTTGCAATATGTAGAAATGGTCGTCTTTAATCATATACATTACGCAACATATCTTATATGTATTAATTTACAAAACATAATTTGCATGAAGGAGAACACACACACACACACACACACACACACACACACCACACCCAACACACACACCATCATTTTTGTATAGAAGTAGTTTTTTTGATAATTATTTGATAAAACTAGAACATTTTGGAATAAACGCTATTTCATTACCACAGAAACTCTTTACTCGGAAATAATGAATGAAAAGCATTATACGTAGACACACTCATACGCGCGCGCGCACACATTCTTTGCCAGCAGCGTCGTGAGGTAACCGTACACTGTTTAAATTACATATGTGCTGTTAAAATTCCATGTAAATTTATCTTGAAAATTTAACATACATGGGTAAATATTTTATCTGCGTGAATTAAAAGTTAGCGCATATGTTCGGCCATTCTATGGTGTCTCTAAGGTGTCTCCCTGACTTTCATCTCAGCCAGCCCGAATAAAATTCTGCAGGATGACCTCCAATGTAAAGAGGAAACTTCCGAGGTAAAAGTTATAGGGGCGAAGTAAGTTTGATCTTGAAAACTATTTTGAAAATCATTTGACGGTCATGGTGTTTTTTTTGAACACTTTTAGGAAATTTTCACTAAAACCACTGTATTTTCTAATACAGATTTTTTTGTTATGAATAATTATGTACAATGTGCAATTTTTGCTTTAGGAATTTTTCCATTGCAGGCCCAATCAGGTTCAAACTTGTTTGAGACATTCAATTAATATGAGACATCATATATATGTAAAAATGCTTACACACTCGTCACGGAAAATCCATTTGTACTCTTCGCACCGACAAAATGCGCTCCACGCATCGCGAAGCTATATATATATATATAGTCTCGCTAGGCTTCTGCGCTACACGGCCTTAATAAATTATGCATATTATATAAGTATGTACGTATATAATTTGAATCGCGTTCGCTCTTCCTCGCCCCGTCGCTCGTCCGCCCGTAATCGCGAACTTGGCATGCCGCGTCGCGCGGAGTTTTCAACTTTTCCGATGGCGCACGCATATTTATATAATATTATTTCGACACACACGTATGTAAAATACGCGCGATCGCGCACGGCACTCACTGCCGCAGTGCCGCTCGAATATCATACATATTGCCGCCGTTGCACCTGTGCCGCCGCGCCCGCGCTCGTCTCTTCCTCGCGCATCGCATCGGTTGCGGAACCGTTAGGAGAACGCGCTGCCTCTCCCCCTCTCCTGCCGCCCCGCCCTTTCTCTTTTTCTCGCGCCGGCACAGCATGAAGAAACCATTTAAGGCATCTTCGAGGAGGGCCGGGATCGCGAGCGCCTTCTAGAGAGGACGTCGATGGAGCTCACTTCTCTCCCTAGTTCTCGCTCTCCCTCCCTCCCTCTCTCTCTCTCTCTCTCTCTCTCTCTCTCTCTCTCTCTCTGTCTCTCTCTCGCTCTCTTATTCTCCCTCTGCCTGTATATATATATATATATATATATATATATATATATATATATATATATATATATATATGGGCGGCCGAATGCAGCGAGATGACTTTGAGGCCGTGCCGCTTCACTGCCGATGTCTGTTCCTTTTTTACGTGGGAGCGTCGCAAGATGAAGGGAAGAGAGAGAGAGAGAGAGAGAGAGAGAGAGAGATAGGTTCAGAGTCTCGAGCGTCCGCCACATTCTCTCCCGCGCGCGCATGTATAATAGGGCGCGTTTGAATTTTAAGGAGTGTGTGTGTGTGCGTGTGTGTGTGTGTGTGTGTAAGTCGCTTCTCCTCCTCCCCTTAGCCACCCACGGGCCTCCCACACGCATTACATGGACTATACAGGCGAGCGCTGGAACTCGAGCAGGAAGCGCTGCAGCGCGCGGGGCAAAAACTGGTTTTTACACTCTCCTCTTCGTCTGAGGATCTTCTTCTTCGTCTTCTTCTTGTTCTTCCTATTCTTACTTCTTCTTACAGGGCGCACGCACCAATCGTTCAGCACCCCTTGTGCGATGTCGGATTTTTTCCCCTTTATGCGTGTATGTATGCGTATGTGTATATATATAATTTTTTTTCGCCTATTATACGAACAATCATTGTCGATAAAAAAATTCACATAGTTTTCATTCTTATCCAATACGCCTAGCCAATAGCTATTCGGATCGGATTGAGATTATTTTGCTTATATATCGTGCTTTGCCTTGTACTATTTTATAAGAATATTTTTAGTGTACGGATTATTGTAATTTAAGTTATATTGTTGTCGCCGTTTGTGAAAATAACGATCACGTTTCGCTTTTTTCCCCCTTTTATCTAGAACAATGAATTATTTAAGCTTTAATTATATAATAATAATGTAAAATACTACGAGTTGATTTCAAGGACCAATTCTACATGAAAGTTCGTTTTTTCTCAATAATACACTTTCAGTGTATATATACATAGATATACATCAATACGGGGAACTTAGCTTTTAAGGTAATTATAGGCTTAAATATTTGAATAAAACATTATAGGAAATTGTCGGAATCTTTGAAAAATGCGTAAGGAGAACGCAAATGGTTTAGAGCAATCGAATGAAAATCATAATTTTGATGTATACATAAATGCACGCGTGAAAGCTAATTTGTTTGATTGTGGGATATAAATTTCTATTATATATAGTTAAAAAAATAGTTCGAAATTCTTTGAAAACAAAAATAAACAAAATATGTATTAAGAAGAAATCCATCTTTATTCTCAGACAATTCGCAATGAGAATAAATGAAAAGAAACGAAACACACACATTCTCGTGCGCTCACCTCTAACTTTTCAATTCTAATATTTACGCACTACTGATTTCACGTGTAATTTTAGCACTATTATACTATTGTTATAGCATTATGATTAAGAGTAATTTACTATATAAATTCAATATTACATTACAATAAATATTATATTTTTTTATTAGAAAAGATTTCAAAAAATAATCATATAATATAATAGAAACAAGTCATATATGAAACTCATAAGTTAAACGAGACAGTTAAAATCTTTTTATATATCTATTGACGTTCCAGTCAAAATTTGAACAGGATAACGATACTATTGTCATATACAGCAATTCTTTGTAATATTGGCCTTAATTGTTAAGATTTTTAATTCCAATTAAATATTGGATTTTCAAAATTAGAAATAATAATTAGTGAAATTAAATTCTAATATTATGCTTTATTTAGTTTCTATACATCTTCATAAAGGTAATAGAATTTTTGAGTGGCACTATACCCTAATGAGTGCGAAGAACATGTCCGAGAGAGGATGAAAATGATTTATTAGAGGACGCGTGTGCGCACGAAATTTTAATTCAAAATTTTTTTTTGGACCAGCTATGCACCGGGGAAAAAACGAACGCACAGATGTTTCGTTTGAATGTATTAAAAGAGATTCTGTAATTTACAGTCTAATTCACGTTCCAAACGTCAGACTTTCTTTTTATATATTAGGGCTCCAAGCACGCGACGATATTAATTTCCCAAACGGGAGGGACGAGATTGAAAATTTTTTCAACGACCGTCCACTCGGTTCTTTGGTTTTTTTTTATTATTTTTTACTTTTGTTAAACATTATTTCTACCAAAGGCCCGCGCAAGTCATCCCACGAAAAATACAGTTGAATGCCCGAGTGCCGAGCGAGTTCACGCTTTCTTGTGACCGGGTAGACGGAGGGGGGGGGTTATTATATTCGTATACCGTAAAAGGCCGGAATTCATTCGCCTTGGCGCTTTAAGTCGACACGCATAATACAAACTCACATTCGCGGATCAGATAGCGCGTATTGCGCGGGCGGGCCCTGCCGTCACTCTCTCTCTCTCTCTCTCTCTCTCTCTCTCTCTCTCTCTCTCTCTTTACCTCTCTTGTCGTGCTCCACGAGAATTTCGCCAACAAGTATAACGCACTCCGTGCCTTTAGGTATAACTCGCGTGGATTTGCGCGT
Organism: Sycobia sp. Sy_11; assembly: GCA_018907035.1. Taxonomy (NCBI): domain Eukaryota; kingdom Metazoa; phylum Arthropoda; class Insecta; order Hymenoptera; family Epichrysomallidae; genus Sycobia; species Sycobia sp. Sy_11. The sequence goes on along the minus strand of JACCIC010000161.1, from coordinate 387,922 downwards.
ACACGCGCGCGCGTGCATATATGCTTAGATCACAACTCCATATCACAGGTTTTGAGTTATATCTAAGTGTCGCAACCGAGGTCGCGACGCTCGCGTTACAATATCTTTGATAATATACGTATTCCGTGCGTTAGACTTATATGATTATATATATATATATATATATATATATATATATATATATATATATATATATAAAGCTACAAGGTCGTCGTCCCGGCGTCGCCAACGCGGCGGCGTAGCGGACAACGAAATATATTTTTGGAGGCAAGATGGATAAAAATGTCGAGATAAGCCGCGGCTCGGTGCAAATTTAGCGTTCGGGAAATGAAAAAATCTAAAATTGTGTGTGTGTGTGTGTGTGTGTGTTGTGTGTGTGTGTGTGTGTGTGTGTGTTGTGTGTGTGTGTACACGACAGAACTTGAAGCACCGAGGAGAGAAACCAACCGGCCATAGTCTTCACCAACGACGTCGTCCCCCTCCCTCCAACATCGCCGCTCTCCTGTTCCCGCGCGCGAGCGGTCGTCGACCCAGTCGGGCTCGCGCCGGAGTCCTACTTTTACGGGACTTTGCGCCGCTGATCTCAGCGAGCGGTTCTCCGTCCTTCTCCCTCTCACTCGCTTTCCTCCCCACCCCTCGCGTCGTCGCGGAGTTTCCCGCCCGCGAGAGCTGCCGCGCGCGGGCGCATGCGGTGCATCAGCAGCGGCGCTACTGCATGCGCGGTTCGTTTTATAAAGAAGAGAGTATGTTATATATATATATATATATGAGTGTGTGTGTGTTTCTGTATATAGCGCGGAGGCTTCTTTGCCCCCGAAAACTATTCTTTCGGAATTTTTCTGGTGCTCTCCCTCTCCCGCCATTCTTCTTCCTCTCTTGCTCCTCGAGCCTATTATATGTGTGAGCGTGTGCGCGCAAGGCTGCTCTACCTCCTTCACCACATCCTCATCTCTCTCTCTCTCTCTCTCTCTCTCTCTCCCTCTGAAACACATTCTTGATGCCCGAGTAGCGCGCGAGTTGCGCGCGAGAGAGCACGAAGCTATTTTTAGAGTTTCTTCAGAGAGAGAGCTTTTCGGACTGGAATTTTTTCGGCTCTATGTGTGTATATATATATATATATATACATAGGAAGATATAGATAGACTATTAACTCAAGAAGTGTGTAAATTTCAACCGATTTTGCAATGATTTCTGATGCTAAAGCTCCATGATTGTAAATCACCCCGTTAAATTTCAAATGTTATTTGGTATGCTTATTATTTTTAACTTCTTCGAAATCACTGCGCCAACGACTCAAGCGCTTTTGTTTGATTTCAATTGATTTTGTAAAATGATGATTCGTTAGCGCAAGGGGTCGTTCGTGTATTTTCGACGGCCTGCCGCCAAGGGAGGATGTGAAATTATTTTCGCAAAACAAGAAGAGACAACTGTAAATTCGTGGAACTTGGCATCGTATAGCTTCGATACTGCGTACTAGGATTTTTTCGAAAAGTTGTTATTTCATTTCGGTTCAGAATAACGGATTTAATTCTCGGACTCGCTATGGAGGGCAGGATCCGATGATTTCGTGGATTGACCAAATACGTTTAAATATTGTTCAGTTTTTAAGGACTATTAAAAATATTCGCATATAATGATTAAAATAAAGATATTTTAATTATTAGGGCAGAAAATATTTTATCATACAGCGTGACGAATAATATAATATGATATATTTCCGTCTATGGATTTTGCATTGTGAAATCAACGACATCCAGATGGAAATCTAGAGAATTTTAAACAAATTTTAGTTCTTTTCTGTGCTCTTGTTGTCGTTATTACAACGATAGGCTTGTAAAAATTATTCACAGCCTGAAGCATTAAAAAATTGAAGAAATAAACAATCACCGGTGAAATATTGATATGGTTATATTTATGATGCACACATAACAAATCTTTCATACTAAAGTGTACGTTTAATACGTTCAAACGTTCACATTAAATTATTTTCATCGTAATTGAACGTAACGCCGAGCTTCATGTATATACATTAGATTGTCTATAATTTATATTGAGTGAAATGCACAGTAGAGTGAATTGTCCTTCGTCCTAGCCTTAGCATCTCTTGAACTTGTTTTTTTTCGTTTTATTACCGTTCAAATGTCCCAATAGAAAATATTATCATATATATATATATATATATATATATATATATATATATATATATATATATATAAATCATATGTACGCATACTGCATGCGTGTAAGAATTAAATTAGGGATAACAACCAAGAGAAAAATTATAAGACATTTTTACCTCTTGATGAGGTAGGGTTTCTTACGTCTCGCTGTAAATTTCTCCTCAGATTATAATATAGATACACACGCGGTCGCTCGCGTACACACAAATATATGAACGCACACAAAAACAGAAACCGCGTCGAACGTGTTTTTGCTCGCTACTAATCCCGTGTAAGATATTTTCACTCTCAAGGTTATAAAAAACATCTAATGCTTTTCGGGCTCGGATTAATTTTATTGCAAAGCCGAGATTAAATCTCTAATACGGGAATTTAATTGCACTGTTTGCATACCTACATTATTCTTAATCGATCGAAAAAATTCCTATGTATATATAATTAGATTGCGCCGATCTCCTTTCCCTTCGTTTTTTTCCGTTTCTCTGCGCCGCGCACATCGTACGCGAAAAACAGAACAAAAATGTCGGCGGAAAATACATACATCCCTCGTACATTATAGGGATATGTGGCAAAGACGCGGCGAAGTCGCGAATACGTACATACACTTTTTGCACGTGTATTGAGTCTGTCTTGAATTGTGAACCTGGCGAACAAGAAAAGTTGTGGTTGGAGTTGGGGGAAGGGGAGGCGAACGAGCGATGGGAACAATGGGGAGAGCGAGAGAGAACGTGCCATTATCTTCTTCATTAACTGATTCCTTATTGGAGAATTGATAAAATCAGGAATGATCGGGAATGATTTTTCGCTCATGGTATATATAGCTTGGACGAATCAAAACTCGTCGTACACGCGTACAGAAAGATATAAAAGCTTCATCGTAACGCAATAATCAATTTATGAACTCGGCTTCGTTGTAGCTGATGTTCAGTTTTCCCGACAATGGTCTATCGGGTCGTGCGATTTACGGCACGCGAATAAATCAGGACAACTATGTGTAAAAAGAAGACCTCCGAGATCCCCCGCAGCTGTATATATATATATATATATATATATATATATATATATATATATATATATAGATCTATTATGCACATATCATGCTTGACATAAATATTCTTCGTGAACTTCGTGAAAGAATATTGAAATTATAATTCGATGAAATTGTAAAGAGAAAGAAAAGAAAAAGAAAGCTCAACTTTGCGGCAGACAGGTGTATATTTATTACACCGTTGTCCGGTCATTACATCTCCACGAATTTCCGCCATGTACCTCACTTTATAGAGAGATTCTCGATTAAAGAATCAAGCATCAGTGTACCAGGTTCAAAGGAATAAGTATCCCCTCCCCCTTCTTCCCCACTTCCCCGTATCATATATACGTCACCAACATGTGGATGAGTATAGAGTTAAGAGCACTGGTATAGAGAGAGAGAAGGGGGGGCGAGTTCGTTTTTTACCGCCTGAACTCATAAAATCCACGCGCACTCCTCCACCCCTCTCCACCGCTGTGCGCGCATCATGAAAACATTTTGAAATCCTCTTAATGATCAATAAAAGCCGCTAATTTTACGGGGGTTTCTCTCTATCTCTCCGTCTCCTTTTGATCCATCCCTCTGTCTTGGCCTCTCTTTCCTTCGCGCACAAAACAAGCGCGCGCGGGCCGAGGGGGGTGGCGGGGTGGCGAGATCTATACGACCGATGAGAGCCGCGCTGCCATCGCGCAACCGCTGGCTTAATTGCGACCCGATACATACCTATATATCTGTATGTAGCGAAGAAAGCGTCCCTCCTTGTCCCCACTCGTTAGGCTTACCCCCCCCCCCTCTGTTCCTCTCTTTCCGATTCGACGAATTTCGGGCTCGTTAAAGCGCGCCCGCGCAACCCCCGAGACTGCGCGTCCGTCGCCCCTTTTCTCTCGTTACAAAACGCCGCCCGCGGGCGAATATGCGCCGCCGCACATTTGCGGGGGCTCTGCCCCTCTCGGTCTCGGTGCAGCATCAGGGGGCCGTATGCAGCGGTGCGTGGTGCCCCTCTTCCTATTCACGAGGCACGCGGACTGTGCGCAAAAAGGACTTTGCAGCCGCTCTTTGCCCTCCCCCCCCCTCGCCGCAACCCCTCTATCCAGGCGCTGCATCATCTTCCTTTAACGATTCGGCTTTGATAATATCTTTGCGATGCGCGCGCGATAGTTGGATATGAAGTATAGATAATACCGCGAAAGCCGCGCGTGTCTGTACAGGCGGAATCCGACGCGGAAGTAAAAAAAGGAAAAGAGCTCTCTGCGCCCGCTCGTTCCGCAATTAAAGTGCTGTTCAAGAGAGCTATTATATTTTTACCTGGGACTCAATTTTTTTTTCTTCTCTTGTGTGTCTTATATATATGAAAAGTTATCATCAAGGTTACGTGGAACGCGCGTAAGTCAAGAGAAAATTGCATATAGACCGTTGAAGGATGCAATGAAATGTTGCGTCAATGATAATCAAAAACTTGTTATATAAGGGTAGATTGTAAATGCGTCGTTTCGAGTAGCTGAATGTACTTGGAATTTTAGAAATCAAGTCATATAACAGCGAATAGATCAAGAAATTGCCTGGGATATACAGCAATAGGTCTTTGTAATTTTGTATCTAATATCACATTTCTTGGATGTAAGAGTACATACGTTGAACTAAAATTAATAAATATAGGTGAAGGGGATAAGAAATAAACTTATATTTAAATATCACAGCAATAAATATTGTGTTTTGTTCTGCACTCGTTTCTCGTTAAAAATCTAATTTTAATGTAGGAAAAGCTATTTCGAATGAAATATCCAAACGTAATCCCCTTCGATCGTACGCTAAAATGTGGATTACTCTCGACACGAAGTAGATAATTTTGATACGTACCTCTTTCAAAATTACTTTATATCCCTGACCTACTTCCGTAAATTTTGACGAGGGTCTGCGTGATCGGTCTTCTAAAAAAAAAACGTTAAATCCGAACGTGTAAATTTAACTCTACAACGATTTTTGACCTTGCTGGGCATCATCTTGAAAAAAGAGAGCTTAAAGCTTATATATATATATATATATATATATATATATATATATATATATATATACCGATTCGCAAAGTGGTTTGCACTAATATATGCTAGGTGTATAGTCTATACCTAAGTTCTAGGCAAACACTTGCCAAAAATCAACCGAAACGAGAAAGAGAGTCGAATGGTAATATGAAATTGTGAAAACCATATATATATATATATATATATATATATATATATATATATATATATACGAGGACCTATACAATTTGCTCACAAATTATTTAGTCTTTGCGCACTGATACAGTGCCCCACCTATGAAGGAAAGTCCGTTTCCTCTATGTAAGTATACTATCCACACGTATGCGTGCTCTTAGTTTCTAAAAAAAGGAAGAAACAAAGAATTTGAATTCAGTTGGCTGTTAAATTTCTCTTTTTGCGTACGAAATAACCTAGTTACTCTTGAACAACCTTGTAAAGCAACGGTTAATGGACTGAAATGAACGTCGTTCATATTAATCCTAGAAAATAGTTTGGTAAAATGGAGAGTGGGAGAGAAATAAAGAGATACTTTGAATCATCACTGTGCGTGATTGCATAATACAATGCATCACTCTCGGTTCTCAACGTCTCGCCGTGCGGAGTTTTGTTATACCGTGCCGGCACACTCTCGATTCAATGGCTCTCTCTCTCTCTCTCTCTCTCTCTCTCTCTCTCTCTCTCTCTTTTCTCCCTCCGACTATTGCGTCAAATCCTCTTGCCTGTCTTTTATTATCCTTCTTCTGTGGCTCTGAGAGTTTCTTTCCGCGGCCGATCTGTATAATTGACGATCTCTCTTGGTTGATGGACGAGATCTCGCGCCTGGCATGTAATCCACATGTGCGCTCGGACTGACGCGCGAACCCGTCAGCTTAATGAGTTCTCACTCACACGAATCTGGAGATTTGCAAGGAGAGCTATATTAACTCGGAAAGTTACGCAAATTTCGGGTTTTGCGAACGTCTCTTCACTTTTCATCGTTTTCATCCAAGCTAGCAATCGGTGATTTGGTCAGGTCCTAATGCTTTCGACATTCTAAAGATGTATCAAAATCCGTCCTTGTCAGAGAGTGAAACTTTCATTTTCTTAGATCTAGATAGTATATATTGATGAAGAAACAGAAGAATACGAAGATGGAGAAGACGAAGAAGAAGACTACATTATTTTTGATTTAATGAGCGTATTAGATCAGACGGAATAAGATGGCGGCGTCAACGAGATGTAAGATTAAGATCTATTAACAATCTGACAAGCTGCAAAATAATTAAGATTCATAATTTTGTTTGCATTTTTCTGCGCATACGTACTTTAATCGTACAATGAATTGCTAATAAACGTTATGGAACGTGTAAACATTCCTATGACCTTGGCAATGTTCGTAATGCAGTTTGCTACAATAAAAATGTTCGTAATGCAGTGTGTATAATATAACTCACCAGCAATTCTGATAATTTTCCCATTCAAGATATTCTGACTAGATACGTTGAATTTGAAATATCTCGTATAATGAACTAGATTGCACTTAAAGCACATGTGCATCGCATGTATATATTCTTCGTTTGAATATGATTAGATTCCATTAAATCTTTTTCCTCGTTTCGTTAAAAACCGAAGAAGAAAGTGAGTTAGTGTTTCCGGCTCTTGACAAATAAGGAAGTAATAAAGATTCAAAGTAGAACAGAGCTGTTGATAGGAATGATGTATTAATTTCATGCAGAAACCATTAATTTGCTTTTATATTTTATTTTTAACTTTTAAATAAGTGTTTATAATAATATTTAAAATATCATATCTTTATATTATAAAGATTAGTTCGAGAAATTCAGAAAACCAATGAAGGTACTAAACATCGCAAATCAATTTTACATAAAATTTTCCTAGCTTCATGCTTCGATTTTGAAAACAATTGATACAAATAATTTCCTTAACTGGTTTGATTTTCAAGTACAGGAATCAGAATTCAATGATTATTATTAAAAAAATAAGAATCAAACTAATATTTCTTGACAAAGCAAATTTAGCGTCCTCAAAAATAGAGTTAGAATATAGAACTTTTCAGTAAAATCTCCTAATTACCCCAGCGTTATTACAAATCTATATAATTAAATATATATATATATATATATATATATATATATATATATATATATATATATATATATACACACTCTTTTAAACATTAATTGACATTAATGGTCTCATAGAATATGCACTGAACATCCAATTGAACAGAAACAAGCAAGTGCCAAAATAAAAATAAAAAACCAGAGATATTGAGACATTGGTTGTTCTCACATAAATATTCGCAGAGCAAAAGTGTATCTGCAATACGCCATGTTCGATTGAAGCGTGCAGTTAGCTGGCATGCATGCAATATGCATACATATATTGTATATATAAATTATGTGAAATATTTGGCGCATCGCGCGTCTGTTAAACGTATGCTAAAGTTTAAAAATAAGAAATCTCATCGCGGACGTTTGATCGTTCTTTTCGAAGAGAGAGATAGAGAGTGAGAAAGAGAGGAGGGGAACGAGGGAGAGAGACGGAAGGGACACGTTTAACATTTTGTACTCATGCGCTTGTATAATTCTGATGCCTTAAATACGATATCAACAGTTCACTAACATTTTTCATTTCGCACTTTTCTTGACGCAACAATTGATTTCAGATATACAGCTTTTCCAAATTTCAGGAAAAACAAAAGCACCCTTTTCCCGACCACGTGCTTTCCGTTCCCAATGAAATAGTCTCCGTGGCAGCGATTGCAGCCGCGCGCACTTGCTCGTCGACGGCGAAGCTCGACTTTTATCGCCGATAACGTGAGCCAGTAGCACCTACGCGCCTTCGTCGCATGTGTATCCAATATATACACGTAAATAACTCACCGTATTTCGAGCGCGTTCGCGCGACCTCGGCCGCGGAAAAAAATGAGCGAGTCGGCGCGCGCGAGGCACGCGCGACCTTTTTATAATTTTTTGTTTTTTTTTTTTTTTTGTATATGCCGCGTTGGCTTAAATACATACGCGGAGTTATAATTTATACAATAGTTCGATTTCTTGTGCGGGCACGTTCAAGACGCGAGCGAGACGAGACTCCTGCGATAAGCCCCGATCGACTTCTGTTTTACCAGATGTGTGGCGATCTAGGATATGGGTGTTCCGTTTTGGAGATTATTATTATCATTATTATCATTATTATCATTATTATTATTATTATTATTATTATTTTGGAGCTGCAGGTTTTTTATTTCTTAATCTTATGAAATACTTTGATGTTCATTCGGATGGATTTGTATCAAGATTCTGCACCTTTAATTACATATATTGAAGCTTTAGTGTCATATTATACGGAACGGAGTTCCTTCTGGATTTTATTGGGTTAAATCCTAAGCAGAGCAATTTCTTCTATCTTCTACAGCCGCGCGTGAATTAGAATCGGCAACACGGACGCGTGCGAGACTCGGTGGTTCAATTGAAATTTCGAGGTTTACATATACAGAAGAACATTCAAAAACATTTTTATATAGAAATACAGCGGGTCCTCAAATATAGCGCAACGGTACATTATATCGTGTGCAGTAACCCGTCACCGCGCGCTCAAAATTCTATTACACATATACCGACCTGTCCAATCTCGAGGAAATATCCTCAATGGCGTATATAGACATTCGTGTATCGTCAATTTCGATATCCTTATAAAGATTTTATTGAGTAATTGACGTCAAAAAAAAGAGAGACAGAAAAAACTCCTATTGTCTCGATTATCTCTCCTTGTTCTCTTATGGTACGCGCACACCTTGCCCGCCTGTTATATAATTATTCAGATAAAAAAAAAAAGAACTTGACAGATACGAGGTATAGATATCCGTATAGACAATGGTATGTTTTACGGGCTGTGTGTGGTATCGGCTGCAATTAGTTTAATTTTTATTATATATATATATATATATATATATATATATATATATATATATATATATAGATTAAATTAAAATAAGAGTCGGTACGATTATCGTACGAGAGCCCCAAGCGCGCCGCGGGCTGACGAAAGTTTCCTTTTTCTTTCCTCACCCGCGTTTGTTCTCATTATGTACGAATATACACGTGTGTATGGATAAGAGAGCGGATTAAGAAATGACTCGGGCATAATGTGGTGAAACGTGCATTGTGCCCCGAAGGCAAATAGATCACCGTGCTTCGAAAAACTTGACTCTGTACATATTGAATTCTGAAAAATTGCACAGAAACACGAGAGGGTCCAAAATAACTTTTTTAACCAAAGCTATAAACCTCGTGTCTCCAATATGGATACCATAACTTGAAATCCGTTGAACTTCTTCTTCTGACGTCTCGCCAGCTTTCCTACCTATATGTTCAAAAAAAAGTACCCAACCAACGGGCACAGATTCTCGAACTCTAGAAATTCAGGGACCTCCGAGGCTTACAGTTTCAAGCTGTCTGCGGAATTTTTTTTTTTTGGCCATTGCAAGAAAGGAGAGCACCCGAAGAGGACTTGAATTTTGAATTCAACATCCTAAAAAAACGTATTAGTAAAATGGTTCGCAGTTGACCTTCGTGAGATATTTCTTAGATTTTGGTATCCAGTGCATCAAAATTACTTGAAATCACTTAAACTATAGATCCTTAAAAATACATACGAAAAATTAAATGACCTAATTTTAACAAGCTGATTTGAAAAATAAAAACAATCAATTTCAGTTCGATGAATATATTGTATATATGTCGTATCGCGCTGTTAAAAAATTTCCAACTGGCAGTGAGCGAATTGAATTCTAACAGCAATATACTCGTTAAAAAAGTTTTTTTATACAACACCGAAGGACATAATACTGAAATCGCGCGTTGATCCTTTTATACGCTTCTCAGTCAAACGTACAAATCCCGATGTGTATAATAACGATTGGCATATAATATAAGGTCGGCCGGCACTTTAACTCCTCTTCGACCAAAACGCTAAAGTTATACATCACAGCAATATATAGAGTTGGATCGGTAACAGGCTGAAAGAACGAGAGAGAGAGAGAGGGGGGGAGAGTGGGGGTGGGGGGAGTTCGACGATTACGACGAATTATATAATGGGCCTTGACGAATCGCGGTGGCCCCCGCGCGCTCTCGGCCCCGCTGTGACGTGCGCGCGCGTGTGACACGCGGCGATCGTCGGCGATTCCGCAGACTCCCGACGCCCGAGCCGCGGCAGCACTTTGAACTCCGCCTTTGATCGGCTCTGATGATCCGTGCGAACGAATGTAATAATTCATATTGTCGTTGGCGGCACGATTGAGGAGGAGGGACGCTCGACACACAGATGCAGACGCACACCGCGCGGGGCCGGCGGTCTATTGTGCGTGTGTGTAAATTTGATGAGTAAATTGTTTAAATTTAGATTATCATAATTAGGTGCTTAGAAATATTGGCTATATGTGTATATATATATATATATATATATATATATATATATATATATATATATGTATATGCCAGAATAGGCTCTCCTTTTAGACAAATGAGAAAAGGATGTGCCTGTGCGCGATCTTGGTCTTTTTTTGCTGACGCACTATACCCTTCATTATCAACGTTATCAAGCATTAATTGTAAAGACGTGCTCTACCGTTTTCGGCCTATCGTTTACTGAACTAATAATACAGAATTAATAGTAACCTACTAATAAACTAAAGAAAATAACAAAAAATCCAGAAATTAGTTGGCTTAATATTTCAAACTCCTATCAGTGTGAAAGTAAGATACGGGGGTAAAGGATTTTTCGTACTCGGCAAATTATAATATATAACATTTATATCTATGGTACCACAGTATTTAACCATGCAGTTAAGTCTTCATGGCTTTTTTTATTTAAATCGAAACGAGTCAGTAAATTATAATCCTATAAGATAAGAACTTCTACATATATATAAATTAATGTGTAGTCCTTGTAATCTCTAAAAAAGGAAAAAGACAAATTTTTAAAATAGAAGATATCACTCACGAAAAATTATCTTAACAAATGTCATTTCTATCGAGATTCCTGCAATACGTGTAGTCTGCAAAGTAACATTTACATATATATCATTCGTTATATATATACATATAATTAGCTTATATGACGATTGAACCCATCATCTAATAATTGCGCTGTTCTATATATACATCCGTTAAAGTAACAAACAACAAGATAGATCTATCGATCTTTTAGAATTTGCTTTTTTGTTGTTGTTGATGACTTCGATCTATTATTTATACACAAGAGAAAAGGAAAAGAGCTCGGAAAAGACAGGGAAGGCCAACGAGAAAAGAGAGAGGTAGTTACTTATTACATATACGTATGCAACGATACGGCTGGTACTCAGTGCGTATATCTCGTGAGAGAGAAGATAGAGAGAGAGAGAGAGAGAGAGAGAGAGAGAGAGAGAGAGAGAGAGCGAGACGAGGGGGTTAGAGAGGGTGGGAGTGAGAGGGAGAGCGAGGCTGTAGTAAACAATGACTCGGGATCCGACCCAGATTCTAAGCCCACGTATGCATATATATATATATATATAGAAAGTCAGAATGGAGCTTGCATAACGCGCGCACATACGCACATACGCGCGCTCGTGTGTGTATGTATGCACGTGCGCGGGCGAGCCTCTGGTCATATACATTTGATCTCTGTCTCTCTTTCTTTCTCTCTTTCTCATGACAGCGCTGCAGCAACCAGCAACCACCGCGGCAATACGCCGTATAGATATACCATCCATATAGCGGCCTTTAAAGCACTGCGCGCCTACGCTTACGACGGCTACGTCTATATATCTATAGGGTATCCCGAGCTTAACCTCCTCTTTCTTACGGCGTTCACGTACAGCCGGCATATATGTGCGTGCCTCTGTGCGCGCGTCTGTGTTTGTGTGAATATTCCAAGTACAGATTGTGCGAGCGCGTGTACTTTTTTTTGTATTTATATATCCAATCGATTCCCCTCGCGCACTTGAGCGGGGGAGGTATCTGGCAATTGTTATACATGTATCGTAGCCGGGTAGTCTATACTTTTCACCTCTCTCTCTCTCTCTCTCTCTCTCTCTCTCTCTCTCTATATATATATATATATATATATATATATATATATATATATATATATATATATATATATCTCCACCCACATAATCATAGTCCCTTGACATCAACGCCGACGCAACGTGGGAAGGATGAATTCACCGTACGCGCACGTGGGATCGCCGTTGTGGAAGAAGCATTGTGCGCCTTACCGCCGCGCCACTGCACCGTTAGGGAGAAGGAAAAAAATTCCGATGGCCGAAAGTCCCGGGAAAATACGGCCGGCGAGTTTTGGTCGTCGAACCCCCCGAAATTCAGTCGGGCGTGAATGACGAACGAATAAGATTCAACCGTTTCTGTAACGAAAATCCGACCGCTTGGCGACGTTCCCGACGTTCGCGACTGACAAAACTTTCCAGCGCCGCACTTTATGGTAATTTAAGTTATGCCTCGGCGCGCATCAAAATATTTATGTCGAGCTACAAGTTTATGTGTGACCTTCGAAAAGAGATGAGGGAGGGAGGGAGAGGGAGAGAGGGGGGGGGCTTCATGCGCACGCAGTGCTACAGCTTTAGAAAATCCTGATAATACCGAATCTTTTCCCGAAAAGTTCGATACTCGCTTCCCGTACGGTAAATGAAACTGTACGTGCATAGAAATTCTTCCACGTTTTCGAAAACCTTATCGAGTGGAATTCTGTTGACTTTGCCCGTAGTATCTTCGATTGTAAATAACAGCCGTTCTGAGCAGATGCAGGAACACGTGGCGTCCGGGCCTACCTGTGTCTCAACTGCTCGACGCGTTTGGTTTGCATGAACGTTATATTATCTGCGTCGCTGTTAAAATTGTATTTGTATCGATAAAACTTCAGGTGAAGTCTCAGCGTCGCGCATCAGATTTATAAACAAATCGAGGAATGCTAAACTATTTACTGGGCAAAGTTTAATTTTGCATAATAACGACGAAATTGTAGATGTATAGACCTTGATAATTTAATATAGAAATAATTTAGGAATTTTAACTCATATATTTAATAGACCTGTAGTAGTGTTTCGTATATAATATTATGTAACGCTCGAAGCTTAATGTATAAGAGATTAGATTAAATATTTTCTTTATATCTTCGACATATGTATTTCTCGAAGTTCATGTATACAAATTATATGCATATATTTGTTATATATATATATATATATATATATATATATATATATATATATATGTATATGTATATGTATATATGTATATATAGTTCCAATAAAAAAGTTTCTATCAATATTCTAAAATAATAAATGATTGAATATATTTACTAATCTGTAATACTTATTTTTTAAAATTAAAAAATAATATTATATTATTTATCTGAAAAAGCTATCGAAGTCCTTTTCGACACGATTTTGTGTTGCGTAGAAACATTTATTCAGAGTATACAATAAATACTTATATAATTTCTTTACGTTATTACGTGTATTTTAAATAATTAATTTTTTTTTCGTTTATCATGATAACGTTCCTCTGATACAACCGGCTGGCACACGTACTTCCTTATCAATTTGGTCAGTAAGATACCTGAATTTTTTAAATCATACAAATCATAACGAACAATTCATTGACAATACCGTAAGGTATGTAAATATGGGCTTGTCACTATTGTCCCTCTTTAATACTAATTCGTTTCCAAAGTAAGTAAACAGTACCATTTTAAAATTTCTGTTCAATCGTTTTCCGAATTCAAGCAATTTTCTAAATTAATTTAACAATTTTTCTAGTAATAATTATAAAATAATTTTCAAAAAGAACGGGAAATTAAACGTTAGTTCATTTTTCAGCGAAATACCAGTGTAGTAATAAAAAATGGATTCGTAACGGTAACAACCAGTAGAGAATATATCAAGAAATAAACGACATGTATTAAATAGTGTAAATATTATGTAAAACAGAATTATTAAAATATCTGTTCCGTGTCAATCTCCATAAAGATAGTTGACTAATGAAATAATCGAGGAAACGATAAAATCAAAAAAATTTTAAATGAAAACAAAAAATACGGCACAAAATATCATTTTTCCGACCTTGTGTATGGCAGCATATTATGTTTACAAAAATTCAAGAAGCCGCGCAGAAGTCTTTTTGCATCGTGCAAAATTAAGGTCGAAAAACCCTGTTTCACTGGAAACAAAAGTTATATATATATATATATATATATATATATATATATATATATATATATATATACCAATGATTAAAGTATAAAAATCTGTATTCAGACGCGTGCGCGCGGGTGTGTATTTTTTTTATTTCTCCAAGAAAATTATTAACGCGTAAAAGCTGCCACGATAAAAAACACTTACAGACAGTCTATATAGGTAGTAATGAATTTTTTCTCGAATAACGCGACCTTTGCGTCGGCACAAGGTTCGATCGCGTATACGCGCGGTCTCGTGACGCGAGCTTGTGACTCGGCTCGCTCGGCTCGCGGGAAGTTCAGCCGGTTGGTTCAGCTAAGTCTCATTAAATCTACTTATATAGAGCATCGCCGCGCGCGTAATCGCGCGATATCGCGATTAATCTTGTAAACTGTTTTTGAAGTCACTGGTACAATCGAAGGAAGGAAGCCGCGTGAAAAATTTGGTAAAAGAGAGGTGTATCGACTGCTTTGTTTCTTTTGTAAAATGTCGGATTGGTGGTACACGTTTCTCAAAATCCTTGATTGATTTTGTTTTTTGTTTTTTGTCGCAAAGTACCTACCTGACTTTTGATTTCGAAGAATTATTTAAAAACGAACATGCCATGAAAATCGATCAAAGAATTCCCTCGACGTTATTTAATCAACTGTACAGGCTTATTTTTAAGATATTTAAGAGTTTAAAAAGTGAAAATATTCCGAAAATTTTTTAAACGTTAACGGGTATATGTCTTTATCCATTCTAAAATCTAAGAGAGAGAGAGGGGGGTGAGGGAAGAGAATAATCAACGATTTGTTTAAAATTTCAGACATTGTTTAAAAGAAACCGTTTAATAATTGCATACAGTACTAGATGTAACTTGAAGCATTCCGATCATCTTTGATTTAAATTAAATAAATAGAAACCGGCACGGAAATCAAAGGTAAAAAATTTCTGACGCAACTATACAAGTAGCTCCTCCTATTATATATATATATTTATATTGAGTCGCGTGTATATATATATATATATATATATATATATATATATATATATACTATGCGCTGCGTTCTCCACGACAGCTAATATACAGGGGCATTTGTATATAATACCATTATAATACACGGTGCGCGCCCGCGTCACGTTCGACCTCTGGCAAAGGACACGTGCGCCAAAAGGATGAAATGAATCACGGAGCTGAACCTGAAAAGGCCCATATATATATATATATATATATATATATATATATATATATATATATAGCAAACCGAGGGCCATTAATCAGTCATATATTCCATATAACGAAATCCACTCCGAGAAGGAGGCTGCTTCATCTCCGCTCTTTTCCTCCCTCGCCCTACTCGCTCTCTCTCTCTCTCTCTCTCTCTCTCTCTCTCTCTCTCTCTCACTTTCTGTTTATATAAGGCTCCAAGTCCGTTCTCGCGCTCTCTCGCACTCTCTTCTCGCACCGCTTGTTCTATTATAATATACGCACCTCCCGTCTCTTGGGGTCTCTGATGCCGTCGGGGTTTACGTGTCTCGCAACCATCCCCCATTTATCTCTCCGTGCATATATATATATATATATATATATATATATATATATATATATATATCTACGGAGTGGTCTCCACCCCACCACCCCTCTATCTGTCGGTCTCTCTGTCTCTCTCTCTCTCTCTCTCTCTCTCTCTCTCTCTTTCTCCTCTAGCTTTGCGAACCCGCGATTGTTCCCAGGCGAGCGCGCGTAATGCTTTATACCGATGCCGCCCGCGCGGCCCTCTTCTCATCCGACGTCCTGCGCTGCCGCAGGATGTTGCCGCACTTCAATCAAATTCTAAAGTAGCGGGGACGAGACACGGAGGGGCTATTTTATATTTCCTCTCGAAAAGCTTTATAAAACACCCCGGGCGAGACGCGACGCGGCGCGATCTTTCTATAATAGTAACATACTTTTGACTGACTCCTCTACGAATCCTGTTACTATATATATAGTGATTGGTCGATTTACATTGTATACCTTTGGCCTTTATGTCGATATGTATAAATTTCAAAAATTATTCATAAAAACAATTATACGATCATAAATCATTGAATCTTAAACAGTCGTTTGCATTTGAATTATTAATTTTCCATTATAATACGATTCAAGATCAATATTGCAATTTATTTAGCTCTACAATAAATAAGAGCATAGCCATTCGTGCAAATCTATTAATTCAAAAATAGTTATTTAAGAACAATAAATATTTATAATAGACTCCCTATACCAAAGTAAAAAGAATTTTTATCTTATATATTAGACAGGTTACGATAAACTGGGTTATCAACATTTAATTATTGTATTTTTATGACGTTAATTCCTTATTAAAGAATTTTTTAAATTACTACAAAATTTAAGAAACAAATGTACAATATGAGGATTTCGAAAAGTTTTATAAAGAAAATTTCGCACGTGCTACTTATGAAGTACAGAAAATTGGGCTTAATCGTCTGAAAAACAAATCGATCTTAAAAATTGCTTTTGCAAAACTTATCAAATACTCTCAAATGTATTTCTCATACATGATTCTTATGTATACACAATGTCAGAACGGCATATTTGTACTTCAACTTTATAACTTTTAGTGAAATAGCAATGAATATTATATGCGTATATAGCACATACTTATATTGTATTGAAATAATATTGTCGAAAAAGAATTAATTAACGGAATAATACCCCAAAAGAGATGCTTATATATATATATATGATCCATATTTGTATCACGTTAATATATAATAGTATACATGTGCGCTTGTAACTATGCAGGAAAATTCCATTAAAACTAAGAAAATTCGCGTCCTCTCCTCCCCAATCCCTAATACGCGTTACCTCATAAAATAAACAAAAACAACAAAAATACTTTACACGCATATATATATATATATATATATATATATATATATATATAGAGAGAGAGAGAGAGAGAGAGAGAGAGAGAGAGAGAGAGAGAGAGAGAGAGAGAGAGAGAGAGACAGACAGACAGACAGACAGAAGGAAAAATGCAGCGTGGAACGCGTGCAAGATATAGAGAGGGGTATAAAGATAGAATGGAAGCAAAGCGAGAGTCGTCGTCTTGTGGCGTCGCTGTGCGCCTCTCTCGGAGATAGAGAGAGAGAAAGAGAGAGAGAGAGAGAGAGAGAGCGAGGAGAGAACAGGTTCTTCGGGTCGGCGGGAGGGGGTAGAAAAAGGAACGCGGGAAGGGGGGGAGCGGACAACTGCCGAGGTCCCAGGTCACTCACCCAGATATTCTACAAACGGGCAAACGCCGGGCGTGCATTCTAATAATGCGCGTAAGTGTATACATCTATATATAAATTTATCCACCGGCAGTTCTACATGTTGAAGATTTTCACTTCTTATTTTTAAGCGACATCCCCCATCTCGTCCGACTTTTTTGCGATTTATCGTCGAGTATAGAAAAGACGGACGGGGGTTAGGGGCGTGTTATTCCTCCCCTCCCTTCCCGACCCCCGCCCTCATATCGCCATTTCCATCGCCAACCTCGCAATTTAGTCGATTTATTAGGACAAGCGGACACGGGCCGACTCAAAGAGGGACAGAGAGCGTGTGGATGGGGTCGTTTGAAGAACGCCGATGCCCGCGTACGCGCGACTGTGCGAGCGAGCTTTTCTTTCTTTTTTTTTTTTCAATGGATTCTTATTTTTTTTTTCGTTCGTGGATTATTCATTGGGAATGTTTGTCAAAAATGGGTTACTTTATACACAGTCGGCTACTCGACTAAATAATATAGGCTGTCAAGCGACGAACCATCGACCCGGTGAAATTTGAAGGTGGTCATTTTGAGGAAACCGCGTCGGCATATCGGAGGAGGAGAAGAGAGAGAGGGGGGGGGCTTTTCTCGATTTTTATAACATTTTTTTCTCTCTCGCGGCATTAAATTAATCCAAAGTCGTAGATATTACAGTACGGAAGATCGTGAAATCTGTGAACAATTTCTAGGGAATAAATATATGTGCTTAACATTTGTTTTTTTTGTTTTTTCTTGGTATTGGCGTCTGGTCCGTTTAATTTATTACGGAGTCTATATCTGGATATTTTCTATAGGTGTGCGTGCGTTATCCTCTTTTCCCGCAGTATATATGTAAGTTAGAGAGGAAAGAACATGATGTAAATTATAATCATTACACACACACGCGCGCGCGCATGTATTTACACGTACTTTTATGAGGCTAATTGAAAAAACGAGCAAGTCTAATATTGCGCGAGATGATGCTGTGGGATAAGTCCCCCAGGGGGTAAGGGGTAGCGATAAATTTTCAACGAGCCGCGAACGATCGCGAGAATAAGAGTCGGATTTAAACGTTGCGCGAGAAAAAAAATTGGCACATGAAAGTGGCGTCGGAATCTCGCGCCCGATCGAAAGCACTTCTATAGGCACGACTGTGATCGTTGAAAATTTCATAATGTGATTTTATATGAAAACGATTAGATAAGGGGACCCGCACAGAATGTAGAAGGAAACACGCTGCGAGTTCTATGCGTCAGAATTTCCGAGAAACTTGGAATTCGTTGACAAACCTTGGAAGGAAATCCGTTAGAAGAAAAAATCGTAACACTAAAAGTGGACACTTTTTACCCGCTCTCCCTCTCTCTGACTCTCTCTCTCTCTCTCTCTCTCTCTCTCTGTATATGGTATATGCACAAAGAAAGGAAAAAATTGCGAAAGACCGCAAAGACACGATTACATATGGTGACCTAGAGAATAATTTGCGGTTTCCCGTTAGACCTTGTGTAGTGATATATATATATATATATATATATATATATATATATATATATATATATATATAAGTATATACGCAGCAATTGATTCTATATAGCACTCTACCCATATATATATATATATATATATATATAAAAGATAAGTCTTTATCTTAAAAAAACTAGACAAAAAAAGAAAATCAAATAAAGTCAGGGAAATGTTCACACCTCTTTTCACGCAGCGGAATAAAAAAGGGATTTTAGGGCCCAGGCATACATATAGTCTATCGTGTCAGTGTGAAAAATGTCATCAGAAATAACTTTACCAGCATGTGAGGTTTTTGAAGATTTCATATATGTGTATTATATATATATATAGATATATATATATATATATATATATATATATACGCGCACGCACGCACGCACCACCCACCCACACACAC
Organism: Sycobia sp. Sy_11; assembly: GCA_018907035.1. NCBI lineage: Eukaryota > Metazoa > Arthropoda > Insecta > Hymenoptera > Epichrysomallidae > Sycobia > Sycobia sp. Sy_11. The sequence goes on along the minus strand of JACCIC010000161.1, from coordinate 368,248 downwards.
CCACACACACACACACACACACCACACACACACACACACACACACACACACACACACACACACACACACACACACACCACACACACACACACACACACACACACACAGAACTCATTTAGCATCCATGCTCGAGCAGATTCCATGACGCGTGCTCAATTTAATATTTTAATATTGTCGTTTTACACCTGTTGGATAACGGAAAACGAGAAACATAGAGAGAGAGAGAGGAGAGAGAGAGAGAGAGAAAGAGAAGGGGGGAAGAAACTATGTCATCTAAAGGTCATTTATATTCTTTATAAGAACAAATCGCTTTACAGAATTTGAGATGAAATTAATTGTATTGTACAGAAAATCAAATCGTTATAACAATAAAAAAAACAAATCGGACAAAATACTTATCACTAATCTCGGAATTCATTTCAACATTTAGAAAAAATTTCAAAGAAAAGCAAACAGTTCTTATATACTTCGAAGTATCAAACATTAAGTTGAAATCATATCTTCGAAAATTTGTTTTATACCATATATATATATATATATGCGAATATAAATTTACATCAAGAATGATTGTTGCAAAATTGCAGACTTGATATATAACTCGCGAGCCAAATTTAAGAGCAGAAACATGTAATTTGAAGCATAATGATTTAAAGGTCGTTTAGATGTATGAAATAAGTTTTTATAACTTTTTGTGTCAGAGATCAACTTCCCGTTATGTCATATTTTTCGGAAACATTTTACAATTAAAATCCAACTCCACTGGATTTTTCGACCAGTCGGAGAATTTTGCGAATGGAGCTCGGTCCCGTTAAACTTACTCGTACAATATTATATTCCTGTATAAAAGGGCTTTATTTGTAACCTGTTTAATTATATATCTAACTGTACAACTTTACGAAAAAGCATAAAGCCAGTAAAAAATAGAAAATTTGTATTCAGAACCCGGATTGCGAGTTGTAATAAATATATAATTTTACCAAGCACGTTTCGACCGATAACGGATCATATTTATACATATGTACTGCATATCTCTTCTCTCTCTCGCTCTCTCTCTCTCTCTCTCTCTCTCTCTCTCTCTCTCTCTCTCTCTCTCTCTCTCTCTTTCTCTCTGTAGGAGTGTATGCGCGCGCGCGCGCGTGTGTGTGTGTGTGTGTGTGTGTGTAAATGCGCGCGCAGGCACACACGGCTTGGCAACAGTGGTAGTGGTAGGTTAAATTTATCTGTGTATTATACCGAATTACCCAGCAACGACGAAGGATCAACGTAAAACCGATAGGTGTTACATATTAGCAGGCGCGTCGAAATGTATTTGATAGCTCTGGTAAAACCACATATTGCTAGTGTGTGTATTTGTAAAATTAGTAGTGGGAAATTCCCAAAGTAAACTATCCGAGAATATGTCATTTTTTTGAACTTGTACGTGAGTCCAATGTACATATTGTCATGAATGTTTCTTTTTATGCGTAAATATTATTATGGATACAAAATAAATTTTTAAGCTTACTCAAAATTAAAAAAAGTCACAAAATCAATGATTAATTATTATGATGAGAAATGCGTCATTCAAGACAATTTTTTTTTTATTTTTTCTGAGGATAGTCAGTTTTGAAAACAATTAAATTAGAATTAGAAGATTCAAATTTTCTGTTTGACTTCGAACAGTTGTAAGTGAGAGTACGGTGTACAAAAATACCAGACACAAAAAAATGTTTAAATGATGAATAGTTCTATATTAGACGAGGAATGCATTAAAGAAAGAACCTTTCGGTGATAGGAAAGGAGAGCTATATAGAGAGGGGGGGGGGAAGATTCAAAGTAGCTTTTCAATAATCGCGATGTAATGATACGCGCAAGAATATCCGTATGAGAATTTAAACCTGTCGAGATATCGATGCATTTATTTTCATTATTCACTCAGAGAAATCGTCGTGTCCTTCTCGTTCAGTCGGTCACTTTATCAAATGAATCGTAGTCACTCAGAACGATATAAAATTACCAGCGATCAGCGGAAATTGTTCCGAGCACGCGCGACGAATGACATTCAATCACAGTGCGCTTTAACCGGTAAGAATTGGGGAACCGAGCGAACTGAACCGATTGTTGGAGTTTTCGACCGGGGCCGCTCGCAAGCCGCAGATATTCAATCGGATCGTAGCTTACGCGTGAGCGATGCAACGCGCTCCGTTTCGCACCCTGCGGAAGCGCGGGCAGGGGACACATTCGAAATTCAGCCCGAAAACGCCCGGAGATCGTCGTATGCGAAACCTCGAAATCGTTATGGAGTCGTATGCCTTGCACACGGGCCTCCCAGGGCGTGTGGAAAAGTTACTTCGAAACGCAACGCTACCGAGTCACCAAGGAGAAGCAAGTTGCGTCCGGGATCTCAAGTGATACCAATGCATTTTTCCAGGGAAACTTGCGTGGTCGAACTGATTGAAAATTGCCAAATTTTCCAGTACACGCGCGTGTTTGTATAATATTTTGAAAGCTCGAATGAATGTTCAATTTTACGATTGTTGAACGATTTTTTGTTTGCAATAAATCATTATACGTCGATAATTTTTCGACAAAACGACGCACACAGATCTTAATGCATTTAGCACCTTTTCACGCGCCTCTTTCGATTTCCTATATATATATATATATACATGCGCGCGCGCGCGCATATTTCGAAAAGTACATACCGTCCAATGAGTACGCACGCGCACACGGTCTTTCAAGCCTTTCAACGACTTTTGTTCTATTTACTCTGCTATTTACGGCTTGTTTATACTACACACGCGCGATTTTTCCTTGACCACGCGAGCTACTTCGCGTCGCCGTCGTATAACCTTCCCTGCGCATTCTTGCCGCAGCTGCTGCTGCGCGAGCGCGGCGGCAGGAGGGAGGGGGGGCGGGCGTAGCAGCAGCTCGAACAGCAGCCACTCTCGCTAATTCTTTACGTTCGAGACGAGAAATATCTCGAGGACTTATGAATTCTTTTGTTCTACCACTGACACACCACACACGCGCGCGCGCGCGCACACACACACACACACACACACACACACACATGTATTATATATACGTATTCTATACTCGAGCCAAAGAATTGTTCTGAGATTATTCGTTATAACCTTCACGGGGAGAAAGAGAGAAAGAGAGGAAAAAACAGGAGAGCGAAAGAGAGTGAGACAGAGAGAGAGAGGAGAGAGAGAGTTTGATATTGAAGCGAAGTACTATCATATATATATATATATATATATATATATATATATATATATATATATATTTACTTTCATGGCTGATACTCTTTTGAAATAATATGCAGCAGGAATGGTTTTCCATGCAGAAGCTTAAAAATTACACGGCCGTGCCTTGCATTTTATTTTTGGTAAACAATATTTTACAACCATCGATTTTCATATAAAGTCTCGAGGTGCGTGCTCGTGTAAATGCACGAAATTCGTGCTCTTTCATTAGCATTTAGTATTTTTCGATTAAAAAAAAAAGCTATAAATTCGAAATAAATTTAAATTTGTAATGCAACCGCGAAGGATTAAAAAGCAAAGAATTACTAAAATAATCTATAGGAAGCAGAGATTTACCTCCAATACGTCTATCGAATTTTCACAACTAGATCCATTCCTCTTTTATCCACAATAATAACGAGTTCTGCACAGTTGTGTGCCGAGGATTGGAAACGGGGATGTGCGCGCGCGCGCGCGCAAAATCACGAGGGGTGTCGAGGGGGGGGGGGGAGACCGGCGCCGAGCCTCGGTAATCGCCGCGAGCGCGCCTTTGAAATATTTCAGGGAAGACGGCGATCGTCGCTCGAAGGTGAAGATCACCACCTCTCTTTTGACGCGCGCTGCGACGGCAATTCGCGCGCTTTATTTCTGGCCGCGCGCGCAACCGCGTGTCTAAGTGTATATGCAATACACGTGCTATATAAGCCTATGACGCGCCCGTTTGCTCGCTGTGTGTGTGTGGTGTGTGTGTGTGTGTGTGTGTATGTACAGTACATATATATGAATGATTTATATACGCTGAGGCGGCAACCCAGTTTTCGTCACCCGCGCGCATGGTTAGAACAGGAGCGCAGCTCGACTCATTGATACACATGCAAGCGGAGAGGGAGTTGATTCTATAGCATTCGTCGGTATGTGCATGTAGAATCATATAGAATGTTCGAATAATAATGTATCTTTGCGTAAAGGATTTTAACAAGTAACTATCGGCTGAGTTCTATCTTGTTATTCGTCGAATGAGTTTTCTGTTATTGTATTACTTTTTTTTGTTTTTTACAACAGTTTTACCGTATAATTCCTTTTGATTCCTCCAAATTGAGGGCCATCGATATGTCGAATGGTATACTTTTTTAAAGAGTATGCGTAAAATATGTCAACTTGGCGTAAAATCAACTTTCAATCACACTGTTGTATTATTGTAAAATTAGCATTTTACACTGTAAATGTGAGGGTACAAATACAACGTTTTTAGCTTACTGTTGGAAAGCAAAATTTTTGTGTTGAAAAATTTTTACATCGAATCAATATCTATACTTTTGCATTACTTTCCTGGTGAGCTGATGATGAGTGAAATTAAGGGTTCGGTTGGGTGCTTTGCAAAATTCATGAAAATTGGTAGCCATCGATTCGCAAGGAAACTTTCTAGTTGATCTAATTTTACGTATAATATGAACGACGTCCAATCATTTGCGCACTTCTATACTTATGAGAAATGGAATATTAATGTTGGTCTTACGCCAGTGATCCTTTACTACTTATACTTATTATATGAGGTATTTTTCTGCTACAGACTTTTTCCCAAGTTAGTCTGGTATTTGATGGATATACATTTTTTATTCTTTTTATCTCAACATTTTTTTTTTCATATTGGTGTGAAAAAAATCAGGTTTTTTTCGATCTAATGTATTTCGGTCAACAGTAATCACACCTGAAACAAACTTAAATCCCATAAAAAAACAAGGACATGCACGATTTCAAAAATCTCCAAATCCTGTTATACAGATTTTTATTTGACAATTTTAGCTACACCGCAAATAAGCGTAAAACCTCCTTAATTCTAATTTTCTCATAATGTTCCATTCACAAAGAAAATCTGCGTTGCTACACACACACACAGACACACTCACATTGATGACCAAGAACGCGTGCTGAGTTTTTCCTCTGAAGAAGGAGATTTGAACGAGTAGAAAGAGAGAGAGAGAGAGAGAGAGAGAGAGAGAGAGAGAGAGAGAGAGAGAGGAGAGTCCTTGGAATGCAGTTCCCATTTCAGATGTTCAACCTAGGGCCGATTACCGTTGTACGACTATTATTAACGCCCATAATCGGTTCACCGTATCTTCTGAGCTATCTTCGAGCTCTCTTTCACGTTGACTCGAGTGCGCAGAATATAACAGGCGAAAGAAAGGTGTGTGGTGTGTGTGTGTGTGTGTGTGTGTGTGTGGTGTGTGTGTGTGTGTGTGTGTGTGTGTGTGTGTGTGTGTGTGTGTGTGTGTGTGTGTGTGTGTGTGTGTGTGTGTGTGTGTGTGTATTAATAAATATTTTTATCGGTCTTACAGTCTTTATAATATAATATATTAACTAAAATAATGACAGTCAGACTGTTTTTGTCTATTATCGCCGCGAAGAATCTGAAACAATTACAAATTACAAATAATAAAATAAAATAATAATAAAATAGAATAAAATATAAATAATTAAAATCCTAAACTATATTATATATTAACAAAGAGCAAACTGACTGCCCCTGCCAACTTAAATTTAACTTTTCCTTTAGTGTCGGACGTTTCGAACCGCTACGGTTCATCCTCAGCAACTAAACTATAATGAAAAACCCAGCGTGCTACTTTATGTACCCCATCCCCATTCCAAATTTTTTGGTATAATATTTATAGGACCCCCACTTTCTTGACTTAAATGCAAAATACAAATTTTATATTACTAAAAAATGATAAGTGTCGGTCAATTTATTTGACTTTAACGTTAAATATACATTATTGCGATTCTTTAAAATATGAATATTTTTAAGAGTTTATCTTTTATATTTATTTTTAATTGTGCCATTATTTTAGTTAATATATTATATTATAAATACTGGGAGACTGATAAAAATATTTATTGAGTTAATTCAAAACAGTCATAAGTACAGACATAAGTTCAATTTTTATTTTAATATATATAGATATGGACTGTGAAAGCGTGTGCATAATGTGCGTATGTGGGCGCACCGTGCGTTCGATAGGGATTTTCCAGAAAACAAGAAAAACAATGGTCAATGTATCTCATGGAGGTTGCGCGCGATTCGACAATATTTTATTTACACACAAAGTGGAACAAACACGCGTATATATAGACCACAGAAGGTTTACAATTTGGATTTTGATTTTTGGATTTTTTATCTTATGGATTTGCCATCACGTACCATCCCGGCTACGCGTGTATTCATATTTTCTGAAGATTATACGGATATTTTCACGTAGAGCTGGCTTAATTTCATCCGCAGAAGGATTATCGCCCCCACCCCCTATACTATGCTCCAAATACGTCGATGCTGCAATTATTATAATCGTTTATGATTATCATTAATATCATTAAATAATGGTATTGAATAATGCCTTTCAAGTTCAGATTGCGTTAGCCTTGGTGCTAGCTATGAGAGATACATCAATATTATTAATATCATTCTATTCAGGGAGTATGATGAATATTCAAACACGTTTTATTTTATAGCAAAGATTGAGAGAGAAAAAATACCGACCGAGTATTCGTATCGAATCTCGCATCGAATTATATAATTATGCAATTTTTCTCAGTTGTAAGAAAAAAAATATGTAGCAGATTAGATCTGATCGTTTTTAATATTCCATACCCGACAAAGGAGTTTCATTGGAGTTTCTTAACACACAATCTTATTCATTAGTCATTAAATTATTACGTTTGGATGCATTGTATATTAGCTATATGTGCAAGAAATCTAAAACAATGTATTTTGAAAAATTTCTAGAAAACTTATATACTAAATATATAATAAAGACATGTTCGTATTTTGTATGCGTGTGTGTGCGCGCGCGCTTGTGTAGTATTAGCCTTTATCAGTTGTTTGCTGAAAAGGCTTTGCTCTTTGAAAAAACGCGACAGGTGAATTTCTTATTTTTGACAGGTACAAAGCAAAGTTGCTCGATCGCGAAACTTGCATTTGAAGCTTATTTTTGACTCGGTCAAAAATGAGAAATTCCTGTGAAAAAAATGACATTATAAAGTTTTGCAAACTGTCATAATATCTGTAACTTTACGACGATTGACAGAGAGGTTCAAATTTCGACAATTTCACAGATATTATATGAATACATGCGTATGATTTCAATTTTATAGACAAAAGTCTTATTTATGGAGGTGGTTCGACAGCGCATGCACGCGCGCCGTACATCCCTCTTCGCTGTTACTCTTATTTGCATCAATTGCGAATAGTATTATATATTCAAATTAATAGATACACGCGCAATAAATAAACACTCTTATTTATAGACAACGTTAAAATTTCGAAATTTCTAAATGGATATATATATATATATATATATATATATATATATATATATATATATATGGGTAAACACACATCGTTCAATTTCAACCCAGAAACGTTGCTTATATAATTTTACGGGATATTAAATCTGTTTTAACCGACTTTTGCGTCGAACAATTTTTCTTAAAAATGCCATACACTACTCTATATATATATTTTTTCGTTCGACGAGAAAATGACGGCAGATTGAACAGACCATGTACGACAAGCTAGATATACAGATACAAAGTATATATATATATATATATATATATATATATATATATATATATATACTTGACAAACTTCCTTTTCAAGAAACCCAATTCTTAAGTTTTATGTCGAATCGCGAGCAGCTCGCGCTCGAGCGACGTCGCTATTTATATATACTTATTCATTTCGCAAAAGCGCGCAAAAAATAGAATCTGTGTATATATATAGCGAGAGAGAGAGAGAGAGAGAGAGAGAGAGAGAGAGAGAGAGAGAGAGAGAGAGAGACGGTTCGTGGCGTGCCGTGTGAAATTTTTCCCCACCGACGACGATTAGAAAGCAGCGGCGCGCTTCGAGAGTGACCGAGGCAAAACGAACGTTATACTCTCTGGCGCGGTTACCGTTATTATCATCATTCTACAGGATCCATTGTTGACCATTTTACGAATATATATACATATATCTAGGAAAAGTCGATGTCTCTTTTCTCTTTCTCTAAATTTTTCGGTCAAAACTACTCAAATTATGATGTACACACATACATGTGGCTAAAATCGCCTTGTTCTCAGATTCTCCGCGCCCGCACGTGTTTGCGAAAGAGTAGAAGGTAGGGAGGGAGAGAACAGCTGCGGGTACATAACAGACACATACGCGCGCCCGCGCTGCGAGCACACATACACACATACGAAAGCGCGCGCACACGATAACGATAGCTGGTTTAACGACTGATATTGCTCAACCTTATCTGCTCGACTTATATTTGCCCTCGCTCGCTGATGAGCGCGAGACAGAAAGAGAGAATAAGAGATGGAGAGAGAGAGAGAATAATTCAAGAAGATATATTACACACGTTTATATAAGAGCAGAAGGGAGAAAAAAGGAGGATTGACCGATGCCGATGCTGCGCTTATTGCGATTTTTTCCCTCTCCGTCATCTTTTACCCGCGCACTTTCGCTCTCCCCTTCATCGCCTCTCCCTCCCCCCCCCTTCCCACCCTTGCCACCTCGCTCGGCAACCTTCGCTCGTGAAATCGGGCGACCGAGCGGCGTCCCGATTTCGCGGTGCCTGTATCGAGCACTCAGCCCGCGGCTGGATTTCCTTTCTCGCGCGGCCCAATCGATCCGAGCCTCCCGAGAAAATTCCCATGCGCTGCGGCGCATCGTCGGAGGATGTCGATCGCGCCGCGCTTTGCGTTAATAGACGTGCCCCGTACGCGCGGTGTTTTGAGATCACTTTACGTCGTGTAAATTCAGGTTTGACGGAAAGAATTATTACGCTTGGGACTAATCGCCCGTTCACGTTGAATCGCTGGAAATCAGCTGGCGGACAACCGCTCGATCCGACTCTGTGACGAATGATATACATCCACCGTATTTCAAGTGCATTCGTTTAGCTTCGATCTACAGCTCGGGCTAGTCTGAATTTCAATTTCTGCACGCGATGCTCCGTTATAAAATTCCGATATCAAGTAAATATTTTCTCGTTTTGTACCAAGTGGATTATTTTCTTAAATTACGAAAATATTCACTAGTTTTCGGACGACGTTGATTGATTGAAGCGGGCTCTTCTCGCGTCAAGTAAATACTTCCTTCGTTTAAGAAGGTACTTTTTCAATTTGTGAAAATAATTTACTTGCTACGAGATAAGAAATTCTTTACTTGATAACAGGCATTTTTTCCAGTATATATATATATATATATATATATATATATATATATATATATATATAATCATTGAATCCGAAAATAGCGTTAGTTAAATATTTTATTTAAATTCAGTGATTCTTTATATTTGTATGGATGAAATTATGGAATTGACGCACTACCAATTCATTGGCAATTGAATTCACGCACGCAATGCTTATATAGTGTATATATTTTTCACGGATTCAAGTTGGAAGAGTGTAGAGTCGATCTCTTGACAAATTTAATATACGTGTACTTTATTTTGATGATCGGCCGAATGTTTTTTTTTCTTCTTTACACGCACGGTCAGTTTCGATAAATTTCCAAACACCTACTCCGGTATTGATACAATTGTATCTCTGTATCTTTCCTTCGTACGTGCGATAGTTTGAAATTAACTTCTCTGCCTCCGACGACTTATAAGGAACTCCAGATATTATATATATTATACATTGTGTACGTACCTTTTCGTTCGCTTCGTTAATTTCTTATTTTACTTTACAGAGCCGCGAAATTATTTCGACGCTGGATTACTATATATACTGATAGAAATGGTCTTGCCGAGTAGAAAATATTACTGGCGCATATTACGTATACGAAAAAATTTGAATATAGTTTGTGTTACCAGACGAATTTGAAGTTGAAAAAACGAAGTTGAACGCTCTATATCTCTGTCTCTCGGTCTCTCTCTCTCTCTCTCTCTCTCTCTCTCTCTCTCTCTCTCTCTCTCCCTCTCTTTTGTGATTATATCGATAAAAAGAAGGTACGACGCCCGGAGGCGCAGTTTGTCTTCTATTATGCACGCATATGGGCATTTAAATTCTCTCGAAATAACGCGGTTACGCGGACGCCGAAGCCAATAACGTATTTAGCCCGCGGACGGCCGTGCCGGCGCGCTCCGTATTACCATGACTCGGCTCTTAACTTTGTTTTTAACGTGCCTTGTTGTTTGTAAAATGTACCGGGAGGGCATTTAAAAATATCCACGTATACACCGTATTATGCACAAGTATTTGCATACACGGTCGTTGTAACGTAAATTACAGAAAATTATGACGATACTATAATTTGTTTGAGTTTGCTTAATGAGATGGGAATTCGGTTAAAAAGGGACCGAGAGAAATGTCCAGCCCGTCTCAAATACGATTGTTTAGACTAGCGTATTGTCAATAAGCCGGTAATGTCATACGCAAATGTTGTATGCATTTTGGAAAGCTGGTAATAGTTTTTGCGCTGCGCTCCAATGTTCATCGGCTGATGAGCGACTCGAAGTCTCCGCCCGTATTCTCAATTTCCATCCGAGCGCCGAATTGGCCTCCGGCCATCGTGGCCGAGCGCAAACGCCAAATTACCAGCTTTCCAAAATTCGTCAAAATCGTCTAGATGCTCCTCCGCTCGTTAACGATTCGGTTGTGCGAGCAATCACATTTCTGTGATGTTCCCATACGCTGTCCGTGCACGCGCACGAGCGCCACGAAATTTGCCGAGGGAAGCGCAGAAGTCATTCGAAACGAGACACACGTCGATTGTGGTATATATAACGTTGCGCACGTATAATAATAATGATTATTTGGGCAGAACGCGCACGGTCGGCTCGCGCATCGCACGGCTCCTACGACGATTCTCGCGGTTTCTATTGCAGAAACAGCGCGCTCAACGCGATATGTGTAACAAACAGCCGCGGTCTTGTAACAGTCGTAACGTTTCACATATTCACGCATATGTTATAAGCTGTATTAACATGGGCGCATAGTAGCGTATACTTATTCACCTGTTTTGCATATATATATATATGTATATATCGCGTTATGAGCGGTCGTTCGGTATGCAGACGTTACATTTATGATAATAACATCGCGGTTAACGCGCAATCACGCGCATCAGAACAAAAACTCGCGGTCTCGAAGCGTTATACTTTTCCAAACTTTTATTTTGTACGTAAATGTAGCACAATCGTGCGACCGCTGGTCTTCGTTATCAGACTGCTTCTGTTGTACCCGTACGTACCGCCTAACCGCCGCGCCGTCGCGTGCTTCCGGTTTTATAAGATGGTGGAAAGTGGAGGAGGGGAAAAGCGAAGGTGCGCGCGCGCATGCGAGCGTCGTATATATATGCGTGCGACACCGCGCGACATGTATATGTGTGCGCGCGTGTGTGTATACATATAGATTGGTGTACACAGTTAGTCGACCTTGCTTCGAGGCCTCGGTTAGTATGGGAGACCCGATGGCGAGTAAGAGAGGGACAGAGAGCGGTCGAGCTCGGAAACTTAAATGAGGCTTGTGCTTGCGCCGGTCCGATTTATTAATTCGTGTGTGACTGCGATGGCGATCCCGCAAAGTTTATGCGAGTAAGAGAGAGAATTTTGATACCGGATTTCATTTTTGCTTGTGGAATTAACATCTTTAGTCAGTGGCGCGAAGTTCAAATTTATACAACTCTCAACAATCCCGATATTGATAAAACATGATTTGAATGTGTAGTTATGTGGCATGTCCAGGAGAAAATTCTGATGGTGAAAATTGAATATTTAAAAGTATGGACGAACGTACCCATGTTTTCCAATCTTCGAACGACCTATAAAAGCCAGCCGGTTCCAAGATTGCCGATTTGGTTATATTATCATCTGTTAAACCTTTTGGCAAATACACGAGCTATCAATGTGAAATGCATACGAGATTCAGACTCTTTCATTCGATTGAAACGTCGCGACCTTGCTGAAATTAATAAACGACCATTCGATCTGGCATTGACAAATGATATTTCACTTCTCTTGTTTGACTTTGATGCAAAATCTTTTACATTATTCGACCCACCAGCCTGCTCCGTTGTCTTCTCAAACTTTCCTTACGAGGATAAATTTTTATTTTTCGTAAGGATGTGAATCCACACATTCTCTTCACCAAAGAAGTGCTCCTGAATTTCCACTGCTTTAGGCATTCGTCGACGTACAACTCTGGCTTCTTTCTTTTGCATGTCTATACCCATAACGACACGCGAATCCTTTTACTAATCGGACGATTTTCACAATTAGATGGGGAGGTAGCCATATGGATCTTAGAATGAGAAGGTGACGCTGCTTCTTTATGTTACTACCTCTATGCCAATGGTCTTCACACTCATCTCTCATTAAGAAAAAAACGAAGTCTCCGTCATATTTGGCGCTCGTAAATATATCTCCTACACAAGAAAAGACAGCCAGCTGTCAAATTTATGACTAAATAAGTATGTGAAATGTACTGATTCAGTCACAAGTCTGGGAATCGTAATGGACGCTATTTTATCATCGGAGGAGGATCCTATATTTAGATACCGTTGCGAAAATATTTAATAGCATGACATTGGAGTCTTTTTATCGTTGCAAATATATGCTTTAGATGCATTACTGATGCGTAGGAGGCTCGCGGAGGCATCGCTCTTCCCTCATTTGCACCATTGTCCGTTTGTTCAACTCAATGTAATACAGAAGATGAGGAGTATGTTACAGATATCATACAGAATTCTTGAACACAATTGGCGAAGGTTTTTAAGGGAGGGGCGATCTTGCATTTCTCCATATAAATTTACTCTCTGACAGCCTGGCCGCGGACTGATTCAAGGTGACAATATTTTTCATGGTTTGTCTTTTAAATGTGTATATATATAGTAACGTACGTATGCACTTCTCGAATAATTTTATTGTTTAACTTGTCTTCAAAAATAATCCTGCAACTATTGTTGCTCCGTGAGAAATTGGAAAACTCTTATCTCTCCAGATTCTGACTGAAAATGATAGACACATCCGTCTAGATGAAGGATGCTTATCTTTTAGACAATCTTTTCTCACCGTAACATATATTCTTCGATCACTCAGCGGTTCTCAAAATTTTAAATTATCAATACAGAGGCAACTCGATCTAATTCTTGACTTTTTTTTTGCTTTATTTCATATAATATTCCGCTTATATTTAAGTTCTATGAATGTGTGTATTTATGATATATATAGGTATGTTGTTTAAATATTTGCATTGCGGAGTGAGCGTGTGAGTTTATTGTAATAAATGGCTGACGTTTTTTATTCTCAATTTTGTGACTTAAGACATAAAAAATGTTTCACCTTAACTGTTATAAAAATTCTGTGACACGTAGAGACACCTTATGACTGACTTACTGTGATATGTAAAAACAAAGTGTACGATATTTATGCAATATTTTAAACGAATGATGTTATATATTTTATAGAAGAATTCTGTAGGAATGTAATTATATTTATACATTTCCACCTTTTATTTTATATATTGGACTATATTAGTTTTTTCTGTTGAAATCATTAAAATTATTTTATATATCCGCGCAATTACGAACAAATGTACAACTATATCGCTATCTACCTCTTATTCTCTCTATCTTGCCGAGCGTCGAGAGAGACCTTGGCATGAATGAAAAAAAAAAGAGCTGAAAAACTCCGTGTATGCTTGATAGAGAGAGGGAGGGAGGGAGAGAGAGAGGGAGTGAGAGAGAGAGAGAGAGAGAGAGAGAGAGAGAGAGAGAGAGAGAGACAGGCAGGCAAACGAGCTCGGTTCCACTCGAAGTATACGCTAGCACGTCGAAGGTTCTCGCACCGTCGCGTATTCGATCGCTGCTCGCACTTGCGATCCGATTTCTATATTTTTGCCGATACATTACTATACTTTTTATTATCGTCGTATAAGTTGGATGATTATATACGCATTTCATAGTTTTCAACTATTCTCTCAATCTATTTATTTTTCAATATTAAAAAATAAAACTCTTTATAAGTATTATCAATATTATTTCTAACAATATGTAGCAATCTGGAAAATAAGATTTTTAATGGATTCGTTTAATATTAAAAAAAAATTGGTTGCGTAATTATAGCAGAATTAACAGTTAAAGACTTATATTTAAAAAGAATATATATTATAAAGAAATTTTGCTTCTGTAAAATTAAATTGCACTATTCCAATGCTCTTATTTAATCATCATTTTTGAGGATAAACATATTGTGGATTCTTTTTCTAAATGAAATATTTATGATTTTACGCGAATCTGTACATATAATTGCAAAAGAAAATGTATATTCTACGATATATTAGTTTTCACCGGACCCGAAGAATCGGTCAAAAGTTGCAAATTTTTTCAACAAGACCAAAGCGATACTAATGAATATTGTATGGAGCATTCGGCAATAGTATCCAAACCTTCATTTTTAAAGGCAAAAAAGACTCGTTTTAAAATTCTTATATAATACTAAACATTTTTATCAGTCCTTTAATTTACCAATACACACACACACACACACACGCGCGCGCGCGTGTATATATATATATATATATATATATATATATATATATGCATATATATATATGCATATATAGAATTATGTGTTTTTAAATACAGTTAATAATCCAGCAAACCTTTGTTGCTTAACTGCGTGAAAATACGCTGAATGTAAATTCTGTGCGGTAAAAACAGTCAGTTTGGAAATCGCGCGCGCAAACAAAAAGTTCAAGAAAGGTTAAGCGAGCGCGCGTTAAAGAATTTTTCAGTCAAAAAGTGTATACGGCAAAATTGCTACGCGCTGCACGAAAAACCATATGATTGAAAGGAGACTGACAGGGGAAGCTTGAAAAAAAAACTATTGGCAAAAAGTTCAATAACGCTTTGTAACATTCGTATGAAATTTATAATTCAGACATATATAGGTGTGCGCGCGTGTGTGTGCATATAGTTGAGGTTTAAACATCCATCGGCTTCAAAAAGCGCTCATAATCTCGTCTTGGCTTTTTAGATAAAACTCCGCTATTTCCGTGCATATACTATATAGCGTTTAAACTCTCTCGAAACAATCGGTGAAAGTGCGACGGTGGCAACGAGCGCGTCTCCCTCCTCCGCGCCTGCGATGCACGGTGCAGTGGATTTGCGTCAAACGGTGATCACGCTGATGATAATAACAATAAAAACAATAACAACAACAACAACAACAATAATAATAATAATAACAACAACAACAACAAGGCTAAAGACAATAACGACAATAATCTCACAGCATTGCCAATGTTATGCTTCGAATTTCCACGCTTCAAAAAAAAAAAAAAAAACGCGTGCGCGCGGGGTCAACGAAATTTTCACTTAGAACGTTCCTTTATCGTAACTGAAATATTATATGCGGATGTGCATCGCTTTACCGTCTTACTTGCGTGTATAATGCAAGCATATATCTTTTCAATTCACCCTATCCTTCGGTATTTGAAAGCTCGGATAAGTGTGCGCGCGCGCGCGTGTGTGTGCATGTGTGTGTATGCGCGCGCGTGTGAGAGGGATGCGACAAAAAGAGGGAGGAATGACAGTTTTCATTGCCGTTGTGGAAAATCCCGCGGGCTCTTTTCGCAGCTGCGAGTGTCTCACGCTCGATTCCTCCCCCTTCCTCCTTTTCTTGACAATGGTTTATACAATGTTTAGCAATTTTGCTCAGGGTAACTATAGTTTACATATATATGTAGTTATAATAAAGTAATAAATAGGTCTCTCTTCGTCTGATGTATATCCCCTTCTCTGTCTCATCGCCGGCGTCGAGGGCGCCGCGCGCCTTTTACATACAGCCTGCGCATCGAGTGCGCGGTATTATTATTATTATTATTATTATCATGAGGCGCGTGTGCAGGTGTGGCAGTCACGGATTGATTCTATCGCGCTCAATCTCAAATAATAGACGCGGATCGGAAGGGAGGGTATGATATCCATTATAGCGCACCGTACAATTTGCCGGTTCTCGACCGTTGGGCATACTTAACATTTTTCCCTCTTCTTCCGAGGCTCACGATCTCTCTCTCTCTCTCTCTCTCTCTCTCTCTAGATTTTCTGTAGACATGCGTTGCAATATGCTCATTTACTTTAAGGTCGCTCTAAGTATATTACATGGGCGGTGTTTGCAATAGAGATGTCAAAAGCCTTTGTATTGAAAAATAATCACACTCGTCCATTTATTCGTTTAAAAACCTCAGTAAAGAGTAATAATAATAACAATAATAATGGGCGTTGTTTATGCTTTTGTTTGAATTTATTTGTATGGCAGTAGTATTAAAATAAATATTGTAATAAATATTATACGCCTTTTTTAAGACGAGGTTAGAAACGAGGAACGATGCTTTCTGTGCATACAAGCTTGCATATTTGTAAAAACATTTTGAGAAGCTTCTTCATTCTCTTATTATCTGTAATATACATTTCAACTATCTTTTGAAAATACAAGAAGTCTCTTAGTTTCGAATCAGTTAGCGGCAATGCATTATAAAAGTCTACTCGACTCGTCCGATTCCATTGGGTATATAAATGAAATTTCGAACACGCGCCTTTTACATTTAATATGCGTAATACGAGCTATTGCAGGCGCACACATTCGCGCGAATTCAAAGACTGATTTCCGCACTATATATCTATCTGTATACATTATGTGAAAAACAAAAGTCCTGAAAGAACATTTTCTCCCCCAACTTTGCAGTTATTAATCACCATATATTGTCTATTTCGATTGATACGATAATAGAGATTAGAATTTATAAATATATATATATATATATATATATATATATATATTCCTTTCAATGTTTTACACCTCCATATATTATCATACCTTTGACTTCAAGCTCATATATGCGGATATACGAGATCGTTCTATTCATTCCGAGTATATATATATACACACAAGAAATATAATAGTTCGCGTATCTATGCATAATTCAACTGGTGCGTACGCTCGAAAAATATAAAAGAAAATTGACGAGCGTCTATAAAACGATTGACGTACGAATCAGGATTAGTTTTAAAAAAATTCAGAATTATGACTATATATATATATATTGTATTCTTATATATACGTGAAAAAAAGAACGAATCAATAATTTCCTACATAAAATGCAAAAGTTACAAAAATGAATGGAGATTGTAGAATTTATTAATAATCGTTTTTTAAAATAAATCGAAATTCAAATTTATATTATTCATTTAATACAAACTTTGTCCCTTTCAATATTATACAGATAATAAACTACTGACTGTATAAAAATTCTAATCACGGAAGAAATGCCTATATAACGCTATAATGAACATTATGAAAAAAACTTTCAAGTCGATCAGCTGCAGTATATATACATAATATCCACAATGTTTAAATCACAAAATGATAGGCTTTCGTAACAATAAGTATTTTAATTATATATATAGAAAAATGGGGAAATAATATATAGGCTCGGGAGAATTTTGTGCACACAGCTTCCAATTTAGCCCGTGTGTATATTATACGATTTGCACGGTTGATTTGTATTTCTACGGGTATATAAAGAGTATATATCATCACGCGCGCGCAAAAATGTTTCCTCGGTGCTCGGCGTAGACGAGGCTTGATTTTTACGGCCGACTACGAATATCATTAGGGAGCGTTAAAACTCGGTTAGAAATACATTATTGACATGCGCGCGCGCGCGCGCGCAAGTGTATGAGCTCCCTCGAATTCGAAAATTTAACAGCTCGAATTTTACGAACGGCGTATTACATTAATGCGCACCATTAAAATTGTGCGCATACAATTGCCGTATTATATCTATATATATATATATATATATATATATATATATATATATATATATATATATTCATACACTATATGTGGCATATAATCTAATACCGTGTAAATATAGTATGTATAATACACGAGCTCGTCAAATAATCGCATAAGCAATTCACACTGCCCCGTTGTCGATCCGCGCGCGCGCGCGCTCCCGTATCTTCACTCTTTTTATAGAACGATCAATTTAAGCGCTCGGGAGGGAGAGAGCGAGAGAGCGAGTAGTGGGGGAGGGGAGGTGTGTGGGATAAGGGTCTCGATTCGCTTGATAAAAAAATCGTCCTCGCTAGAGATTCCCGTCTATATATGTGCGCGCGACGTGGGATTAATAAAAATTAATAAAAATTTTCGTTCCAACCATTATGTGTGTATTATCAATTCTCTCGTATTATACGATCTTCCGCGGGCGTGTGCATGGGAAAAGGTTAGAAACAAAAACTCTGTCAAGTTGACCTGATGAAAAAAAAAAGAAAGAATGATATTTTATTTTTGACGACGACGAAAAATATTTTACATAGTTGTGCGGACGAACGATGCCCCCCCCCCCACCCCGACACGACCTATCGGACTGTAATAAGCGCTTTTAGAGAAATGTTAAATTTCGAATAATTGTAACGGATTATCCTGAGGAATTTGAAAGTATACATACGTGGCGAGACTTCAATTTCTCAGATTCATTTATTTTTATTCGCTCATTTGCTCATTTACTTCCATTACATATTTACGAACGTATTTGTTACTATGAATTGATATATATATGTATATTTCAAAGTCTACTGCATATAATTTTTAGGTTTTAAGCAAATTTTATTGCATCATATTTTTTTGTTAATTGATAAAAAAAAGATTAAAAAGTATTCTTGACTATAGGCAATCGCTTAACTTATTATATTCAGAGTTAGAAGTAAAAGAATAAGGGGACTACATTTTTCATATCATATACGAGATACTATATAGATATTATCTGTCTATATATATATATATATATATATATATATATATATATATTGTTAATCTCTGCACGACCCGTACTATTTGCAATATATCTTATCTTATATTTCTACAATTCATCTAATTGGGTTTAGCTGAACATTGAAACGACTATGATTCAACCATTACGCAAAATATTAGTAAATGAAAGCAATATTGAACCAACTCAGGGCTTCGAGCCCATTATGAAAAGTATTTTTAGCGTTTCGTCCCAAAATAAAGACTTTATCACACGATTATAGCGTAAAGAGCCTTTAACTTCGAAGCTTTACAAGTTACACGGGTCACAAAACATTTCAATATTTCGCTCTTTTCGAGTATAATATACGTCTATTATATCGGTTGGTTCGAACTTACAGCAGGCGTCACTGAGAAAATATTTGCGAAAATGGTCATTTGTATTTTCTTCTTCTTCTTCTTCCTTTTCTTTAAAGATCTAGAAATATTTTTTTAAAAACATTTTTCATGCAGCAATATAATGCCGTGTACAATTATATATACCGTTCAACATTGTTTTAATTTACCACTAATCCAGCTGCACATAAGCTATTCGTGCGCGCATGCTGTCATCATTGTTTTCTCATAGGACGCTCTACCGTACATTATTTAAATCAGTCCTTACCTCGAATGCGGTGTGACTTATAAATTCGAGAGATCGATCCCGCACAATGTACCAGCGGGTCCCGAACGAAAAACCACATTATAGAGAGTAAGCGGCGGCGAAGCGCTGCGCTCGATCTCGCTCGGCTAAAGAAACACGGTGAAAAACAGAGGAAGAAAAATAATCAGTAAAGAAGGAGAAAAAAAAGGGAGGGAAGTGAAACGAGGAAATGGAAAGCATCGGGCTGTGGAAGAAGAGGGGAAGTGAGAGAGAATCGAGGTGCACGTAGCAGGGAAGAGCGCACCGGCCGGTACACATATACTGCATTTGCGACTCCCTGTCTATCTCTGCTTCACACGTGTCTATCTCTTTCTCTCCCTCGTGTCTAGCCAGCTGGGGCGCGCTATATATGTTACCGTGGGGTTGCTCGAGGAGACGGTGGCGTCGGCGTCGTCGGCTCAATGTGCGTGTGTATATATATATATATATATATATATATATATATATATATATATATATAATATACATATGAGATTCGGCGCAGATCATGTAGCCCTCTCTCTCTCTCTCTCTCTCTCTCTCTCGGACATGCACACGCACGCACGTGCTATATAGCCGGGTATATAACGACGACGGGCGGCAGCATCATATGAACGCACAACCGGCGCGCGGGCGGCATCATCCGTATATATACATATGCATATATATGTACGTATGTATATATATATATATATATATATATATATATAGTGTGTGTGTGTGTGTGTGTGTGTGTGTGTGTGTGTGTGTGTGTGTGTGTGTGTGTGTGTGTGTGTGTGTGTGTGTGTGTGTGTACACGCGCATGCGTGTATGTGTGTGTATAAGACAGGGTCGTCGGCACGCTCGCGTCAGGGCCAACGACCTCGAGCCTCCAGCGGGGCGCGCCGGCGTTTGTGTCCGCTGTGTATAAAATGCGTCTGTATTCCGGCGCGTACGCGTGTGAGCGCGTGTGACGCTGCGCCTGCGCGTCGAGAGAGAGAGAGAGAGAGAGAGAGCGAGCCTGTGAAGGGGGGCGACGGGCGGAGAGGGATGGAGGTAGAGGGGGAAACGGAGCACTGACCATGGCTGCGCGATGCGTTCGCCCCGGCCCGGCATGGCATGGCAGCCGCGCGGTATTTTTTGTGCTCGGTACGGCGCGGGCGCAACGACGACTTCGTTCCCGTACGTTTGTACACACATACGCACATGTGTGCGGGTGCGTGTGCGTGCGTGCGTGCGTGTAGGCATGGGTGATTTTAGGCCGACGCGCGCATGGGCGTCCATCGATCGCTCCTCCTCGAGCAGGTGGGGGGGGGGTAGAGAGGAAGGGAGCGTCGATTCGGCAAGGAGGGGGCGAGAACGACGCCAAACAGCTGACATCGGTGGGATTGGGGAAGAAGTGAGAAATGGATGGGGGGGGGGGGTAAGCACGCGGGAGTTGACGAACTGGTGATAATGGTCGGTTGGGGAAAATAGTAAAATATTAATATATTGTCAGACATGATCATATAACAATTAAATCTTTAATTTCAAAAATTCATTAGTCTAGAGCTTTTATAAAAATAATCTTTGCTGTCACATACATATAGAGCTAGAATTATGTTTATCAATACGAAATAGCTAAATTATTTTATTGTAAATTATGATTCCTTCATTGTTTTTGCCAATCTACGCATGAAAAACGTTAAATAATTTAGAGGACATTTGAATCGTTTTATATAAAAATATAGTCATTTGACTCGCATTTGATTTATTCGAAGATGCGAGATTATTTTCACATGTTCACAAATGGATCGGAAAAATCACGTATTAATCAAATGAATAGTTGTACCATCTTCAAATGTTTTTTTTTTTTTCAAAATTCGATGGTTGAATCAAATTTATCGGAAGAAAGCTTTTAACACCACAAATCCCAAGCCTATATATAAACATGTCAAAAAATCTCGTAAAATCCGTATATTAGTTATACAATTAGGTTCGACATTCTTGAAAATTTGATAATATATATTACTTATAAGACTGGATTCGAATTGAATGCGATGGAATTCTTCAAATATAGTAATTATACTTCATAATTTCGTTATTGGTTAGAACAATTTCACAGGCTTAATAAATTCGTCTAAAAATTTTGTAAAACTGTTCGCGTAAAAGTGAAGACTACACTGTTAATTCAAAAAAAAAAAAAAAAAAAATTCCTCTTATCAAATGAATATATTGATTCGAAACAGAAGCGTGTATACATTAGGCAGGTGGGGCAAATTCATTGAGCTCAGTCAACATCAACTTCAAATGATGAGAAAATGAAAAGTGAAACAAAAAATTCATTCTCTCGTGACAGAACAATTATCTATTTCTTCGTTGTATTAATTAATCGTCGCTCTCTGCTTATTTATAAGAAAATATCAAAATTTGTGAAGATAATAATATATAGGCGATCACGAGGGCAAGCAGATATTTACGTGTATAGTTTTACATATTGAAAAGAAAAATCCTCCCGACACCCGGGGAATAATCCTGGAACGAACCAAGTACGATAGATGTATTCGTATGTCGCACAGCTGTTATAATTAAAATATTCTGAAATGGCAGACTATATATCTTACGAAAAGTCGCAAGACTTAGCGGTCCTAACATTAAAGCCTTTTCTATATCAGATTGACGAAGCAAAATAAAGAAAATTTCTCTCTTTCTATCTCTCCCTTTTTTAGAATTTTCAAGGATACAGCGTATATAATCCTGGACAGTGCCGTCGAGTATAATCGATAATCGGCGACCGATGACGATACGTATATAGTACACGAGCTAAACCATACGATGGTTCCTCGAAGCCGATGCGCGACCTAAAATTCGACGCTACAATCATAGAGTCCGTCCCGTATCATCGATGGAGCATCGGGCGCGTACGCGCGTGTACAAGGTCACGCGTATACATCTATACACTACACCAGCATAACATCGCCTCTTGTCAGAGCATACCATGTACATTACGACTGTGACGCACGGTAATGCCCAAGCCATTTCATTCCTCGGATGGAATCCTCGAAGAAGCGTATCCTCTGCCCTCTGCGCAGCGAAAAGAGAAAGATCCGCGGAAACGAAATAGAGAGAATTGAAAATAAAACTATTATATACATATTGTGTACTGCTCCCGCGTCGCCCGCTGTGCGCGCGCGGGCGCTTGGGCGGGCGGCATCCGCACGCATGCAGAGAGGGCCTTGAGCTCCGTGGCTCGCGCGTGGGTGTCGCGACGACGGATATACGCGTATGTATATATATATATATATATATATATATATATATTTATAGATACGATAGAAACTTATAAATAGAGCGCAGAAAGCGCGCGAGTCTCGTCGGGCGGGCCTGCTGCACGTTTAAGCGGCATCGGCGGTCTCTCAGCTGACAGATCGTTACTATATATATATATATATATATACGGCTAGATGGAAGCTTTCGCTCTGGCGCATTCGGTCTCTGTTTTACCCCCCCTCCCCTCTGTGGAGCATCCGATGCGCACACGAAGAGCACACATCGAACATAGCTCCCGCATATCTGTCGACGATGAGCCGGTTGAGAAAGGGGGACTCCAAACGGTTTTCGTTAAGCTCTCCTTCTATCGGTCTTACTCACCCTCGCCCTTTTACCGCTCTGATATATTGATTATGAGGGAAACGAACTATGTCGGATTGTGTATTGTTGTAGGGTTTAAGGCTGACGAGTCGAGTGAGAGGGGAAATGATTCACGGCGAGACGGGAATTATGTGCAATTGTGCATATACATAGCCTACACACATATATATCTATATATATAAAAATATATATATATATATATATATATATATATATATATATATATGAAAGTTTTAAATATCAAACGATATTATGCGTATCACCAGAATCAAGATTCTGCAATTTGAAAAATACGCATTTGTTGGAATACCTATCAAAAATTAATAAAAATATTTGCTTAAATCGGCGAACCTTTTACAGAAGACAGTAAATAATTGCTTTATTTCGAAAAATATTTCTTTTTGATGATCCAAAAAAATATTCAGCGAAATTTACAAGACTCTTCTCTGTGGCATGTGAAGTGGATGTTTTTTCAACCTATCCAGAAACTTCGTGGAAAACGATTTAAAAAATACCCTCATAAGACCTTATGATTTTTTCCCCATCAGCTTTCATTGACATTACAGAAGGTCCAAAACTGTAAGATCGGTATTTTTCCTGCAATTGTTCACGTTCTTCCGTATTTACCTTCCCGACATCTTTTTATCATCTTATTTTCGTTCGTCTGCGGAGTTGTCCGAGAACGCAATTTTATTATATGTGAAACCAGAATGATTCTCCATAAAAATATTTTAAAAATCACAGGTACGTTTACGTTATTACAATATTGCAAATTGCTCGAAACCCACAATATTACGATAAAGTTGAGGATTCGCAAGAGGCTTGGATTACCCAATTCTTCAGGGAGATACATCTATATGTACGAAAAGTATATCTCTAAAATTTGAAGATAGATCTAACAATGTACGAAGGGAGCTAA
Source organism: Sycobia sp. Sy_11 (assembly GCA_018907035.1). NCBI lineage: Eukaryota > Metazoa > Arthropoda > Insecta > Hymenoptera > Epichrysomallidae > Sycobia > Sycobia sp. Sy_11. The sequence goes on along the minus strand of JACCIC010000161.1, from coordinate 344,002 downwards.
AAAACTAAGTATCGCAAAGTATTGGCTTTTTAAACTTTTCGTATGCTTTGTGGCCTACCCTGAGATTTGAGAGGCACACTTACAGTATATAAAAACGTGATCCTTTTAAATTTTTGTCTCTAATAGCTGTATCGTCGTTTGGTCGCTTGCCTGTAAAACCGTATGAAGGAAATCTATAGGAATTTCATATCATAATATATTATACATAAGCGATGGGACAATTATGGACTCGCATTGCCACGCAATCGAAGATAGATAGGGAGCTTCCCATCAGCGAATCAGCCCTCTAAAGTTCCACATTACGTTTCGATTTAGCATTATAAATGCAAATTTCACATAATCCTCCTCCTTCATGCACAGGTATATATTACGGCATATAAGCATGTAAAATAACTATCGAGAACTACTTGAAAAATAATGCAGTTCGTATTCGACGCGTTAAATTGACATATGCATGATGGTGCCAAAACTTATATATAAATCAGTGCAGTAGTGTTGAGCCTTGTTGAGTAGTAATCGTTAATAAGAGAGAGAGGGGGGGAAACGGTGAGAGATATCCCAGCGTCAGGTGTCCTTGTCTCGTCCCGACGCCCGCCGTCCTCCCTTGCAGATTTCCTGCGATGCGCGACGCGTCGTCATATATATCTTCACCCGGGAATGCGCGCGAATGCTCGTAGCTGATGCGCGCTGTTGCGCGAGACGGATATATCCCCCCCCCCCCAAACCACGGCGCTCTATGGGAAAACTCGCCACGCGCTATATATCTGCGATGATTGCGTCTCTTTCTTGGCCACTATATATATATGAGAACAAGGAGACTTTCTCTTCGCGCGCGAGCACGCTCGTATATACGTCAGTTTCTTTCCTCCTGTTGAGAGAAAGAGAGATAGCTATTACTCCATTTTCTTGTGTTCTCGCTTGAAAACTCTATAGAGAGAGAGAGAGAGAGAGAGAGAGAGAGAGAGAGACTCGACCGTGTCACGTGAATTTTTTTTCACGTTCGCGATCGACAGAGAAAGAGAAAGAGTGATTCTCTTCTCAGTTGCTGCTGCGGAAAAGTAACGGAGGTTTTTCGAATTTTCTATACGCTCTTTTAACATTGCAGCTGGGATATGAAAATAGTGTTTAAAAATTAATCATTTTATAACGTAACTTTTACTCTAATTTATTATTATATTCCAATAAGTTGGAAAACCATATATATTGAAATCGAACATTTGTATGAGCAATGCATTTATTTCTGTAATCAATCAAAATATTTTGATGAGAAACTATGGTACAATCTAAATTATTTTATTACAATATAGAATTCATATATAATAATTGTTATTTTGAATACTCGTGTATATATATATGTATGTATTTATTTATTTATTTATTTATTTATAAAGTCCACATATTATATGTAAGTAAATGAAAAGAATGAATCAACTAGCCACGCCGACGAATTCGTCAAATTTCGTACATCGCAGCTATTACAAGTATTCCAATTTCTCATTGCCAAAACCGGGAATTTCGTTAGAAATATATATATATATATATATATATATATATATATATATATATATATATATAGCCTGAGCGAGCGTGTGATTAGTTTTTCTAGGTATTCCTTTGCGAATTTTCCAATATTTTACTATTTTGTGCGATTTTTTTTTCTTTACCTGCAATGGATTTCATATATGTGCTGTATGATGCACGTATAGTCAAAATAGTATGTAAAAAAATCAGTACATCTATACATGCCAAGACGAATTTACATTAGAAGCCATGATATTGATCTATCAAATATTGACATTTTTCATATATTCTTCTTCACTTCTACATCCTTGACCGCATATGTTTGTCCTTCTCGCCAAGAGACGATTTTGGAACTCGATTTGAATAAATAAACGTTCAGCTTCAACTTTAGCACTAAATTAAATATCCTCATCGATTTGGAGTCAGGGTGCGCGACTGAACGGTCGGAAATAAACTAAAGATCAATCTAAATTAGACTTTTGAAAAATCTGACTTTCCTTCAATTTGATTATATGTAGAAGAAAAAAAAAGGAAAATAATGTTGAACAGAAGCATCGAGATAATTTCAACGTCAGAATAGTTATATTTAGAAATTCAATTTGTCTTTCAAATAAGATATAGGTAAGTTCTTTATCATCATCATCCTCTTGAATCGTCTAATAAATCGTACATTTCATTTGAATAATGTAGATATTCTTTTTCTTCATTCTTCCACAGATATTCTTCGCGAAATTTATTCATCTGCTTAACAATGCATTCGATAAAATTGAATGAACAGTTGAGCAACAACTCGGTCAAAATGTACTTTGCTCCTTTCTTATTTGGCCATTTTCTTAGAGCTTGTGCTTGCTTCAGAATTATACCTGTACAATAAAAAATAACTCGAACGACAGAGGAGCGCAAAAAATATAATATAAAAAAAATAGTCATAAAAATGTTCAACTATATCGAGCCGTATATATATATATATATATATATATATATATATATATATCTTATATTAATTTTATATTTTTTCTTTTAATAATTTTATATAGACATATTTTTTTCCACGAAATAAATTATATGTATATCCATCTGTCTATCTCTTAAAGGGGCGTGAGGCGTATTTTTACGTAAATTTATGGCAGTTTCCATATAATTTATAGCATAAATAAAAATTACCGAAAGGTATAGTGTATATGTGTGTGCGCGCGCGAGCGCGCAATCGACGATAACACGGGCATTATAATCAGAATAAAAACTCGAATTCGCTCTTAAATTTGAAATTACGAAACCGATTAAATAATGAACAATGTTTTATAGAAGAAAGAACAAAACGTGTTGTTCTTCAAATCGTATTGCTTTCTTCTGTATATATGTATATTATATCCTGGCCTGTGTCGACGATGGCGCACCCCCGTACCCGAAATATTATTGCCAAGTTGGAGCAGGAAGAGAGGTAAAAAAAAAACGAAGAAAATAATAGCGTGTTGTGTTCTTTTTTTCTTCTTTTTTTTCTTTTTTTTCTTTTTTCTCAATAAAAGTTAATTGCCACATCGTTAATGAGCGCGATAAAGTATTTCTTTAACAGCACACCGGCCACGCAGAGCTCGCGCGCGTTATTATAACGCTTCGAAAAGTAAAAAAAAAAATAAAAAAAATAATTTTTTTTCTTTCGCTTCCTGCTCGAGACGCCCGCGGGAGCGCCCGTATTAAGTACTGAAAGTTATCTCTGTCTTTCCTCTTCTTCTCTTTGAGATTCTTGGTATTTTGTGTTTGTTGGTTTTTTTTATTTATAAAATCATGGCGAACGCATGGGAAGGACAGGTCTGCATATACGAATAGAATTTTGTTTGACAAAAAAGGTTTTCTGTTGTTTTTCCCATTTTTTTCCTATTATTTCCTATATTTGTTTTTATTCTGGATCAAAAATCCGCTGCATATTCGAACGCATTCTCGTGCGCATATATATATATATATATATATATATATATATATATATATAAACTTCTATATAAACTATATAAACTTCTATATAAGACTCACGCGCTTCTCAGAGTTCGACTTTCTCCCGCTCTGGTGACGTCATTTGTCCTTACTCAAATCAAATTAGGTTACTAAGTCGGTATATAATTCATACTTATATGTAATTACAATTAACTTATCTCCTTCTTATTTTCGATCAGATTTTATTAGAGTATAGTTTTGATCAAAAGTATAAGAATAGATTGATTTTTTTAAATCTATCCTGAACGCAATCATTATTCTTGTTTAATTATTGTAACTATTCTCGTTATAGATACAATTCTTTACCCTTAGAAAACAAGAACTGGAAATTCTTGATAAGTTTAAAAAATCACCTTTAATAATATACCAATAACTGTTATAACAACAAAATATTGCTTTAAAAATTTTATTGTACTTTCTACGTATCCTTTAGTCGCTGTATAACTTATATTGTAACATATATTAATGGTGTAAGTCAACGTATATTCCACTTTATTTCCTAGATCTGCTGTCAATGCAATCTGAAATAGAATTATCGGATATTAAAGATCCGATTTGAAATGTAATTACTGTGTGTTTTGGGCGTTCTTATAAGCATTTGAATATATTCGCCCAAATAATTCTGTAAACACGATCCAAAAAATTGCCTCCTCGAAGTCAGTTCTCTATCTTGAAAATCCGCGGCTCAAATCTTCCATATGACTCGTTGCAGCAGTTATAGCTACCTGGGAAGGAATGAGGGAACAAATAAAAAAAATATGAGCAAAATAAAAAAAAAATATTTTTCCCAGCCTTCGGGAGCAAATAAAGAGCTGAGAGAAAGACAGAAGATAAGAGCCAGTAGTAAAAGCCGAATCTGGTTAGGCGTCACGACGATCCGCGCGGTCGACATCGTCTCTATCGTCAGGTCGTATACGCAGAATATGTATATGTGTACGACTGACAAGCGTATATGTATGAACATTCGCCTACATATGTACATATGTATACATTCTTGCGATTGTCTACCGCGCGAGGGGGGAGGGTATATATAGAGGAACGGGGGGATTTATCGACCCCGGCAGCCCTTTGCCCTACATAACGTGTGCGTAGCTTCTCGTCGTCGGCCTTATATAGCCGAGCACTCTCTTTTCATACGAGAGTCTTTGAGAGGGATGGGAAGAAAGAGAGAGAGAAAGAGAGAGAGAGAGAGAGAGAGAGGCTTAACGCACCCTTCTTATAGGCCTATTTTTATTTCTCACTATCTCTGCCTCTCTTTCTCTCTCTCTTCTCGCCCTTATTTTTTTTTTATTTCACAGAAGACGAGATTTTTTGACGTCCAGTGTTGGCTCGATGCCTATATCAGACGCGTCTTAAGACTTTATTTCACGATCGCCGGCTAAGTTGTGGTGAGTCTCTATTTTTTTTTTTTTTGGTCCTTGAAAGGAACAGAGAACGAGATTATTTTATCCTCAGGAATTGAGTGAACCTTAGAGAGAGGGAGAGAGAGAGAGAAGATCTTTTAAAAATATGTGAAATGAATCGAATGGGAATATTCTATGATTAATTCATAGATTAATTACAGGCAGTCTCGGTGGTATACAAATATAGAGGTCAGACGTATGTATATAATTATCCGTACACGCTGTCTTACCATACTCTACTTTTCACTCCACGATTTCTACAATGCATCACTTTCGTTTAATTACAATAGCGCACAATGTGCAATAAAAAAGTACTGCGCTTCTTTTTATAAAAATAAACCATCTAAGCAAGCTTAGACCTTGATGTAAAACCGTGATATGAAGTATATGAAGTACATGAAATATATGAAGATTCTCTGCGTATATGGTATATCTGTGTCTTGTCTGATGATATAAATCATTCTATTGGTCTGGGAATATCTTGAATTCGATATTCAATTTTCAGATCACATCCTCGGTTTAGCTACATGTGCATTCTAACATTAATTGGAATGGTATAAGATGGTATTCAAAAAGACACATACTAGAAAACTAATGATTCTTAATCCTTATGACAAAGTTGACATAGACATATATTATCCTAGTTGAATCTTGCTACTGCGGATATCTACTCCAGCAAAGCAGCCAGATCAATTAAAGGATAGGACAATGCCTCCTGCCGAAGACAACGACGATTATATAGCATAATTGACGTAAGGACCGTATAACACTTCATTACCAAAGAGACAATAGATCACGTTATAAATTCTGCTTGACAATCAGTCTGAACTAAATTCATTACGTTCGAATCTGCAAGTGCTGGGGATAATAGCAGTATTGAAGATGATTCATTTCATTAAAATGTTCATAGTCATTTTACTTAATGGTCTCTGCATCTGCTAGCTACCATATGAAATACAGCAATCTAATTTTTCATTGCTCTTCAGCACTCGCCCGAAGAAGACAGAAAGTTTAAAACTTACAAAAGCTACAAACCAGCTGATGAACGTAAGAAACAACCATAGTTGGCTCAAGTTGAAGCTAATTCTAGTTGAAGTAACATTCTAAAGTTTCTATTTATCCTTTTCGGTTAATATCCTTCTGAAGAAAGAAGACATCTTCTCCCCCTCTTTAAAATAAACAAAGAAGATGAACGAGCATCTTTAACAGCTTTAATGTCCTGCCATTTCCTCCTTTCGCATTACCGGGGAGCTACTACGAACACTGTGTGTATATACACGCGAAATTCAAGTGTCACAATTTAATATCCTCAAATCCCATGTCCTATTCATCTTCGTGTATTCACACGCGAGCATCACATGCACAGGCTGAAGAGACAGAGAGGCGACAATGCGCTTTCTTCTTGCATATTATATACATATACACAAGCTATGTATATATATATATATATATATATATATATATATATACTGTGCCATATAGAGATCAGATATATAATATAATTCCATATATAATCAGCGATAATTTCTCTCTCGAGCCGGAGAGGAAAAACTTAACGTCTTAATAAAGCTATAGAATGTACGCATATAATGACGAATAAATTTGTATAAAGAGGTATGCAACATACATATATGTACAGTTCGCATATGAAAAGAGAGCGCGTGCGAATTTTTGCGTCGGGCAGCTACGATGCTTTTTTGCGACGTAAAATATATATATATATATATATATATATATATATATATGGAAAAGTATTTCAACTGATACGACTGCCATTATCATCAGCACGTACGCGGTCTGAGGCTTCTTTTCTTATAAATATATCTATATATATGTCCAGTACATCTCGTATTCTCGGATTTTTTAAACTCTTATAACCCGCGGCAGGTGGTATATATGCGCATCGTATCTACCTTGTATATATATATATATATATATATATATATATATATATATATATATATACATACATCAAATTATAATTGTGGTGAAATCCGTGAAATCATTAGACGGAATGACTTAACATTTCTGAGGATTTTGAATTGGATTTTTGCAATCTACATTATCTCATGTTACAGTTACAGAACGGGCGGAACTTTGTATAACCGCTACAGATTATCCAATTACATCTGGTTTAAATTCTTTATACTCTATAAATATAAATATAATAGCACAACGATCATGGCTGTTCAGTTGAAAGACGATTATACTTTTAGAAACGAGATGAGGAGAGGCGTATTATACGATAAATGACTGTAATAATGGAAAGAGCTGCTTTCATCGTGGCGATGATGATTCTACGAATTGTCCATACGCATACGTGTACGGTTTTAGTCTATTCGGCTACATACCTGGTTGAAAAGTGCGAGGAAAACAGCAGCTCCCTCCATAGAAAACTGTAAAATTGAAAAGTGTCATTGCGTATACGCCAAGCATCGATGAGAATATCCTTTTAAGGATGAATTAGAGCTGAATTGTCTATGTGTGTCGTCGTTGTGGTTGATGGGTCAATACGAATTAAGGCGTTATTCATCCAAAATCATACCAGTGTGGACTTCTCGCGTGGAGAATATCTCAGCCATGGATCGCTAATATTATTAAAATTAATTTCATCGTTTTCAATGATATGCCGATATATAATTTCCAGAGAAGCTATGTAGTTCTAACATATAAAATTTTCTATGTTATACTGTACCAATGGCGTGCGATGTACTTTTAGAATGATTTCCAATTGTATTATATGAATGTAAGTGCACATTTAATAAATTAAACAAACTCTAAATAACAAAAATATTAAAGATGAAACTGTATGGTTGATTCCGTTATTGTTACATTACCGGAGAAAATTTCGTAAGCTATGCGATAAGCTACCCGAAGAATCATCTATTGAGATATTAAGAAGAACGATGAATTCATTACAATTTGTCAGCCCACGTCAGCTGCGAATAGTCTCATAATTTCATTGCCAAATGAAGGATAAATAGAAAGTTCCTCTCTAATTGCGATGATGCCAGCAACACATGACGAGTTATAAATATAGATATAGTGCAGTCGACGTACCATTGCAGCGTTGACGTATACGTAGATTTAGCCCTGTCTATCGTTGGTGAGGGGATAATTTCACATATCGATATGCTCTATTATGAGTATTCTAACTGTGTTTCACAAATTATGTAAAGTATGATTATTCTATAAATTGAATGTATTAAACAATGTATATTACTGAACGATACGTCCTTTTTTAGATATAATTTCGATATACTCTTTTGTCAAAGCCACATACAGTGTAAGGATAAACAAAGGGTCTTAGGTGTGTATATATATATATATATATATATATATATATATATATATATACACATCGAATGCTTCAAAGGTGTCGTTGGCCGCGCTGCCCGCTGTAAGTCAACCCTTCGGAGGTAACCGACCGGACGCGCGCGCGTATTTTCCAGTTTCTTGGCTGCTCGCCGCCGGCTACGCGCATGGAGCGCGCGCTCGCTTCTCTTATATAACAAAGTCGAGAAAGGGAGAGACAGAGAGAGAGAGAGAGAGAGAGAGAGGCACACGCTGCCTTTGACGATCGCCATGGCAACCAGAGACCTCTTCCTCTCGTTCGCTTCTGTCTTTACCGTGGCGCGAACTTCTCTTCAGAGTGAGCGCGCTTCCTCTCTATCCACTTTCCTTCCTTCCTCCTCTCCCTCTTTCTGTCCCTCGCTCTCTTCTCCCGTTTAATCCTCGTCCCTTTTTATCGGACCCTCGGAGCGCGGGAAAGACGGGACTCTAATGCTGTACAGGCGTGTTCGCACTCGCGCGCGATTGGAAAGCCGCGCGGCAGGAGTGGGTGGCTGTGGGGGGGGGGCGGAAGGCGGTTAATGAGAGATTCGCAATGGAGAGAGGTGCATTAGGCATCGCGCGTCGATGGCGACGCGAATATATATATATATATATATATATATATATATATATACATATACACGGGCGAAACAGGGCTTTTCCCGTGATTTCGTTTGCTCATCGTGTAATGGCGATTGAATGAGAGGGGATTCGTACTTTTGTATTATATTGGAATTATAGATTGCGTGTAGTGTATCCGAGGTTGATTTGATCGGAGACGCTGCCTTGGCATAGGGGGTGATCATGATAATGGATCGACGACGAAATTGATTGATAAGTTTTGGAACGACGATCTGAGCCGTTGAATCTATATTGTTATGTTCATGTACGCTACAGAGAAAGTCGTTTGCAAGCGTAATTGAATTTGATGATTAAAATACAATCTATTATATATAATCATTCTAATGTATGTACAAATAATATGTTTGCCATCGACAACGAAAAAATTCTTCCCAAATTCACAGAATACTGATTTGGCGGTAATATTTCGTGGGAGTCGCTGAACGTCGGCGTGAAATAGCCGTTTCACATCGGCAATTGATGATCACCGAGAAAATCAGCGAAAATTCTACTGATTCGGTTTCTAGAAACAATCATTTACGCGATAATAATCGCGCTTTTTCAATAAGCCTGCACTACGTATAAGTAGAGATAAATTTTTGTGAAATTCAAGTGTGGCATATGCATTAGTTGCATTGTACATTGTCAAAATTATGCATATAGTTATCAATAAATTTAAATGTGTTTAGGCCACAGCATAGTGCTGCCGATATAGTAATAAAGACTATGTAAACATTTTCTGTTTCTCATGATATATGCGGTATAATTTCCAGTCATTGACGAGACTTAAAAGCTTTGAGCATTGGCATACGCATGCCTATATACCCGAGATAATAATGTTTCAATATTTCCAAAAAAAAAAGAAAACAGCTAAATCATGCGTATCAATTGTGTTAATTTTTATTTCTTATCAGAAATATTTTGCCTTATCCATCATCTGAATACTTTTAACAAGTACATATATGACTCATTTTCTCTTTCTTTTTTATTAAACCACGTTACTATATGATAAATTATACTCCGCAAGATCTGTAACATTAAAAAAAGAAAAGAAAAAAGAAAAATGAACAAAGAGGGAATGGGAAAAACAGCAACGTATAAAACAACACTTCCGTCCTCCTTAATTCATTCCGCTCCGAAAGCGAATCAGAGTTAGCTGGAAGGGGGGTAGAGAAAGAACGAAATACCAGGAGAAATAACTATGTAGGTATATGTATATATATGTATATATATATGTAGGACGGAGAAAGAGAGAGGGAGGCCGGTCTGTTGTTGCTGCTGCTGCAGCTATGCATGCATAGCCTACACAGCAGTGGGTATACACGTATATAGTCAGGTCACCGCGAGCGCGCTCGATAAAAACGGCGTTACGAAACGGTAATTTCGTCCGGCGAGAAGAGAGAGAGAGAGAGAGAGAGAGTGCACAAGTGAGACAGAAGGCAACGAGATCCTTTATCTATCTCTCTCGCTCTCCCACCTTCCATCTATATCTATCTTTAGACATCACCAAGAGAGAGGGGGGGGTAGGAAGGTGAGAGGTGGAGAAGGGGGTGCGCGGAGAGTAAAAGCTGTGCGGCGCTGGCGTGACGTCGAGAGATTGCACTTCGTGCGCTCGCTATAGACCCGTGTGCCCGTTAAGAAATAAAAGGAGAGAGAGAAAGAGAGAGAGAGAGACGCGCCGCCGGTAAGGAAGGTCCAGGGGGCGGGAGGGGGTGGGGGTAGTACAGCGTATAAAACATAAAGTAGCGCGTTAGATTCAAGCGCACGCGAAACCTCCGCGCACGTATAAATAATATGCTTAACATGCGCGCGGGGGACGGATTTATGACGATTTCGATGAAGGACTGTTAATTTATTTACGATAGTTGTCGAGCTTCGCGGCTTTGAGGATGCAGGGGGAGAAGGAGGGGAGGCAGCGAAGATATTAGGCGATGTACTGAAGTCGGTATGCATAATTTACACTTAGGACAATTGAGATTGTAAATTGGGCATTGAGCTTATGTTGAGCATATGCGTTGAGTATACGATAGATCGGTGTCACCGTGTCAACGTAAAATTTATTAAATTCTCCCATTTTACAAGCCAACGATACTATATAAATACGAGGGCGCTTAGAATTTATTTCATATTTATGGCAAGAACGATTATATAGCTTTTATTTTGATTATATACTCACGTACATGTATATATTTACCTTAACAATGCTCATTACGTTCTCTTTTGCAATCTTCGACTCTTTTCCGAAGTACATATGCACATTGTGTATGCGTTTTTTGTTTTTTTTTTTTATTATTATTAAAACGGAATTTCTACCCATGCAATTTGATCCCCCCCCCCCACTGGAAAATCAAAAACCAAATTGCAATGGCTTTTAAAATGTTTATAACGCAAGCGTCTACGTATATAATATAAGTTGTTACGGGCCGTGTTGAATTTTACTGTACAATATGTAATTATTATAACTACCATAGAAGACGCGTGTGCGTGTTGCACGGGAAGAACGCGAGTTCTTTGATCATTTAAAACGGTTTGAATTTTTCTAGTATGTATTATATATCAATACATGCATACATAAAACGACAAATTCTATATAACATATAAAAAATAGTTTTAACAATAATGTATTAAATATACATATTATTTGAAATACAAAAAATGACTTTTAATAGCTATTATCGGTTATCATTTGAACTGTATGAAAAACTAAGACTATCAGATTCCGATATTTAAAGATAATTTTTATATTTTATAGATTATAGATACCTCACTGCGTCATTGCGAAAGTGTGTTCGGCAGCGCACACAACGCAACTTGGCAACGGTAATTACGAGATATTTGTAACATTTGCCATTATACCTCGTGGTGCTGAATTTAACGTCCTCCCCCCGCCCCCCGCCCCGATTTTTTTTCTGTTCACCTTCGCTCGCGAATCGGGCACAAATCGCAACGTTCCTTCACCACGAGGTCTATTGCGAGAGCCGTGCGTGCGCGCGTCTCGGGCGGACTCGTACGGGCTCGTTGCACGCATTGTCGAAAAATGCGTTCGTTTTTTTTTTAATGCACTGCAACGATTGTACAGGGCAATCGGGAAAACGAAATTATCGCTTCTACTTAATATCGTTCCTAGTCTCGGAGTGTAATTTTGTACGGCAGTCGATCGGCTCGCGCGTGCCCGTATCAGAGATCGAGATAGAGCGTTGTTTTTGTCACCCCTCTCCCTCCCCCCCCTCTCTCATTTCGCCGGTAGAACGTGGCATATTGTAGTCTAGTTTTAGAATGACAACTAGCAATACTATAGTTATAGTTTTATCCCGACCTTTAGCCAAGCAGTACTAATGCGGTTTCTATGTAATGCACTTTCAACGTAACGCTATTCCTTGAACGCGGTAATTTTTGTCTCCTTCTAAGTCTATGTGTATACCTATGTACACGAGCGGCTACTCGACATTCGCGCGTAAAGTGCGCGAAACAGACGAATCTCCCCCCTCTCCACTGGTTGCCAGTAGTCCGGTTCGCGCGTTACGCCTTATGCGCTTCCGCATTTCTAAAAACATCGTACACATTTGTAATTGAACATTTTTCACGATCGATCGACGGAAGAGATGATTTCCAACAACAACAACAACAACAACAAAAAAAAGCTGCGGGCGTCAGAAAATAAGTTCGCGTGTCAATTGCTTCGTGCAAGATCGGCAACGACATCTGGTGGTTTGAAAGATATACCAAAAATCGAGAATGATTACGTATTGAATGGTATGGGGAATAAAAGTAAAGGATTAAAAACCAATTAGTTCAAACCGTGTGTGCGTGTGTGCGTATATAAAATTGCCAGATTTCCTGAGAGAAAAAAACACGTACATGTGTCTTACGTATATAATTAACATAATTTTTTTTTCTGCTTTTATGGTTAGAATAGGTTACATATTATATGCTGACAAATTATTTTTTTCTTATATATACAATAATAGGAGATGGTTTCACAAAATTGCACTTTTACAGCACCACTAGCGCGTTCTTTAATTTTTTTTGGTAACCCCTCCAACGGAACGCACGAACTGATGCTCGATTTTTTTTGTACACACAGAAGTTGATCTCGACTAACGGAGTATATATACAGTATACACACATGCACCTATATACGCATCGAACACTCACTATTCCAAGGGATTTTGTTATTGTACTGCACGGATGGGAAGCTTCCAGAAAATCCATTGACTTTCTTGTAATTTTCTGGCTCTCTCTCTCTCTCTCTCTCTCTCTCTCTCTCTCTCTCTCTCTCTCTCGATTCTAGTTTCTTCTGCATATATATATATATATATATATATATATATATATATATATATATATAATATATATATGAATATTATACCCAAGATACCGCACATTTCGTTTGTAAGTGCAGCGCACGCGCAGCTTTATCAAGGTTAACGGTATTGGCGCAATATACTTGCCTCCCCACCACCTCAACTCTCTCTCTCTCTCTCTCTCTCTCTCTCATCCTTTCCATAAAACACCTGCGCGCTCGATCACGGATAATGATCGCACACCGGCAACTTTTCGCAGATCGCAGTTCTTTCTTTCTTCGATCGCGCGCGCATGTGTTGTGTGTATGTGTGTGTGTGTACACGCTCTTCTTTCGATATCGGTCTGTGCTATCCGTGCCGTGCATGCATGCGTGTAATTGTGTAATGTGCTATATATATATATATATATATATATATATATATATATAATATATATATATATATATATAAATGCGTGTTTCTGCCGATACATACACTGATCGGTATGGGAATTAATTGGAAAATTAAGGCTGATTGCATAGCTTTTCTTAATGAATTTTCTGCTTTATGGTCGTGCGCTGGGATAATCTTTTTTCTCCCCCACCGTTCTTTATATATATATATATATATATATATATATATATATATATATATATATATATAGGTATATATAGCTCTCTTTAGTTTTGCGACGATGCGTTCTCGAGAATTTCGATGCTCCACGACGTGCGCTCTATAGGTGAACGCGCAGGGAATGATCGACTGATGCTATTATTGGAACGTTCTTATATAGAGTTTCAAGCTTATAAATGTAGGAATGAACGGTCGATGAAGCTTGCAAAATTCGAGGGATAATTGTTTATTTACGTATTGATTTCAAATCATACGCACAACGTATGTGTTCAATTATAGGTTATAATTATAAAACTTCGTTCGCATCTTTTATATCCTTACCTATTTCCAGCACACGGGAGAAATAAATTAGAATATTGCATATAAAAAAATTACCATTGTTTCGCATTATTAATGAAATTCGCACGAAATGTAAATTATTCAATCAAGAATTTATTGAAGCTCAAAAACAAATTCTTCAAACTCGAAGACTTTCGTTTTATTTTCTTCAACTCTGAATAAAAATTACACGCCTAATTTTCACGCTGTAAAATAATTCTTTTCACCGACTATCAGTAGCATCTCCGTAATAAACAATTTTCATAACGTCTTTTTCCCATACACGTTTTTCTCGCTAATAAGAATTTCCTATTGCAAAAGTCATTATTATTCTTGAAAAGAGGAGATGATCTTGATTCAGGAGGAATTTCACTATACAATTCTATAGATGTGAAAAGTTTCTGTATTTATGCTAATTTTTAAAAGAACCGCGTCAAATCCGTACGCAATTGTTATACAAATAAAATTTTTCAAATTGATTAATACGATAGGAACACCCGGTCATTAATACAGTATATACTAGCTTGATATAATAGCAGATGAATTTTTTGCCAAGAACATATATATATATATAACAACGTGATCGACACGACGACATTTATAACTATCAGGAGATTTTGCTGGTAGAAGCAAACGCTTGATTTTGTTATAGGACAATATAAAAATTGTATATAATACATATTACATACATTTTGTTTTCCTCGATCCTATCGGCAAGTCGTACGCGTCTCTTCCGAAACTTCCTTCCCATATATCTGCATACCCAGCATAGCAATACACGCGTGTGTCCGGTTTCCTTCTCCTACCACCTTCCACGCATACGCGCTTGATATGGAAAAACTTTTCTTCTTCCTCACCGGCTTAAATGTCACATATATGTGTATATATGTATATAGCCAGATACAGCGCTGTCTCCCCCTCCCCTTTCACTGAACACGCGCGCGCGACACATTCGACCTACATATTTCGTGTGTAACGCGGCGCAGCGGGGGAGGGGTACCGCTCCTCGTGTCGCACACTCGTCGTCCGACTCCCCCTCTATTATGGATCTCTGCCCCGTCTGTCTCTGCGGCGTTCGTCCGTCTCATCCTCTCTCTCTCTCTCTCTCTCTCTCTCTCTCTCTCTCTCTCTCTCTCTCTATCTCTCTCTTTCTCTGTCTCGCCTGGTATTCGCGCGCTCTGGACGTCTGTCGCGCTGTACTGCTGCTGCTGTTTTTACCCCCGATTCGCCCTCCCCCCTCCCACCCTACCAGCGCTACCCGACCCACGCCCGCCGGGCGAGCGACTCTGTCCGTTATAATATACAGGATTTTTACAGGAATTCCGCTGTGAATTCTTCGGCGGGCCGATGGCACGTGTCGCGCACGCTCGAGGTAGGGGCAGAGAGAGAGAGAGAGAGAGAGAGAGAGAGAGAGAGAGAGAGAGAGAGAAACGCGTGTAAACGCGTGTAATATATTATGTGTATATATATAGCGAGTATGGAGAGTGATGTACGAGACTCGAGACTGATGTGAATTATCAGTCCGAAAGAAGAGGTCGACATAAAAATTGACTGTTTTTCTCAATTAAACGTGGCTTGAAGCGCCGTCCATGGAAAAATGATGCTAATGAGAAAAGTCGCACATCAAGTAATTTCTATTAAATGACAGAATTACCACCAAAGCTCAAAAACTGAGATTTTTCTTATCAAATTCGTTATCGGGGCCATAATGGTAGAATTACCCGTCGTCGTTAACTTATACCAGTGATCTATACTATAATTTTCTATAATAATAACAGTTTGTTTAATACTGTAATGCGTTTTTTCACTTCGTTTCCCTAATGTTCCCTTTCGGCCATACGTTGTGAAGACGATCCGCGGAGCTATTGGAAAATATTTGCTCACTTTTCTCTCGGCAAAAAAGTTGCGGCTAGACGGAAAAAGTTATACGAGTAGAGGGACGAGAGAGGGATTGAATCAAACACAAGTATAGACGGATAACGTCCAGGGTTCAGCGAGACCGTATTACAGTAAAAAAAAAAAGCTTTTTGCAAAGTAATTATTCAAGCGGAGAGCCTGTGATCTTCGTTACCGTTGTCATAGAAGTTTTTTTCCCGAGATCCTCGGATTTTCTATTTCGAAATACCGGGAGCAATATGAATATGTATTAATTCAACGCGTATATAATATTTAATACAAACTTACCATTACAATCCCAAAAATTAAATTCTTGAACAAAGCTGATAATGCTTTAATCATATGTATCAAAAAATGCTACTATAAGTTTCGTAGAGAGAATATCATCTATTCACGTATCATAATACATACACACATCTACATATATATACACGTACATCAATGACATTAACTATCTCTAACAGTAAAGTAGGCTTTAAATCAATATCGCGATGTGTATACGTTTATATATATATACGTTTTAAAATGCTCCACAGCGAAATACATATTGTCGCTATAATAATACATAAATACATAAGAGAAACCTGAAAATCTGAATAGCGAACTAGTGCGCTTTAGTGAACTATGGATAGAAGGTCAGGTCGGGAGGGGAGGGGCGAGGAAAGTTCCACGGACTCTAATACGGAACGATCGTATTCTCGTGGAAAAGCTTTCGACCCGGCCGCGGGAGTCAGCCTCGCCCAACTTCGTGTCCACGCGACGATGGCGCCTTTTACACGCGCCCAAATACACGCGTAACCCGACCGGGGAAAACTTAAAGGGGATAGAGCGCGCGCGCGCGCGTTCGGTCTCGCCGCCGTCTCGCTTGACGCTCGGCGGGCGCGGCCCGTGCGACCTGCGCAGTCTGTCTCTCCTTTTCCCTCCGTTATTGCTCAATCCTAATTGTACGCGCAAAATTCCAGAGAGACAAAACGAAATGTGTCTCATTTAGCATTATATACGAAGCGATGATAGACTTTTCTCTTTCTCTTTTCCGCGCGAACGCGATACTTTACTAACACCGTACTTACTATGTATATTTTTAAATGTTTTTAAGCAAGATGTTATTTTAAAAATCGCTTAAAAGCCAAATTTATATATTAACGTTAACATATTGCGTATGTATCCAGAAAATGCCCATCCAAGATTCTATCGAATGATCAAAATATAATTGAATGAACAGCATCGTATAAATTACGATATAATGTATAATTGATTGGCGCGCGCATGCGCGAGAAAACGAGAAACGTTTGATGTAAATTTTTGTGGATAAATAGATCAATATAATGTTCTATTTCGACATACTTATTATCCCTGATTAGAGCCTCATTAATGCAAAAGATAACTAATAATTATTTATCGATTGTGTCGGAGCTTCTATAACGGAGAATCTCGCGTAAACGCACACACACACACACGCGCGCACGCACGCACGCACAGTCATAAGATTATTAAAAACCTCGTTTAAAAAAAACACAGTCTCATAAACTCCGTCCTGATATTGAAAGAAGAAGACTGGACTTTTTACACTGATTATTGTCATTTAAAAGATTGATTTCTTTTCATCTTAAAATTATATAGTTGCACATAATGGCTTCTTATTCGATCGTATATTTTTATGGGAAAACCCCAAGAAGATGTGAAAATTGCAAAAATCGGACGCAATGTTTATATATAAAAAAATTTTTTATCGATTATTTTCAACGCTTAGTGTTGCTACAATGACAAGAACTGCGTTTGGCTTATTTTCCTTTCCCTCCTTTTCAATTTGCTCCCGACGCAATCTTTAAAAAGATCAAGAGATTGTATAAGTGTCGCATAGGACCGAGACGAAACAACGCAAAAGGCAACCTGGAAGATCGCGCGGAAACTTCACCTTTCACACTCTTGTGCAAAAAGGAAGAAATACGAGTAACATTTAATATTCATCTACATTGAACCTTGGTGCATTCTGTATTTTTCGGAATTTTGTCAATTCGAAATTGATTGAGTCTTTTTGTTGTTGTTTTTTTTTTAATATTTTCCGTCTCGGGATCGCCTCAAGAAAACGACGCGTTCCTATCGCATTGTTTATTATATATTTTTACTTTTTTACGAAATCACGCATTGCCTACAAAGAAACAAACAAATATACCCCCCCCCCCGAAATCTCGTTTTATATCGGCCTTAGCTGAAACAATACGTACATATATATATATATATATATATATATATATATATATATATATATATATATGTACACACACACGAGCGCGCGCGCGCAGACACACACATACACAATATATATATATATATATACTTTACTCCAGTTTGTTATCGACACTTTTCATTCGGTAATTTTCCGAGTATCTGATAAAGTTAAAAATTATATACGCATGTAGTATGTGACAGAGAAATGCCGCGCGATAACGTCCGTACATTATATATATTTAAATATATATATATAGGAAATTGCAACGATGTTACTAATCAGCTCTTACGCGAACTCTTACATACACGGCTAATCAGTAGGTAAATTTAAAACTAACTAAATTTTAGAGAGTCAGAGAAAGAGAGAAAGAGTGAGAGAGAGAGAGAGAGAGAGAGCGGGAGGGGGAAGTATAAGGCAGTCTTACGAGGCTTCGCGTGGCGAAGACGCTCGATCCTAATCTCTCCGATTGCCGTGTGTCCCGGCCTGCTCGAGAGGTAAGGAAACTCCTCGACCTCGGGTTTTCCACGACGTAGCACAATATTATCTACACCTTATCTGACTCCTCTCTCTCTCTCTCTCTCTCTCTTCGTCTTGTCGAGCGACTCTTGGATCCGAGAGCGCCGAGGGAAGAATTTTTTCTTCTCCCCGCCGGGTATTATAAGTACAGCTCGTTAAACTCGTCTCACGAGTGTGTCCCCATTTATCCTCGCCTTCTACAGCACTTTGGCTTAAAATGATAGATTATCGGCGATATTCCGGAATTTGCATTATGACACGGTGGAGAGAGGGAGAGCTAGGGAGGCAGAGACAGGGGGGGGGGCTTATGCCAGTCAAGTGCGCGGACTTGCGAGAAGTGTAATTAAAATTGATTTTTAAAACTGACAAAATTCGGCCCAAGTGTTCGTACATTAAAATTAATGAATTTTTTTCGCATGTTATTCACTTAATTAATCAGGGGAAAGAAGTACAACTTACATCATTACAACATAAATCATAAATTTTCAATTCGCGATTCAGATATAATGTATTCAGATATAATCTATATTCATACTTATGACAATCGGGTTTTCATCCGAACATCCAAAACGATACGGATTTAGTTATAGGGGATTTTTTCAAGGGAGTCTGGAATATCCGTTCACGGTACATATGCGACAGTCGGATCATGAATCGGCAATAAAGTTGCTTTCAAGTTGCGTCTGCACTTCAAATCGCAGCCCGATGAACTTGCATTAAAATCTATGATAAGCGCGTTAAGACACTGAGCTAGATGATACTTTTAATCTGGTAAGATCCAAGATATTCGTTGGAGCGTATAGATATTTTGTTTTGGAGCGCCGGTAAAAATTTATAATTACGAGGCGCATATGTACTTGCTTATATAATATACAAGACATTTTTAGATCAGAAATTTAAAAGTATGAGCATCCAAATAAATACCAAAAATATTAATCTTCAGAGGAAATAAAATTTTGAGTTCTTAAATATATATTAGCTTATCTTAACGGCGAATACTATAAGGAACATTTGAGCCCTTCTTACTTTCTCTCTCTCTCTCTCTCTCTCTCTCTCTCTTTCTCCCTCTCTCTGTACATAAAGTGGCAACTTGTTTGGTAATATATTTTTCTTGTCAAGTTTCTCGAGAAAACGTGCACTTTTTTTAAGCAAGTCGCACTAAATATATGCTACTTCGATGGCAGAAAATAAAAATGGATAAATATTTTGTCGTCAATGTCTTAAGTACTTCGACGGTTTCGCAAAATTTCCGAATTGAAAACATTCCTATACCAAAGAAACTTCAAGTAGTCTGATGGTTTTTCGTATTTATATCTGCGCCAGTAAAGACATTGTGTCGGCCTTAATATCGTCCAAGTCAAGGTGCGTCTCTTATTCGAGAAAATACATAATAATATATCTTACTTTGAACCGTAACAAAAAAAAAAAAATTTATACTTTCAGCTTGTTTGAAAATATAATTTTTAAATTTCTGTACGGTGATTAATTTACAAAAATTCTTAGGACGCCGTATCGCGCCCAATTGCGATCTTTCGTAAAAATGATGCCACAACCTCGCACTTGACAGAGATCAATGCGCGCAGAAACCCTCCAAGAACCTTTGAGCATCGAACCGTTGTCTCCGGTAATCGCATTGAATTTCGTCATGCGGCCCGTCTTCCTTAATCTGTACAACAAAGTATATCGTACACGCACACACACACACACACTCACACACACACACGTGCGCGCATATAAGAAAAGAAAGAGACGCCGAAGTAATTGGCAAATAGAGAGAGAGAGAGAGAGATCGGTGCACGCGAGCAGAAAGAAAATCTCTCATCCTCTTTCTCTCTCTCTCTATTTCTCTCCCTGCGTGTGTTGTATGCGACCGGCTAATTATATAATCAATGCGTCTCTCTCTCTCTCTCTCTCTCTCTCTCTCACCTCCCTCGCTATCTCTCTCCTTTTCCCCTCTGCGTGTTTTCCACGCCCCGTCGTCCCTTGGGCTTTCCTGCCGACCCCCGACCCGGCCCCCCCTCAGCCCCCCGCGGAACAGAACGCGCTCGCCCGATCCATATTATAGTTGCGGTAGCGCGGTCGCAGACGCTTGCTCGACACGCGGGGGTCGGACGGGAGCATGAGGGTTAGACGGGGGGAGGGTCGGCTGAGCCGGCGTAGCAGAGGGACGACGGGCGGGAGGGAGACGTCGGTGAAGCGCGTCGGTTGCCGGGGGTTGGCGAAACAGGGCGAGGGGGTCGAGGGAGGGGGTGGGGGACTTTTGATTAAAACGAATCCGTCGCCGTGCCCCTCGTGCCCCCTCGGGTTTCCCTCGCAGCGCCGCACCCCGGCACCTCTGTCTTTCTCTCTCTCTCTCTACATATTTCGCTCCCATAATCTTTTTCCTTCTCCTTTCCGCCTCTCTCCCTCTCCCTCTCTCTCTCCCTCTCTCTCTCTCTCTCTCTCTCGCCCTCCCTCTGTCGTTTGCGTTTTCCTTCCGTCTGTCATTCCCTCTCTCTCTCTCGCTCTTCCTCATTCCCTCCAGCGCGAATTTCTACCTGGGCTCGCGTTTTATTACTCCTCGAGGGGCGTCTCCCCACCCACCGCTCTCGGCATTGTTTTATTATATTTCGTTGCCTTCCTTTCGTCTCTACCTCCCGAGGGACATAGTAATAGGTGGAGCGGCCGGCGAGATATTCGTGCGCGCCCACGCCGCCGTGGCGCGCGATCCGCTGAATTTCGAAAATTAATGTCGAGCGAGGGGGAGATTCATGCGTGTGTGTGCGCGCGTATATATATATATATATATATATATATAAACTTATTTCGCCGGCGCCGGCGGGTTCCTTGGGGGGGGGGGTGGCGCATTCCGTCGGAATTATTTGTTTTTTATAATTATACAGTTTGACTCTTGGCCATTTAGCCCTGACCTTAAATTATAACTATATATATATATATATATATATATATATATATATATATATATATATATATATGAAATGGCGACAAAGATGCTAATTATTTTTTTAGTATAATAATGATAAGTTGTGGATATCATAAGGCCAATGCTAAAAGCCGCGACTCTTAATTTGATTCGAGTGTTTTATTATTAAAGTTTCGTGAGCGCGTAGGCGTTTTTTTTAACAGGGAATTTTCTTGAATTATTATTTGGTTTATTATTATTTTTCATCGACCCTATGCAATTATAACGAAATTGTCATTTCGTAGAATAAACAATACGCAACTGTACGTTCGGTAAATGCGAGCACTAAGAAAAGTTTAAGAAATCGCCAATATAGAGATACTAATTTATACGTAATCGAAGATGATGATGCTTTACGTATTATTTCGCTATTTATTGAAATTTGACATCAATTCTCGATAGCTAATTGTTTATAAATGTTGAAGTAGCTAATACTGAGACAAAAGTTGGATATCGCGTGGTCGTGCAAACAGTGCGGAAAATTAATCGGTCAGTTATAGCACAGTAACTTCGCACTGCTTCGATACGGAAGAGAACGTGGAATAGTTAATTTTCTCGTATTATTAATCAAAAGATTATCACATACTTTTACTTTAGTCCAATGCTCGGTAATTCATTTATATTTTACATCATTGACTCAATCAACTTATAGATTCTATACTTTATCCCAAATAGATATTTTTTATCGCCAGTCGCACTTTATTTATTTTAAGGGGCTTCGAAGTCAATTTTTATTCCACGAACAACTACACCGAGAAATAGAGTTTATCTTGCATTCTACGTGTATGCAGAGTTTGAAAATTCCCGAATGCCCATGTGTTCAGCATTTCATTAACAATAATTGGTTCTGATATTTTGAAGGAAAATAAATTCCTCGTATCGATCGATAAATTTGCTTGAAACTTTGCAATTATGCAGAATTTCCATAAATAAGAATGGCCTGATGTTCACGCATACAATACCGTTTGAAGCAGAGTCCTTTTTTTCTTCGCCGGTAAAAATTCGCTTCGACGCACGGTCCCATCACAATGATAACACAATTCCCAACGAACCTTGTTATTGCTCGATCGAGCGAGAGTACAAAAAGTCATCGAAACCGAAAATCCCACGATTATGTAACACAATATGTGATGTAATCGCTGTCGCTTAAAAGTTCCCGATAGTTATATGTATACAGTATGTATATGTATATATATATATATATATATATATATATATATATATATATATAGGTGTACATCAACACCTTGCTCCCGGCGCGCGCGCGATTACCACTCGTATCTACTATACGAGTATATATCGAATGTACTGCTCGTTAAAAAACTATATATATATATATATATATATATATTACTGCGCACGGCTATACGCTGTTATATATAGACTTCGATCGATTTTTATTATACCTCTCTTTTCAAAACTTCCCAACTTCCTCCTCGCGCCCTCCCCCCTTTCCCTCTGCTTCATTTTTTTCAATTTTTTTTTTGTTCTCCGCGCTATATAGATATATATTTACACGGGTACTTTCACTTTTTCGCGCCCACCTCTACGGCGGTCCGCGGCAGTGCACTCCGACGTGTAGATATTTCATTATGCACTCGCTATATTTCTACTTTTCCCTTATTATACGCCTATATATATTCGTAATTACGAACCTACCTGATTCAGCCGTATGTACATTATTCACTAATATACCCGTCTGCCTCTCCCTCTCCTCTCTCTCTCTCTCCCTCTCTATTCCTCTCTATTCCCTATTCCTTTATATTCAGTGGATGTACGCACGCAAAGGCCCCGCGCGTCCCGTGCGTTCATCGCCCTTTTTCCCCCTTTCATCCGACCTAACCCCTAATACGTCCTCTCGTAAAAGAAGAGCAAAGCGAGAGGCCACGGGGAGGACGAAGAGCTTTTCCCCCGTCCCTTTTCGTATCCCCCTCCCCCTCCCGCGATAAGAGCATCCTCCTTCTCTTTCTCTCTTTTCTCCCTTTCTCATCCTCAATTCCCCGATGCTTGTCGGCCAATGCTCGGGCCAACGCCCATAGATACAGCGGTCCGCACGCTCCAACTCCCCTGCTCCGTCCCTCGCTCACCCGTCCTCGCGAAACGCGTGATAACCTTGCGCGACGCCACACAGTCTAGGCCAATAGAATATGCGCGTAGGAACTTTAGCCTGCGCCTACATAGGCAGATACCAATTATCCATATTCTATAAAATATATGTTACGCGTATATGCGATCTTCTCGACCCATTGACCTCGTACGCAATGTTTTTGTTCAAGTTGTCGCTAATTCGTTTTCGTCATTTCGTCCGACGCCGGAGGAATGCGCAATATCTTATTCCTAACAT
Source organism: Sycobia sp. Sy_11 (assembly GCA_018907035.1). NCBI lineage: Eukaryota > Metazoa > Arthropoda > Insecta > Hymenoptera > Epichrysomallidae > Sycobia > Sycobia sp. Sy_11. The sequence continues at coordinate 319,953 of JACCIC010000161.1, read as the reverse complement.
TCCGTTTGACTTCGTTTACTTCTTTGACTCTGTTTACGTCCATTTTTCGTTTCAAATCAAAGGTAGTTGGAAAAAGCGGCGAAAAAAAACCATCGAGAGCTCTGTAATATAGTTTCTATGGTTTAAATTGTACAATGAAAATGCCCTCGTGCTCGTAGCGAAATTGGAACTCTATTCCAAGCATATTTTTCTTCTCTGATTATCTTTAAATACAATTTGACTCTATTGTAAATGTGCAGCTGAAATTGCACGTATAGAGTAACTAAAAATAGACTTGCGAGGAGAGGCTGCGTGACATATCGATGACGAATTTGGTCCAGATTACGCGAGGTAACTCCGGTCACCTTCAAAATTAATTGTAGTATGAAAAATGCAACGATTTTTTTTTTAAAAAGTATCTTGAAAGGTAAATTTTGATAATGGAAACGATTGAAAAAGATTAAAAGTCGTGATTTTGTGAATTTATAGTTGAAAAATTTTTCAATGTGAGATGAACGTGCTAGATAAAGAGTGAAATTCTGGAAATGTAATGATTTATTCCTTGTTTCTCACTTAACATTTATAAATTAACGCGAGTATATCGTGTTTTTCAATAGATAGTTAAGCAGCATTTCCATTATACATGATTATTGATTAACTTCGTTGGTTATAATCTCGTATACACATTCAAATTATAAGTTATGTCTTAGAATATGTATGTCTCAAGTCGTAGAAAATTACGGGAGCGTGTAAAACAAGATGGTTCGGGAATTTCTTGATACCTATGGTAAGTTTAACAACCGATCAATCTTTCAAACTATAACGGTTAAAGGTCCGAGTTTAGGGGAAAATGTAATAAAAATAATGTGGGTCAGTAAGACGGTAGGGTCAGCGTCAATATTTTACTACAGATTACACGTGTTTTAACCTCTTTAATATAATACGAGGAACTCTGTGTATGTATGTATATAGATATATATATATATACTCGGTTTCGACGAATGAATTAAAGAGGAGAGAAAAATGAATACAATATAAATCTTTTACAATATTATAAACAAGAATAGCATATATATATAATACAAGTATATGAAGTGAAATGAAAAAAAAAATTCAGAATGATCTAGATTCCAAATAGAAACGAGGTTGGTAGGTGGGGTGAAGGATATATATATATATATATATATATATATATATATATATATCGATTATCCCCGACCACCTACTTTCCATGTTCATTAATTTATCAAGAGGCTCGGTAGCGCCTCGAAGGCAAGTATGAGTACTATATACTATATATAGGTATATGGGCGCTAAAGAGCGGGCAAGACAATTATAATACTTGCAGATTGAATTTTTCCAAATCCTGCTATTTGTTACACAGAGCCTCGCCTAACTATCGTTTTAGCTTCGTCTAGTTTGTTTTCGCTTAGAGCGGAGTTTCTTATTATAAGGCTAATTCGGACGTGATTTAGCTTCTAATAAAATTTTTTCAACATTTGTCAGAAATTGACATTTTGTCAGGTCGTGCGATACATTAATGTAATAAGTATACATATTTGCAAATCTAAGCGTGCGCTCTGATTGTCATCGACAGACGCCAAGTGCGGACAATGCGATATATCCTATGTCTACTCATTTTTATACTCATGAAAAAATAATTCAAAAAAGTAGACTGAAATCAAATATACAATTTGGTTTGAATACTTATATAGATAAATTTCATATTCCTTATAATCTCTGATTTTTAATTATTCTTATGTAAATAAAAATAATATTTATATTTTATCAAAGCAATTGAATTTAATCAAACTTTTCATTCATATCTATGAAAAAGACACAAAATTGAAAAACAGTACATCATATAAAATATATGCAATGTAAATGTTTTATTTTAAATTACAACAAAGATTGTAGTATCCATATTTGTATAAAATTAATGAAACCTGATTACAAAATTTCCCTTGTAAAAAAGTAGACTTCAAGGTAACTATAGGTTTTATTATAAATACTTATATTAAGAAAATCATATTTTAATAAAAACAAATATAAAGAATATGTATAAGTAATATTCAAATATAATAAAATAGAATTGAATACATATGATGCATTATAGATCACTCAATAAATTATTTTAAATGAATGTAAAGGAAATAAACGAAATCAGTTCATTTTCAGTGAATTATTCTATATTGAAATAAATAATTTTAGAATACAATTAAATAATGAATATATTTCAAAATAATACTATATAATGTCATAAGAAATTTGAAAAATGAATGGTATTACAAAGCATTCCACGTATAATTTTATCATTTCAATATTAATGCTTTTAACATTGTGTGATCAGTATTTTTTATCTTACAGAATGATAAAATTAAAAATAAATCAAACCATATCCTATTAAAATTTAACCCCTACACTGTTCAATAATGTAATTTTGACATTTTTATTTTTTTTATCGATACATTTATCCATCTATTTATGTATCAGATATGCTTTAAATTTAGACTTTCATAAAACTAAATCTCAAATACGTATATCATACGATACCATTGTGCTCGTTGTAAATCTATTAATACGAGACACAAGGTTCGAGGTATCGCGACGATCTTCTATATTCAAACTATAAATATTCGTTTTGAAAAGTTGTTCGATCGGTGAAAAATACAGTACAGGTTCGTATTGAGAAAAAATTGCTCAAAAAACTGAAGAGATTAGTATTATTCCTGCAACTATATATATAAGTATTATAGCGGTCAGCCATCGTGTCGAAAAGCAAATCGATCGCTGACGAGGAATAAATAGCGACGCACGCAAAAGAAAGTATATATTCTCATTAGCAGCCTCGGTGGTCACGGTCTGAACGCTTTTTAGCACTACGGAGCTACAAGATATCGTCAATTCTCTTCGCTCGCATCGTGGCCGGAGAACGCGGAACTATAATGTCGCGCTGCGTCTGCTACGAGTATATCATTTCTTACACACCGCTCTTCCATACAAACTTGTAATACCAGACCTTCGCGAAAATGCCACACTCTCGATCCCGCCTTATTATTATCGGTTTTTTTTCCCCCTAGACGAACGCCCAACGGGCGGGGGATGCGGCCGTATGGGAGGGGTGGGGGCTGCTATATCGACATCGTACTTACGAACGATCGACTTGCATATTGTCTCCCTCTCGGGGTCTTTCTATAACGGGACGGCCGCCGCCTGGGCGCGATGCTCTATCGGCTTGAATGGCCCATATTACGGTTCAACAGCCGAGCTAAAGAAGGGTCCGTTTCCAATCGCTTGGATACACACACACACACACACACATATCTCCCTCGTCTCAGCGCCTGTCTCTTTAGTTACTCCTCGATGACTGGAAATTCATTGGCCGACGATATATCCCTTGGAAGAAGATGGCCATTATATATCGATGATCCGCTGTACTTGAATACGCCGCTGCAGTCGCTGGATTATTCTTCATCACGCGCGCGTCCCTCTCTTACGCTATTCGCAACGGAGCACGAAACTCCGCTCTTTTTTCTATATATATATATATAGCGAGTGGTATTGCGCATGCTTTAACGAGTTGAGGGGCAATTCATAATTATACTCGCCATTTGGCCATATATAATGGATATATACTCTTGAGAATCGAAAAACCGATATTAAGACATATCAAGCTTGATTTAAATCGTCGAGAAAAACGAGTATATGCGCATGATTGTGATGTACTTTTCAACTCGCTATTCACGAACGAAGCGGCCTTGGATTTCTTAATATACCCACGGGAAAATCGCTCGAAGAATTTTTAATTCCCTTCTCTCCCCCCCCTCCAATTCTCTCCCAGCTGAGAACGTTATTTTGGCCGATGCATATATACGGCGATCGCTTGAAAAATTTAAACGTTCCATTCGACATCGCGAATTTTATGGCCAATATAAAAACGAGACGTATGATTTACAGCCGAAAATGAAATCTAAACATTGCCTGGTACCATTTCACAATCTCATTGCCCATGCAATCATGCGCAAGCCGTTTAACGATATTAGAGCACGTATACCAATTTTTTTCTACTTCATTTATATTACACCTCATTATTTTCCAGCACATACTGAATCGATTCGTAACGAAAGTTATTTAAACTAGTAAATATTTTTATCGATCTTACATTCCTATTATAATATCAGTCAGATTGTTCTTGCTTGGATTCACCTCCGTAGAATCTGAAATAACAGATTTTTATGACTAAAGCTATCCTGAAAGAAAGAGGTTACAGAGGGAGAGATGGAAGAAGAATTAATAAAGAGAGCAATACATCTATAGGTATACGAGTAGGAAGAGACAAGGCCGAAAAATTCTGGATGTAACAGAAGGTATAGAAATCTAGTGAAAGAACCAAACCCCAAGTACATATAAACAACAGACTGAATAAAAATAATAGAATATAAGCTCAAATATATAGAAAATATAAAATATGTGCTTAAAAGGATGAGAAAATATAGATAACCTATTATTAGAATGGACGAGTGCGGTTTCTTGCAGGACGGACCTTGCCCACTTGATACTCCGCTGAGGAAAAGCGAGAAAAGGTATTTAAGGAAGAAGAAGGTTCTGATATACGAAAATGCTTTTGGCAAGTTTTAATGGTAGAAGAAAGGGAGGAGAGACAGGATAGAAATGTTAGGAGAAGGGTGTAAATGATAATTAAAGAAAATACGGAGTTATCCCATCGAATAGATAAGAGAGCATGGAAGAAGAGGCCGACGTAGATGGCGAGGAATGTAAATGCATGTAATGTAAGAAAAATGTAAATTTTGTATAAAAACGTGTGAATACCAAACGAATTCATTTCTGGGCTATGTAAAGCTGAAAGAAAAAAAATCAAAGGACGATCTAACTCTTATCCTCCACTAACTTATCTACCCTTGTCCCAATAAGCTGAGTTCGACGATTCTAGCAATTCCGGCTTTTCTTTAAGGATTTTGTAATTTTTCTAACGACAATATTTATGGCTCTGGTAAGGTGCTCTTAAAATTATTAGCCAGGAAAATCATAGGCACAGAGAGTACAATTTAATTCAATGTATTACTACCGCATCAACAACAGTAACGACAACAACTGCAAAAATAACGACAACAACGACAACAACCACAACAGCAGCAGCAAGAGCGACGATGACATCAATAACAACAAAGCCAAGAACAACAAAAGCAACAACAAAGACAAGACCAATAACAACAACACCAACGGCAACGACAATGGCAGCAACACCAACGACAACGACAACGATGACAGCAACAATAATAATAACAATTTACACCTGAATTAAGAAAATGGACAAAGTACCCTTAATAATTTATTTAAAACTAAAAAATTAATCCGTTATATACACCTTTTTTAAATTTGACCGATCCATTATTTCTGAGCTATTCCATATTCGGTAGAAAATTTTGACGGAATTAAGTCGATTGAAATAACCATTATCTAAAATTAGCTTCGAATGAAATAGAATACGTACAATAAATCATTTAGAGGATAGAACTATTAATGTATATATACAATGACACAAGCTAATTTTTCATCAGTTTCGTGTGTTTTTTATGGGCAAATGTCCATTTGGCCCGCGACAGAGGAAACGTTCTATATGTCAAACCGTGAAAGGAGAGAAAATGATTATACACTGCTCGAAAAACTCTTCTTCTTATTTTTCAAGTTGAACTTCGAAACTGTTTGATCAAAGTTTTGTGACTTGGATTGGATGTAACGTCGAAGTTTGAGGTTAAACAGCTAAAAACGGCTAAATTTGAGACTAACCTTAACACATCTGTTTTTTTTTCTTATAGTATTGTATAGACTTCTCATTCAATTGCGTTGAATATTCTGATTGATTTAACGCATTAATACAAAGTAATGATTTTAGGTCATAATACATCGTTAATTTTATACTTAAGTATATTAAAAATCAAAAAATAAAAGAGAAAAATTCTTATTACGTGTACCAAGGGGGAGGTCGAAAAGGTCCTCTCGGTTCGTCAAAGGAAAAAAAAAATAAAGCCCGAATCGTGCAGAAAATCGCCGGCCAATTTAATCAAAAAGAGAAGGACGGCGAATGTGCAGAGACTGTGAAGGAACGAAGGAGAGACAGAGAAATGAGAGAAAGACAGAGAAGAGAGAGAAGTTGCGAACGACGCAAGGTCAGACGGTGGCCTCCAACTTCCGGTGGTCGGGCGGTTTACTCTCTCTCTCTCTGTCTCTCCTCCCTCTCCCTCTGTCTTTCTTTCTCTCTCCTTTCCTCCCTCTCTTTACCAGAGCGAGACAGTGCCGCCAAGTCGTAAACGTGCTTTCGCCCTCGCTCTCTCTCTCTCTCTCTCTCTCTCTCTCTCTCTCTCTCTCTCTCTCTCTCTCTCTCTCTCTCTCTCTCTACCTTACTCGCTGTGCAGTTTGCCTATCGCTTCGTATATATGTGCGCGAAATATGCATATGTAAGCTTCACTGTACTCTATAAATAAGATAGATAAAAAATTTCTTTTACTATTTTTATAAATATCTTTTACTAGGAAATAATTAAATTAATAGATGAGACACAAAAATGAAAATAAAATCATGCTAAATATTTAAAAAACTCAATTAATTAATAATTTTTAATAAACCCTAAAGGACTTACATGAAAGTAACACGGCTTTTGATAAAACGAAGGTTATATCGTATTATAAAACATGTCAAGAAAAATGAATGCATAGTAATAATTACAATATTGCATCGCATTCGACAAGTCAACGGATTTTTAATCATCGTTAAATATGCTCGGATTTTTTTTTAAATGTATAATTTTGTATATCAATAAACCTAGTCGATTAATAACCTGATTAATATAGCAAAATTATATTATATAAAATTAATGTAAACGATAAAATCTTCAGTTTGGAGCAACAAAAAATTCTTGAAATGTGAAACCATTACTTGATACCTAGGGTTTTTTTCCTCTTTATATGACTAATGCACCCTTACAATTTATAAAAGTTTGAGATTTGAGAATTTTTTTATATATAATAATAGAGAAGCCGCAAGGGAGGAGGGCGAGAGCATTTCCTACGTTTGATCGATGCTGCTCCAATTAGGGAGCACACTTTTGGTGCTTTCGAGGGTTAAGTTAGTTCAGTGCCGTAAATTATTATGAAAAGGAAAACCTACGTGTTAGCTACGTCAAAGCTAATTGATACAACTTATTTGTTTCTTTTTACTATATGCATGCAGCTTTTCAATTATTTTGAACGATTTTTCATGTCATTCCTTTCTTGTGTGCTATAATCAATGATAGGGAGATAATATTTTGTCGCCAGGGGGATAAATGCTTTCTTCCACAATTGTCGAGTTTAAAATTCGAGCTTTCTATGCGCGAACTTTACGGCGCTATTGTCGAGGGCCAAGGTCGCAGCGCAAAACTCTAAGACTGCGCGTGAAAAAGCCCGAAAAATTTACATTTTAAATGAAAGATTTGTTTTATCGAGGTGGCTTATACGTGGTAGAATAAAGTAAGCAAAAAAAAGTTCGTGCTTGGGCATTTGAATGTCGTTATTAAGTCTGTAGGCAGCATCCTCATTAGAATATAAGTTTTCGAACGGACCTTTCTTTTTCTTCTCTACTTTACAGTTAAAACTTCTTAAATATTGCATAAGTATTTACGCAAACGTATGCTATACAAGCGTGTAACATAAAAGGTAAATATTGAAAAAACAAATAATAATAAAATTATACCTGTTGAGAAAGCTGAAAAAATGACCTGAGAAAATATAACGTTTCCATAAGCGCAAAATTTACAATTGTACACGTTGGACGCTCTCCGTGCAGATCCAGTATCGCGGCGTTACGAATCCCTCTTAAAAGTCCAAGAATTTCGGAAAAAGGCGCGAAGTAATGTCATCGATTGCCATATTATACGTGGCTCGCGCGCTCGCTGGGAAAACGCGTCTTATATATACCTACGGTATAGAGGCGAGCGCGGCGAGAGGAGAGCCTTCGGCGCATGCGGGCGCGCGCTATTTACCCCTTCCCCTCGACGTATTTGGCGCCGATTCCGCCGAGCGACATCGGCGAAGGCCACCGCATGCACTGCGCGTACATACACACTCTCTCGCGCGCGCGCGCGCACACATACACACACACACGAACACATATCGCGCGATCGTTATAAAATAATCTCCGGCGCTCGTTCGGGCTCTACCATTGCTGCCACATGCACGCACGCACGCACGCATGCAGCAGCGTAGCACGCGCGCGCCCGCGCACACGGTTTCATAATCAGCTCCCCCTCTCTGGGCACAGGTAATTTATGCTCCCACTCCCCCCCCCCTTCCAGTCTTCCTCATCGCTCCTCATCCCGCCATCATACACGGCTGATTAAAGCAGCGGGAGATTTTTTGCGCGACGCTCGAGAGCGCCGGTGGAATTTGATTGCCTCGATGGCGAATACCCGTTGCTTTGGCCGATATATTGATATTCGCAGAAACTCGAGGGAGAGAGAGAGAGAGAGAGAGAGATTATTGTGCGCGGCTATGTGAAGCCTTATCATTCGCTGCGAATAAATATATATATATATATATATATATATATATATATATATATATATATACACGCGATGGAGATAAGGATAAGTCGGCAGAAAAATGTGCAGGTGTAACATTGGAATACTAACTACATGGTACTGCGCCTTTCGAAGACCTTTTTCTTCTTCTTCTTAATGCTTCCTGCTTTTTTCTCGTATGTATATATATATATATATATATATATATATATATATATATATATATATATATATATATAGCCTCATGTTACATATACGTGAGTGGATGGTTTGCGGAAACTGTAACCTGCAGTGAAATGTGCGCGGTTCTGAAATTGGGAAGGTTGAGGCTCGTTTTTACAAGGATTTTAAAGTATTCGGGCAAATGATTCTAAGTGACAAATCTATACATTGATAGAAATTACATCAAAGATCTATTTATTAATTTATTCTACTTAAAAGCTTAACACATTAAATTTATAAATTCAACTTGCAAGAAGTTTGAACGTATCGGAGACTCAATTATATTCATAACAAATATTTTTTCAGGACTACTATAGTCATTAAAATATTTATTTTTAATTTGACTTGAGTATAGTAATTTACATTCATATAAATAAAAATTAATTATTTTTATAATTATAGCTATTCAAAAATTATCATCAAAATGTTCCGGATCGTCAAGAATTTTTTATAAAAAAACTTTTTATAATAATTCTCGAAAGGAATTTCTTAAAAATTTTCCTATGGAGATGAAGATATGCAGTTTTATAATTGCGATTTTAATTCTTAACGGCAAACAGATAATTATTATTATTTTAATTGGCTTTTTCTGCTAATACTTTTAAATCCATAACGGAACTCAAAATCCTTATTCGACGAACTGTACAAAAAATTCGAATTGACCTCATTATTTTAAATATATTGGTAACAGGTTTCGGATATCTATAAACAGATTAATACGAAAAATTTCCATATTTACGATGTATATTTGCACATACGTTAATTTCTTTATTCGGTCTAATCTACAAAAGGGTTATGACTGATGGATTTTACTAGTATATAATAGAGCATATTGTTATTTTAGATTTTTTGATGATAAGTTTAATTCATACGGTTGCGGTTTCTTATCTAGAAAAAAATATGCTTGAAGAAAGCTATATATAATAAAATTATTTAGAGCGAGTTATTTTCGTTTGCAAATTTAAATATATATATACATATATATATATATGTCAACGAAATGCTGGAAATGCTGTGAGTTTAGATGTAGAAACACGAACAAGGGAGGGGATAGATAGAGGTGAATGTTTTAATCTTTATCAATAAAATCGTCGAAAATCAGATGAAATCGGATATTTTTTACGAAATTTTGATAATGTCAAATCAAATATATCGTATAATCATTTTGTTTTTCAAAATAAGGAGAATGACTTTGAACATATCATAAACAGCACCGTGAAGTTTGCTCGTACTATCTTGGAAATAAATAGAATATCTACATTAGAATATATATATTGACTTGCTGTCAAACTATAAATACGTCAACTCTTGATTTCTTCGTTGTTTTACATGCAGATATCTTAAAAATGTACGCAAAAGAAAAAAAGAACTATTATTAGTACTATATAGTAATTTTAAAAAAACTGAGTTTTTGAGGTGGGTTGTATTATATTAAAAATATTCCAAATCCCTTGACTTGACTTCCCGCCATTTCGCGCAGCTGTACCGGTAAATTATTATTACAAAACGTAGATAACGAAGCATTAAATTAATGCAATTAAAATCTTTTGATTTTTTACTTGTACCCGCAATTAAAATTTGTACCGCATACGAGTACATTCCAAAAAGTTCTTCAGTGTATACTCGTTCTGGCGCGCCTCGTGTCAGAAGTACAACTCGCACCTCGAGCCCGATGAGCTGCTTTGCGGTTTTCCCCCCTCCTCTCTTCTCTTTTACTATAGGCAAAAAAAAAATATTTAGGCCATTCCGTACATACATACACCGGGTCTGAAAAGGCGGCGCCATATAACGTATTGTATATATATGTATACTGGAAGGTCTTGGCAAACAACCGAGAGCACGATATATAGGTGCGAATGGGGGCGGTCGGGGAAGGGGGACTCGGGTGGGGAAGTGAGTCAGCTGGAATCGTGATGCGACACACACGACGTGTCGTGTACTGTAAGTCGGAGGGGGGGGGGCGAGGTGCGAAAAGTCTCGGCTGACGATGATCACGGGTTTTTTCTCTGAAAATATTAATTGACGGAGGCGAATTTTCAAGTGTATAGCTGCGCGGTTTTAGGATACTGGAAATGCGCCCTCTGGTGTTAACGATATGATCTGAATACTGCTAGATTTCGTATTGAAAAACGATGAAGCTGTCATTCTGAGATAGAATATTTTTAATTTCAGAAGGCTTAAATAAATATTCCTCATGTGTTCCAATTAATTAATACTTTTTTTTCTTCTTACCTTATGATACATTGCTGTGTTTGCGCATCGAAATACAGGAGCTTATTCGGTGACTGAGGTCTACGACGTGTTTGTAAACGAAATACACGTGAGCTTTTACAGCGCTGATTGTATCAATCGACCGAGACCGGAACTCGGAATTCGAATTACCAGTCCGTCGCTCTAGCGATCGAGTCACCGTAGGTCTAGAATTTATATTTGCATATACATACAGATACACACATATACACGGAAAACTTTTTTCTTTAAAAAAATCGTATTATCCAAATGTGAATATATTTAAGTTATAATTCATCGAATTCGCAACGTGCAATCACATTTATACATATAGTATATATATATATATATATATATATATATATATATATATATTATAATTAAATAATCTTTTGCATGCATTAAAGTTAAATATCATCCGATTTTAAAACTAAAGAATAGTCGAACAAAATAAGATAATAAAAGTCACTCTGACTTTTATAAAAATTTCAACGAACCGTGATGACATTCAGGTGCAAAAGGGGTCACCCATCCATCTTTTTCTTCCGCCCCCCCCCTCTCACTATATATATCGTTACTGCAACTCTTCTTCACGATGTTCGCGAAATTTATATATATATATATATATATATATATATATATATATATATATAAACCAAAAGCGAATAAGAGAGAAAAGAGGAAACGAGAGCGAGGAGTACAGGTCGATATATATTAGGGCGGCAGGGCGGGAGGTGGGAGGTGCATAAGAGTCGTGTTCTACTTCGCCTCCTTCTTTCGCTCTTCATCGCGTACGTTCAACCCCTCCCCCTCTTGGCCCGAGCTCGCACACCGCAGCCCATGAGAATTTTCTTCAAAAAGTCAAGTGAGAGGGAGAAAGAGAGAGAGATAGAGAGGGTGAGTGAGAAAGAAAGAACCCGCATCTGGGAAACAGAGAGAAAGATAGGCAACTGCGACATTGACGACGCTTAAAAAAAAAGGAAATGAGATGCAATAAGGCGCAAAGAAAAATCTCTGCCTCTCATTCTCCCTCTCCCGCGGTCTCTCCTTGTCTCACCTTCTCTCGCGGGAAATGTTTCGGAAAAAACGAGGTCATAAAGTGCGCGCGCGCGCGCGCGCGGGGCTTGTTTCTAGGCGCCCTCTCCGCCCCCATCCCTTTCCAGCTCCCCGGCTACTTTTCTTTCTCCCGCAATCCACTCTGCCTGCCCCATCAAGGGTTGAAAGAACTCCCTCTCGCGCACACGCGCGCGTGCTCTATTTTTTTCCGCCGCGCTCCCTCCGTCCCCAGGTCCCCGACCTCCTTCCTCCCTTTTCATTCGCCACCCCCTCTCCACTGCTTTTACCTCCACACACACACACACACTCACACAGCTGAAACGCGCATTTAATCCACCGGTAATTATATTCCGCGTTAATGAGATTTCCCCTGCCCCCTCCCACGAGAACTCCATCCGAGTTGTGCGCAACGCTAATTATCATTAAGAATATATATATATATATATATATGTATGTATGTATGTATGTATGTATGTATGTATGTATGTATGTATGTATGTATGTATATATATGATGCCCGCGTGGCGATTAATATAATGACGAAACGTCGCGTCGTCGCAGCGGCCGCGCCGGGGCTTATATTAATGAGAGCGTGCGTCCGATTTACACATCCGAGCTGCACCTGGAAAATTACATTTTTTTGATTCCTGCCACGAGTCTCCCTATCTCGTTTTGCCTCCTTTTCTTCTTTTCTCACCTAGATTTTTTCGCTCCCTCGGCGGCACGCTGCCAGTGATTTGGAAGTTTTGTCTTTTGTTGCGCGCATAGTAACGCACGGGGCCGGAGATAATAAATCGTTAATTTATTTCTATTGTCGTGAATTTTCATACACAAAGAAGGAATATCCAACTGTTGAAGATGTAAGGTTAACGTTCCTATACGTGCAGTTGTAAAAGGAATACACACAGTAAGCGAGAGAGAGAGAGGGGGGGAAGGTAGACGATTACCTCATATGCAAACTAAGCAGTATGTGTATATAATATGATATATGTATATATATATATATATATATATATATATATATATATATATATATAATATTATCATATATCTATATTATATATATAATATTATAACCCTCTGTATGAAATCAAATTCGTTGTTGTTCAAATTCCATGTTTCAATCTATCAATATAATCTTTCTAATTTTTATTTTAAATTTTTTAAACCGTTACATTTTGTTTGTTGTTTCTTATATGTAAATATATATATATATAGATTATGACTGCCAATTCGAACTACGTAGTCTTCGGTGCATAGTTGCCCTAACATAATATCTAGAAAGTCTTTTGACAAAGTTATTCGTGTATAACAGAACTTTTTTATCCTTATAGTACAAGTTTGTTTACTTCTATAAGTAAAATACCGCCGAGCTTTGCCTTTCAAGAATCAACTTTTCCAAGTCTTTCGAATTCATCGAACTCGTGGCATTCCAAAATTGCCCGAGGTATTTTTCATAAACTGCGGGTGTTCAAGGATATTTAAATGTATCAATGAGTTAGCCATTAGAGCGAGAGGAAGAAAAATATATTAATTTATTATTGCTTATTTAACCTAATAAATGTCAAATTGTCATTGTTTTTATTCTAAGCAACGTAATATCTCATGCATTTTTGTAAGACTCAATTTCAACATAAATATAATATAGTTTTATGAAAATTAAATAAAGCAGTAAAAAAGAACAATCTATCCTACATCTATCACAATGTCATTTTTCATGCATCGATCTGTATAAATCTGTCTCGTGATTTTCATAACATAATAACACAAATAGTTTATTTATTTTTATTGATATTTTTTAAACATTATATAATATCGATCGAACTGGCAATTCTGAAATAGTTTGGTACGTATATTTCAAATAAACGGTATATATAAAACTTGGAAGAAAATAATGCACTTTATGTATATACGGGAAAACGTTTCTAGAACACGACAACGGAGTACGCCAGATATACTATATAATAAAACGTCATTTCATGCTGCCCGAACGAAATTCGTGCGTGCCGCATCGCCGACTGTAACTATCTCCCGATTCTCGAACGGTTATAATAATAGTGGTGTGTGGTGTGTGTGTGTGTGTGTGTGTGTGTGTGTGTGTGTGTGTGTGTGTGTGTGTGTGTGTGTGTGTGTGTGTGTGTGTGTGTGTGTGTGTGTGTGTGTGTGTGTGTGTGTGTGTGTGTGTGTGTGTGTGTGTGTGTGTGTGTGTGTGTGTGTGTTTGGAACCAAGTTTGGCTCGTGATCGCGCACGATTGTAACGGATCGAGCAAGAGATTCGTGCAGGAGCAACAAAACGTTTTTCACACTTTTTAATACTGCAATATGTACATATATGTTAAAAAATGATATATTTATCTATTAACATTATAGTTTCGCTTTATCTATACAGCGGTGATTTATGCGTTTGTTTTTAATATATCTATATTTTATGTATGTCTATATATAGTATACCCGAAAATCTTATCTATTGATCAGTTGAAGTTATTATTAGTAAGTCAGCGTAAGGGTTCTGATCGAGGTTCCGGTATATATTTTAATTTTTCACCGAAGTCCTCGTGTGCGTATTATTTCACGGATGGAGCGAAAATAAGTTCGGTTTTAAATAGTATATTACATTAATATCGAGTATTATTCATGTTGAAATATATTAAGTATATTTTATTCAATAGCAGAGCTTCAGCTAGATTTGTAAAATATTCCGAAAACTGTTTTTGAAAATTTTGCAACTATACGTAGAAAATAATGAAATATTGAAAGCATCCTCGTTTCCACGCAGCTTTTGCTCATAATTTGCTCGAAAATTGTAGCAGTTCTGTAGAATAGAGCAATAATTTAACGATCGCCCTATACGACGATTATTCCAAACGGAGGATATAGATTTCTCGATCGGTATAGAAGATTAGTAGGCAGACCGTGAATAGAATTTTCGGTTCCTATACAAATATATGAAATATAATTTTCTAGATTTTTTTTATCAATTAATCTCAAGTAGCTATGAGATACGGGGGCGATCGTTTTTATCCAGATTGATCGAGATAATTTCGATTACCTCTAAAATAAGTCTCTTATAACACAAACTCTTCGCACTTGCAATTATTTTATAATGCGCGATCCGATGAATATTTTTCACGAGAAGCTCGCCTGTCGACGCTGGACCCTAGTGAAGAATAACAGTTAAATGAAAGAAAGTTCTTACGAACCTATCTGTTATATCCAACAAATGCGCGCACATATATATCTATAGTTGCTTTAATTATTGCCGATTCAAAATTCGATCCATATAACTCACTGACCCCGCAACCTTAAATACAGTTAAAAAATAAGCCAGACCCCCGTTAACAGTGCCCGAGAGCCAACATACTCCCGAGCATCTTAGATAAATTCGGCGAAACTTTATTTTTCCTCGAAATCCAGGGCCAAAGTCCGAATTAGACGGTATTATGCGGGCCTCTGTACGCGCTAGACGCGGACGCGCCGCATACGTTGTTAATAGACGCGTGCACGTATCCCAGCATCATCGGCGGCGGGGCTACCGAGCGAGAATCGTAAGGAACGGAGCCCGACCGAGCGAGCGAGAGGGCGAGCAATCAATATATAGCACCTTCCCCGCGCCTCGCCTCCCCCTCTCTCCCCCTCACACGCTCTCTCTTCTCTCTCTCTCTCTCTCTCTCTCTCTCTCTCTGTCTTTCTCACTCGGGCTCGAAGGACGAGCGAAAGTGTTCGCGCGGCGGCGTGGTGGGCGGTTCAGCATGGGGTGGGTGGTTGCGCGCGCGCGCGCCGGGCGGCGACGCCGTGTTTTGCGCGGGAACACCGACGCTGCCGCGCGCGTCTGTCCTGGGTAAAGAGGGAAAGGTAGATCCCATGTGCGCCTGCGTTATTATATATATATATATATATATATATATATATATATATATATATATATGTGTGTGTGTGTGTACACCCACACATGCCGCACACGTACACACACATTCTAGATATACGGGAGGAGAGTGCGATGCACCCGAGAGGCCGTCGAGTCGTCGCCGTCTCCGCGCGGCTCTCTCGCCGCCCACCCGCACACCGGTCCGCCCTACCGAGTTCCTTGCCCCAAAAGACGCCTCCCACCCCACCCTATGATTATATGTATATATATATATATATATATAATATACATAAACCTTCCCTCGCCAGACTAGCTGAGGGACTGTGGTGGTCCGCGGCGCGGCGCCGACCGGAGCGCCACCTGGGCGAGTCGTCCTGCAGCTCTCTTTATTAAATATATACGTATGTATACCCGTCGGACGGATATCCTGTGCCCGCCAAGTGTTGTGCGCGTGCGCGCGCGTGATTTTCTCGGGAGCTCTCTCGGCTTTCTCCTTGGGTATAATGATCGGATGAGGGGTCGTGTTGAAGAACTGGAAGATTTTACACCTACAAGATTTCATACATACATACATACATACATACATACATACATACATACATACATACATACATACATACATACGTACATACATACATGAACTCTCCGGGAACTTCGATACTGTTATAAACGCATACCGCAGTCTAAAAATTAAGAATTTTTTTCAGCCGTTCAGTAAGTTAGCTTGATTTAACTTGTCAATAACTAGAAATAAATTTCTTTATAAGCGTAATTTTTAAACTTTAATATTAGAACATGATTTAAACACTCTCAGTCAGTTTTATTAACGGCCGCTAGGAGGTCGATTCGATTTTTCCAAATATTTTCTATTATTCAATAAAAATTACGTCCCTATATATATTAATACTTTACATTTCACATAATATTTTTGTATAATGTTTTTCAATCCAATAATTCCTTGATATTTTCTTCTTTCTGCTTCAGTAATTGGTAGAGCAAAAGTTTTTAATTTCTTCTATTGCTCTTATAGTATAATATATTATTATAATGTTATAGTATAATAGAATTATCTACATTTCTTCTGGCATTTATCCTATTTTGGATATAAAATTTAATTTTAATCTAATCAAAGGAGCAGAATTATTAATTTAGATAATATTACAACATGCTTTGTGATTATATATATTATAATATTCACTTACATATTATGCCTACTTAAAAAAACTGATTATTATGATAATGTAGGTGTCGAGAGCTCAGTCTGTTTTTTTCTGTATATATATTTAGAATTTGTATATATATATATTTAAAATCATTAATCCATTCGCAAAAATGTATCTTTTGGTTAGTTTCTCTTTCATTTCTCTTTGAATATTTCGACTTACAAATTTTCTCCCCGTCTCTGATCGAATGACGTAATCACCGAATGACCTTAACATATATGTTCGTCTAACGAAATCATATGGTGTGCGCACGCGCGCGCGCGCGCGTGTGTGTCTGTAGAATTTTCTCAAATTTTCAATAGAAAAAATAAGAAAGGAAATAATCAAATTACTCCTGCTGTCGCACCAGCTCAAGATTATTAATATTTAGGATATCTCTGTTGTGTATAAACAACAATAACGACAACGATGACAATAGCAACAATAATAATGCCTTGCTTATACGAGGTGCGCGCACACATACAAATATAGTGAGAAATACTGTCCATCCTGCTGTGAATATATTCTCGATGCAATTATTTGCTTGTTCTAATATAATTATCTGATATATATATATATATATTATCGACATCACACATCGCGGAACTTTTAATAAAATGTAAAAAAAAAATCGGTTTTCAAAGAACGTTCTGACGTATATATATATATATATATATATATATATCGATATATAGTATATATATTAGATACACAATTATGTATATGGATCTATACTGAAAAAAGTGCCTGTTATCAAGTAAAATATTTTCTTAATTTAGGTAAATGATTTACAAGGTACAAAACAAGTATTTCTTGGTATTAGAAAAATTTTTTTCTATTATCTCTCTCTCCCTCTCTCTCTCACTCTCTCTCTCTATATATATATATCTATATATATATATATATATATATATATATATATAGTGTAGGGATGACATTGGTCCGTTCGGCATTAGTTTTCACCCTCATCCCTGCTATCCGCCGCTAGTATCATTATATTTATATATGTGTCATTTTGATCCCCTTGAATTGCAGTCGAAAAAAAACTTTCGCCCAATCGTCCAATTCGGAGGATAAACGTTTCGGTTCTATCCTCTATCCCCTTTAAAACTCGAGCGGTTGAACGTACCGAGATACCGTTTACCGAGGTCCGGTTACCGTTTATAATTTTTTCTCCAGCCGCATTCTAGCGAGTTATTTTTTTTTATTTATAATTTTACAGAATGTTCTGGACTGATAAAAAATTAATTATGTTTATTTAAATAGCCGTATTTTGTCTTAGAATTCTGTAGATTTTTTTACTGTTACAGAAATTATAATTATTGAATAGCAGACTATACTTTATAATAAAAATTATAGGAATAAATTAAACTATATATATATACATATATATATATATATATATATAGATATATATATTATATATATATATATAGATAATTATATTAACAATCTGCAAAAGTTTATCACGAATCTTATATATGTATAGTATAAAGAAGAATATTGTACGTTTACATCGCTCTTGAATTATCCGTACACGACGAGCACAGCTCTCGATAGTTAGATTCGCTGCTATATATAATCTTTATTATTTATAAACACCTGCTTCGCACGACTGTTTCTCAGCATGTATATACACACAAACGCATCTTATAACGCGAGCGTCAAGGTCTCCTCATATATATATATTTACATATGCATATGTATGTATATATGTATAGTATACGATGCTTTTGACGACACCTTATGGATTCGCTCAAGGTGTCGAAAGAGGAGGCTATGTACGATGCGGCCAGAGCATATGCATAATGCGCGATGGAATGCTAGTTCAAACTGAAATTAATTTTAAAAGCCATACATTATACCGTTTATACATTCTCATATATACATGTGCATATGTATGTAATTAAAGATCAATATTTCCTGGCTAGATTAAGCAATTATATATACGTATAGTTTTTGGATATATTTATCGAAGGAAAAAAAACATTTAGTAACTGTGGATATATATATATATATATATATATATATATATATATATATACACACGTTTATATTTTGTTCAAATTTTTTGATCCTTTTTTTAATGGGCAAGTTGTGTGCATTTATGCACACGAGGCAATATTGGCAATATGCGCCTCAATTGAATTATTTGAAATAAAAATTGTTTTCTTTTCTTCTCACGTAAAAAGAAAAAGAATAAACATATATTCATGTTATGTTCGCGTCTAAATACATCGGCGACCTATTTTTAAGATCTTGCATTGTGTATCTTATGTATCTATACAACTTTAATGATAATTTATTCGACATTCTAAAGCATGTTTTTGTATATACTTTTACCAAGCTACCTCTTTCCATTCTTGGACAGTAATGTAATATTCAGATTTATTTTTGCTTTGTAATTTAAGAACAGATTGAAGTGTTTCTATATCCAAAAAGTTACAGTTTCGTTCAAAACAAAAATAGTACTATATTATATAAAGTAAAACTTATCATTCCTGGCGTATATCGTTTACATACCAGGTTATAAAATATCTATAAATATTCTTAAAGAAGACTAATTAGACTTTTTGCGATGTGTCGCGTATCTCACACAACTGTCAAAACAGATTGTCAGAAAAGATCAAGATCTCTTCGTATATGCGAGTGTAAAAACTGATCTTGTTAATTTTCTTTCATCATACGCATGTGTAATTAATCTCTCGATCGATCTATTCGAGGATATTGTTTTAGTTCTCGAGCCTGAAACAAT
Source organism: Sycobia sp. Sy_11 (assembly GCA_018907035.1). Classification (NCBI taxonomy): domain Eukaryota; kingdom Metazoa; phylum Arthropoda; class Insecta; order Hymenoptera; family Epichrysomallidae; genus Sycobia; species Sycobia sp. Sy_11. The sequence continues at coordinate 300,070 of JACCIC010000161.1, read as the reverse complement.
ATTAAAATGAAAAATTGTAATTGAAAAAAGCAATACTGTTAAGAAATGGGCTTTTTATCCCCATTCAAGAAAAGAGATGAAACTATTTGAAATATTTTTTTTATATTATAACATCTATGCCCCCAATCATATTATGCACACCGCCACACCGGCAAGACCCAATTTTTTTCCGAAGGGAATCCGACATTTTTCAAGTCCTCCGTATTTTCCACTTATCGGTATCTTTTTTTGTCGGCCGAAATAAATGTAGCTCGAATGATGTCCGTGTACGGCAGCGCGTAAAATAGGAAATCTTAATTAATCGGACTGTATATAAGGTCCGGACGAAGCGTATGTATCTATATAATAATATGTGGATGCACCGACATAAAAGGTGAAAGTTGCATTGCGCGCACATAATATATAATATATATGTATATACATATATGGTTTTTCAGATTCGATTTTATGGGCCGCTTTCTAAATTAATTATAATTCGGCCCAATTTCGAGGGATCACTTATGATGTGTATATGTGTAAATATGTAGAATTCGAATTTGAATCATGGCACAACAAATAAATTTTTTAAATATTCTAGCATATACTTTCGAGTAAATGCTAGAATCGAGTAAGTGCTTGAAGAGTATATATGTCGAATCTCGCGACATCGTCTAAGCAACAATCGAACCAATCGATACTTTTCTGCTTCTCTATATAACGATCGTATTTTTGTAAACAAGGATTTTAATATGTGTGTGCGCGCGCGCGCGTGTGTGTACATCGCGAGACATCTCGTGAATCTGAAAAAAACTTTCAGCACGAAGTAGATTTTATCCTCGAGAAAACCTCTGCATTGCACCAAAACAGAAAAGAAAAAACAAAAAAGAAAAAACAAAAAAAAGTCACTTCCCTGACATCGCGCACTCCGCACATATATTACTCGCGCGCCGCGGATTATAATTCGCGCGCGCTCTTCGAAACGTAAACAACACGCGCGCCGTCGAGTTTCCCGCGCGTTTCTCCTCTCTCCCTCCCACCTGCGCTCGCTCACGCGGGAGGGGGCAGGCGGAAGGGGAGGGGAGCGATAGCCGCGGGTGGGGAGAGCGCGCGACGAGGGGAAGGAGCCAGGCAAAGATGGCCGCCGCGCAGAGTCGCCGTCGCCCGGGGCAACCGCGCCGACGGGGATTGTGGGCGGCAGGGCATTGCGGCGAGGGGGGCGGAGCGTCGGGCGTCGCTCGACGAGGGGCGGAGCCCGGCCGCGGCGGCCATCGCGCCACGTTCTCCCCGAGAGACGTCGCCATCTGGCGGCGGTCGTCGGAGGCAGGCTCGTTCGATTGACGTAACGGGCGCGTTGGTCATAAGATCGCGTGCGGTGGCCAAGTGCGGCCGAAGCCGCTGGTTATGCGTCGATCTGCAACTTTTGAAAATAAAAATTTTAAATATCGATATCGTGATCGCTATAATAATTTGGAACGAAGCAATTGCCGAAATTATTGAAGGTCAATATGATGTATTTTTTTTTTATCTGTACAGGTTGCATTTGTGCCTGTATTTTTCTTCTATACGGGACAGTCCGCATATGGAGAAATTATTTTAAGCGCATTGAAAAGCGATGCAAAATTGCGTTTTTTTTTCGAGACTCGTCAGGATACTTATTCACATGAACGTCAACATATTTGTAATCGCACCTATATAAGATAAAATTGAAGCTTAAAGTAGGTTTGTTGAATAGGCTAAAAGGTTTCACCATAATTTAAGTAATTACCGTTTTTCTTATATTTGATTATATATATTATAACATCAAGAAGTTTTAAAATCATGATTTATTTCTAAGAAATATTTGAAAGTTTTTAAGCAAGCTATACGTTACCGAACTCTTCATCCGCGTGTAATACAGTAATAAAGCGAATGAGATGCATTGTGCATATTCAGCTCACACAGGAAAGTTATAGCACGATGCATGAATGCGACGAAACATATCAGCAAACGGATATGCGGTTTGCCACGTTTATTACATATGTATACATTATTTTGTTTTCGATGTGGACCTTTTTAGTTATTCTGCCAGTATGTATAGAATTATTATATCAACATATACAAAGCCTGTTTCATTGCGTCTGGCCAAGTCGGCTTTTTTTACTGCTTGAACGTTACTACTAGCTTGTATTCTCTTCTATTAATTATGTATCTATATATATGATACTTTTATATATTTTAGTAATATATATTTTACTTCTAGATATGATCATGAAATATATTATACATAGGCTTATGATATGAAGTCAAATGATACACACGTACACAGGCATAGACAGATACACAGAGTATAGAATATAAAGGACTCAGATTTCGCGTTCTTTTGACAAATCGATGTGGGCGCCACAAAATCTATACACTCGAATCATCGTGGAATCCTCGTTGTCTATATATATACGATTATATCTTGGCATTATATATAACGAAGAAGATTGGGCACGCGCGTAATAAAATGAATATATATACATATACATATAGACATATATACAGCGAGATAACGATTTCGCTTAACTATCAAATCCGGCATCGTTCGAGAGAGAAAAACACTTTAAAAATATACTTGGGCCATCCCATCAGAGGCGACCAGATAGAGAAAAGAGATAATAATCGTTCAGTAAATTTGCTTAATAAGTGTATACGTTTCTGAAGATAGAGATAAAGAGAGAGAGAGGGGGGGAGGGGGGGAGAAAGAAAGAGAGACAGGGAGGCTTACGATGGCTCTGACAGTTATATGAGCAAAGGATTGTGGTAGCCGCAATGGCCTTGAGGTCGAATTCTTTCGTTAAAGTTGTGTGTATGTACGTGTGTAATTTGAATATTCTAGATTTTAATCGCTCATAGCACGCACAATCAGTACATGTGTCATGGTAAATTTTTTTAAACATAAGTTTTTTTTTTTTTAAATATGAAGAATTTGCAAAATTGTTATGAAAAAGATCTACTGTTCTATGAGATAATTTATTAAAATAATCTGTTGAAAAATGTAGAGGACGATGTAAGTGATTGAAGAGAATTAGTTTTATTATTAATTAATAATCAGTTACCTCCGTAAACGTCACCATAATTCATTCTTATAAGATATTCATTGATTTTCACTACTACGTGAGCGTATATATACTTTTATTATATATTTTCAATAAGTGGTTTCTTTTTGGTCTATGTAACAGTGAGCGTTATATCATTTATTTCTAGATAATTTATATGAAACTGTATTATAATATATAGTAATGCAGTAATAGATGTATTTTAACATAAAAAGATTTTACATGCAATAATATATACGTCTAACACTATATATGCATCATCAAATATGAATTAAATAATGAATTCGATCACTGTGATATATATATATACATATATTATATATATATATATATATATATATATATTATATATATATATATATATATATGGGTGGATATATTTATCTATATAGCATGTATCCACGACAATGAAGAGAGTTTGTGATGACCTCCCGAGCGGAGGGAGTGTGGTGGGTATGCTAGAACTGTCGATCTATTATAGAATAGTGTGGAATATAGTTTTCGAGGGGGGTTTATTAGATATATATATATATATATATATATATATATATATATATCGGGATAAAATGGGCATGAGTGCTGGTCAAACGAAGGGCATACACATTATTTCAGCTTTACACACACCACATGCGCGCGCACGCGTAATTACATGGTTCGTTGATTCCAGCGACCGAGGCAGTATATATATATATATATGTATATATATGTATATATTTCTCGTTTTCGCTTCGCTGCTCCTGCATGCAATTGTTATATATGTATGTATTTGAATCGTTGCTTTGCAGCTCTGATCGAATGCGCGTTATACTTGCATATTCTGGTCATCATTTTGCAATACTGTATAAACTCTAAAACACCATCACCCCCGCTCGCAGTGAGAGCGCGATACGTCGGCTTATTATTCTATAGCTGTCCTTTTCGCAAAAGGTGTATATATATATATATATATATATATATATATATATATATATATATATATATATATATATAGATGAATGACTTTCTGGGCGCTCGGAGTATTTCCTGCCTCGTACGCCAGGTCAAATAAAAGATACGCGCGGGTAGAGGGAGGAGGAGGGGGTGTGAGAGCGCGAAGGATGAATAATTCAGGCGTGACGACCGCTCTCCCGCCGTCCCATCATATATACACCCGTGGGTCGCGTCGCCGTGACAAAATGTATATCTGCCCCTGATATCTCTGTCTCGGTTTTTTTTCGCACGTCCCCTGTAGGTTACACGTATGTACACACACACACACACACAACACACACACACACACATATATATATATATATATATATATATATATATATGCAATTTATTTTACCCTAATACACCAGCTGTATATACAGTTGTATCGTAATCAATTATTGTACAGTGATCTCGATCTCACACAAAGAGAGCATAAACGAAGACGTTTTTTAATGCAATTTAAACGTATAGATTCACAGATGTATAGATAGATACATAATAAATGTAAAAATTTCAAAGTATCGTTAAATGTGTACGTATTTTCAATTTCTGCTTTATTTACAAATATTTTCCATAAAAAATCGTGCAATCCAGATGATTTCACAATCAGAATATAATTGGTATCTACACAATTGGTATCTTCTGAAAAAGAAGGAGGAGTAATAAAATCATATACACATTGAGCATTGGTGAGATGTGCCGAAATATTTAAATTCATACTATCATAAAGTCGAAATAATGAAATTATACAAGATCCAAGAGATAAGTTAGCTTCTAACTCTAGGATACATCCAAAGAAATCATAATGTAACACTTCCAGATTTTGAGAAGTATTGTATATATATTACAAATAGTAGCATATCATTTATCTTTGTTTCATTATCTAAATTACTAGAACAATTATTAATTAAACGATCAGTCTGTTACACTGTTAATTTAAATTGGTCATACAAATTCTTCTCTCTGATAGCCCTCGCAATCGCAAATAGCGTTCATATTGTACAATCTATATCATCCAAGTAAACAACGTTTAATCAAATCATAACAAAATTTATTATTTTACATATATAGTCTACAATCGCATTGATTGTAATCTCGATTAAATATTACTCGCTAGGATTTTGATTAAAAGAAAAAAAATAACAAAATAAAAACTAATCGATCTAAACTAGGCTGTTTACCGTCACAGTTGTATAATAGTATAATATAGATTTCATTAGTCGTGTCAGTATAAATAACAACGTCTAAACCATTTTTTTTCTTGTACCTGCTAATAAAACGTATATCCGGTAACTATATACTATATTACCATTTAAATTTATCCCCTTGTAGCAACGTGTGCAACGAACAAAATAACTGTACCCGCCAGTAATCGAGCCTCGAAATAACGAAACCCCGATCCGCATATATTATCCACCTCCCCCCCCCCCAAAAAAAACCAAACAACTGAAATCCACTGGACTAAATTCTCGCCTCCCGCTGCTGCTTTCAGGTGCTGGTCGAGTACGACGACGTCGAGTGGCACAGGCGCGAGTGGCTCTCGCCCCATCGCGACACCGTCTTCTCGTTTTTCCTGATCGAGAAGGGCATCAGCTGGCACGAGCGCGCCGACCCGAAGCACACGAGCCTCATTGCCATCGATCATCACAACAATGCCGCCAACAACAATCATCATCACCATCCGCGCATCAACGGCAAGCCGCTGCGCGGTAGCCAGGCGGCCGCCTGCACCGTTCCGTGGCCGGCTCTGGTGAGTGTCAATTTTCCGAAGTTGTCTTTTATTTTACGCATATGTTGGCCTCATTCATTTGGAAAAACTTGAGAAATCCGGTCGTGGGAAACAAAAGATGCGATTGCCTAGTTATCGGTGTACGTACATAAGTAAAAGACAAATATACATGCAGAAAACAATAATCGTACTTTTTCTAAATACTTTTTTTTCTTAATTTGGAAAGTATTTTCTTCTAGCGTATACTGAATTCTCTATACATTTCCAAAAAAATTTAAATTAAAATCCACAATTCAATCCTTAGGGTATTGGATTCATGTGATTTGTCAAGTTTAGGAAATCAGTTTAGAAATTATATGATGGTTTGAGAAGTCTATAAGAATAGTCTGTTGTTTAAGGTATTATTAAAGAGTTTTATAAAGAATTAAGTCTGAAAGGTTCTCGAATGCTAGAAAAAAATGCTGGTCAATAGTTTTATATTTGGAATCCCCAAAAAAAACACTTAGGCGACGTGTATAGTTATATTCTGCAGGTTTTTGTTTTTTGTCCCTGCGATACTGTATATTTTTTTTCGACAAACGAGTGAAAAAACAATATACAGCTATATGTTCATCATTTTGACATAGAGCATGATTGATAATTATTAACAAACTTTCTTTACAGAGAGAACATTTTTCATTCTCTTTATCTTTATATACTGAATGTAGTTCGACTTTTCTAAAAATTCACTTATATATGTCTTTAACTAACAAATATTATTCGAAGTACCTGTACTGAATAGAACATTTATAAACCGGGATTTCTATAAGATGAATGTGCCTGTAACTGTTAAATATGCATACAATATGTTACTATTGGCAGAGAGTCGTACTTTTTCAAAGATTTACATTTAGGTGTAATTAATTACTATCAAAACGTCCGTCATAATCTTTTGATTGAGTATCTTCAGGACAACTACTCAGATGCGCTAGGATTTGTATTGCATTTACTAAAAGTGACTAGTATATATTTTCTTCATATACTATATTTTCATGATTATAGATGTACATAAGCTGCTTTCACAAAAGATTAACTTTTTTTCCCCAATTTTTTCAGATATTCTTTTTCGATTGGTTAATACGAAAGTGTATAATCTCATATTGAATATCATTCGGTAAAGTTAGCTAAGTAGCTTCAGAATACGAAATGATTAAATCTGAAAGAGGATAACGTCAATTCCGAGTACATTGAACAGACGATATATAAGTATAACAAATAATCTCATTTTCTTGACCCAGTCGTTATTTTTACTAAACACGATCACTGTAAAAATGGCATATAAGATAATGCATGGACAAAAATGATATGTAAAGCCAATGAATCTTCTTTTTTATTTTACTGATCCGGAGTAAGACGCAAAATCACTTGATTAACGATAAGAATATTAAAAAAAAATACATGAACTGTATCAGTGAGATAGACCGATAACCTCGGTATCAACAACGCGATAAGCTTTTAAAAGAATAATACCCTCGTTGACTATAGATCATGATTCGAGTATATTACGAAGTCGTGTTTACTACAATCTATTTCGGTCACAACGCAAGTAGAGTAATATTGAAATACTTGAAGAATGAGACTGGCTTTAACATTAACATTACAATAGCTCGAAGCCTATATAATAATTGCTTACGAAGCAAGCTTTACAAAAAGTCGCCAGTTTCATTTTCAATTCGTCACTTTGGATTTACTTCATATAAGCACGGACTCTTTAATGCCAAATCTTAATACCCATCCATTTAGATAAATGGAAAAAAAAATCAGTCAACGTCGACATTGATCTATACATCCCGGTTTAAAGTCCCCAAATCGTGGAATCCTGTACTTTAAACCCAAGCCTATATGTACACGTCAACGACTGCAGCTCATCCTCACGTCGATTGACTCCTCCGTACTTTTTTTCCAGACATTCTTTCCTCTGGTGGCCCGCGCGGAGTTCCCAGAGGATGCAAAGCCCGTCGAGTTCATGCAAGACCGCAGGCTGGAGTTCGTCGACTACGCCAAACTCAAGCCTTTCACTGTAAGTATAATACTATATATACACACACTTGTGTTTAAGCTGGTCTCTTGTAAGATTAGCAGCGGTGGTCTAACTATGCAACATATATGCCATCATCCCCCTGGCTTTTGGCGAAAACCGCGTGCTTCGACATTACGATCTTGCTTATCTTACTTGGAAAAAAAAGAATGTGAAAATTGACAAAACTTCGATGTATATGTACAGATGGATGTATTTAATTCACGCGTATAAGTTCCATCTATTCAGCAGATCGTTACAACGCGTCGCGCGCCTTTGCAATTTAAAGTCTTTTAAAATGAGTTTTTTTTTAATCGAACTTCAATTTTCGAACGTTCTTTGAGATTGTCAAGTTGATTGAACGCCTCAGTGAAATAAATCAAAATGTAAAAATTTGTCGATCAATCTGACGAAGAATTGCAATTATTTATTATTGACCCGAATAGCAGAAACGTTATTAACTACTGGGTGAAAAGAATAAAATTTTATAATTCAGGCGTAAATCAATCAAACGTCTGATTTCCATATACGTATTTTTTCTTGATAATAACATTGATATATGGTCGAAGATTTAATTACACGATTATAATTTTATTTAAGAACTTAAAAGAGGATCTTGAGAATAATTTAGAGAGTAATGTAAAATATCTACCATACTCAAATTTTTCAATTGAAGAAATTTTTTTTTTCTATTACGATTCTGTTTTAAATAATCCAGTAGAAGGAATTCGAATTCAAATGTTAGGTTTTCGAAATATTTGTCTATTTACATTCCTCCCTTCTCTCTCTCTCTCTCTCTCTCTTCTAGCTGTAATATCCTAAGAAAAAGAAGCATAATTTAGCATATAATCTAAGATTTTAAGATTAGACACTTTCCAAGAGATCCTTTAAATTTCCAAAAAGCACTTCCTTCCAACGGTAATCCTCAGATACTATCTAGCTATAGGATCTTAATTATACCTTTATGTAAATTGCAAATTCGCACTTGCTTCCAAGCGATGAAATTTAGAAGTTAGAAGGTTTTTAACAAAAAGCTATGCTGATAAAAATAATGACGCGGTAAAACAATCTCCTAAGAAATTGCTGATGAATGACTAATATAATACTACTAGACATAAATAACAATGCCGGATCGCGCGCCCCTCGTGCCATACAGAGACGCGTCCAGACACGGGTGGCAAGTTTCCGGGGCGCACGCGTAGACATCGGTATAGGTGAGCTAAAGCGAGGGACGAGGGGTAGAAGGAGCAGAAGGAGGAGAAATACGGGGAGAAAGAGGAGGAGTAGTTGGAGGGGGAGGCCACTTCGCCCGCGCAGGAGGCACTTCCGTTTTACGACTTCCACAAGTCGAAACTTACTTCGTTACAAACTTAGGGTGGCGCTGCCGCCTGCTCTCGAGCTCGACTACTCGCCTAACCCCTCTCACCTCTCCCCCCTTTTCCATTTCCTCTCTGACTGGGTTTCTCGCCCTCCTCTCCCCCCTGCCACCCGTCTCCTTTATGTCGCGAGGCCGTCTCGCCAATCTCGCCCTTAGTTATAGAGGATTTTGCCCACAAGGAGGCCGAGAGGTGGAAACTCACTCTCGCCCCCCCCCACACTCTCTATTGAGTCAGTTAGACCAGAAGTTTCGGACCGACTTTTGCCTGTTCTCCTCCTATCATGTGTTTTAGTCTTTCTCCATCTCTCTCACTCTGTCTCTCTCCTTCAAGTTCAACGCTCGCATTCCGTGAGTGCTTAACAAGTATAGGTATAGATATACACCTACACGAATTCAATATTCTTCTCTGACTTTCTCGAGGTTAAGTTTACTTTTCGATTGTTATCCTTTGAGCCTGATTATTGCGGCGAAGGTAATTTTTTACGAGTATATTTTTCTGCCGATAAAGAAAGAAAATAACGACGTCATGATACGGATTGCAGGAAACTTTCTATCAAGCAGAGACTCCGGAATTTTTTGATTTTAACCTAAAATTTATAAATGTCGACCGGAGAGTATGAATCTGCAATTCGAATATAATCATTCGTGTCGAATGAAAGAAAATTGAATTATCAATTTTGAAGAAGTCTCATTCATTCCAACTGAAACGGGACGTCTCTATTGAAACTTTCTCTTTGGGAGTCCGTACGAAAAGTAATAGAATTTCCCATTGCTTAAAAGGCAATTACTGTCAGTTTCAACTTTGTCCGCAGTCAATCAAGTCGAATAAAGTTTTATCGACTTTAGAAAGAGAGGATGAGAGAAAGAGAGAGAGAGAGAGTTGGTAAGGAAAATCTATTTTTCAAATTGGAACGAGAGTTGATTAAATAATTCGTATTAATGATTCATTTAATTTATAATTCCTACGTGATAAATCTCGGGAAAAGCAGACTTGACTGTAAAAAGTTTACTCAGGTTTAAGTATAGCAATACACTGGAAGGGAGAAGTTTGATTATTGTAAATTAATTCACTTCAAAATGTCTACTTAATGGAAAATTTCTTTTGTCATAAACATACGGGTTCTTCGGATGTGAAAAAATGTATTGCATATACGTTACACTGGAAGAATAAAATTAATTTAACATTAAGCACAGACTATGACCTATAAATTTCTTCTTAGGTAACATTTCCTTAAGATGATATGGGAATACTATCTGAACAGATAATCTCTCCTTGTCTTTTGATATCAAGCGCCTCGAGTTAACTTTCACAATTTGCGGTCATAAATTTCATTATTTCCATGGTTACAGGATAAATTGCGATGCTAAAAAGAAGCTACTTAAATCACCGTTTTCCACCACTGAAGTGTACCAATTGTTCTACTGAAAAAATCGTTGTTACACATGATCAAATAGTCGTGTGACGTTGCGTTATGACGGTCAGCTTTTACACCCATATCTCCTTTAGGTTAAGAGATATATATCTATAGAGAATTTGGATATTTCTGAGCACAGTACAAGTACGATGACAAATATTCTATCGGCTGAAATGCTACGAACCGACAAGACAGCGGCTTCGTATACAAATTTGTGATATTCACATCGGTAACTACTCGTGCTTAACGATTTTCAATTACAATAACAACGGCAAGAGCATTAAAAGTGTATAAATGGCACAGATGTCGAACAAGGAGCGCTGTATCGATTGGCCACGAGCGAAACAGCGATAGAGAAACGGGCTACGCAACCTCACGGACGCACACGCGCGCGTGCACGAAACGAGCGTAGCGCACGCGGCTCTTCCGGCTCGTCGGGCGGCGGCGAGCTCATATTCGCGGCTCTTTAATTACGCGCCGGTCCCGCGCGCGCAGTTTTCATCAGAGCCCGGCCGCGGAATCCCAGAGAGTCGTTAAACGAAATTGGAGGGGGGGGAGGGAGGGACAGTAGAAGCTCGCCCGGCCGGCGCTTTTCAGGGCCACGCGGCGAAAGGGGCGGCCGCCGCCACGGTGCGGGCGGGCGGAATTGTTTCCAAGTAATTAAAGCGGTCCCGGAACTTTTGGAAATCGCTCCGCGCCCTTTCGCGCTTCTTTCCCCCACCGCTCATCCCCTACCCCTTTTCCCTGGTCAAAACTCGGGCGAGGCCAATTGCGACGATACAACTGCGGAGGTGGGAGAGGGTGGCAGGGCAGGGTAAACAAAGAGCGAAAGAGAGAGAGAGAGAGAGAGAGAGAGAGAGAGAGAGAGAGTGCTAACTGTCGGAGATTTTCTTCTTTCCCGGGAGCGGTGAACTTTTTAGCCGTATATACACACCCGAGATAGCTGGATTATCGCGTGGCTTAGGGTAAAATGCCGAGTGTCGCGACTGGGGATAGTGGAAGGGGGCAGCAGAGGAGTGGAATAAAAGTTACCACACGGGTGGATTCCGTTGCCTCGCCTCTTCCCTCTCTTAACCCGAGATTCTGATGGCGCAGTGACCGAGGAAAGGGCCGAGGGAGCTATTTCGAATGACTCGGCTTATAGACTCCTACGGTCTGGGTGTGTCTGTTTTCGTGTTTGTATCCTGATCTCGTCGGGTTGTAACGTGTGACGAAGACCGAAATATAAAAAAGGCTCTCTTCGTGGAATGATATTTTTTTTTTGTTTACCGATTCAATGTTGGTAAATGAAAATTTCTCTATCAAGAATTAAATTTTGAAATTAAATTTTTTAGCTTGCAAGAGAGGATAGTGGTAATAATGGCTTCTTTTTTACTAGACAGCCATTAATGAAGTTCATAATATTGAGTCTTCTGCAATTATTAAATGAAAAAATGATGTATTCATGGGTATCTAGTTTAAAATAATAATTAAAATTATATATTTTTAGGTTGAGTAATAAATGTCTTTAAAGCTTTTCAAACAGCATATATATGATCTCAAAATTCATTTGATACACTTTTTCGACGATTAAATACTATTCGTTCGCTTCAGCTTCGGCATAAGAATCAGACTTCTCCCCTCCGTGAGAAACTCGCTGTCATAATGATAAAATTCAGATGCAAACTCCCGAGCATTCCGATAATTTATAGCATTGACGAAGGAACGACAAAAGAAACCCCAACGATTACCGGATACCCCGTATGCAGAAGAAAACAAAAAGCGTATAAAAAGGGGGACAAAAGAGAGCCGCGGGATTTTCGAAGAAGACCGTTATGTACGGGAGGGAGAACGGGAAATAGCTATGCAATGCAGCGAGTGACAAAAAAAATTTGTAGAAAAATACAGAAAGAGGGACAGGAGCTTGGATGGGTGAGGCGCGAGCAAGAAGAGTCGAACCATGACGACCAAGAAGACGAAGAAGAAGTTGACGAGGATGAGGCGGTGGAGGAGAAGGGCGCTGGTAGACGAAGAAACGGCAACTGTGGCCCCGGGGGCGACTGCGGCGGGGAAAAGAAAGGAAAGCAAAAGCAAAGCAGTGGCGGCGACGTCGACGACGACGACGGCGACGAGGACGGGAGAGCGCATCGGCGAGAGAGGGAACGCGAGTCCGAGACGAGGTGGGGAGGAGGAACGGGAATATGTTGGCGCCTCCTCTTGGCTAACGGCCATCTCTCCTCTTCGCGACGCGAAGAGCGAGAGGCAGAGAGAGAGAGTGACATAGAGAGAGTAAGAGAGAGAGAGAGAGTGAGTCAGAGAGAGAGAGAGAGAGAGAGAGAGAGAGAGAGCGAGAGAGGAGGGACAGAGAGGGACAGATGGAGAAAAACACAGACAGAGGTCCAAGAATCAGAAAGTAAAAAAAGATAGCAGAGAGAGAGAGAGGGAGAGAGAGAGAGAGAGAGAGAGAGAGAGAGAGAGATACGTTTCACGCAGCAACAGCTGCCAAGAAAGAGATGGGACAAAAAGACCTGCTAGCCTCTATCTCCTGCCCCCCTCCAGACTCTCTTTCTCTATCAAACTATCTCTGTCTCTCTATCCCTCTTTCGCTCTCTGTCTCTCTCTCTCTCTCTCTCTCTCTCTCTCTCTCTCTCTCGCTCTCTGTATAGAGCTTCTCTCCCGTATAAATAACACTAGGGGCAGGCAGGCACTCACGATTGCTACATGTGCACGCGCACACGTACATAAGCTTCACGCGAACGTGTACGCGTATATATATGTATACGACTGTGCACACTTAACCGAGAGACAGATGACGAAGAAGAAGAAGAAGAAGTCGAAGAAGAAGATGGAGGAGGAGGTGGAAGAAGTGGTGGAAGAAGAAGAAGGGGTCGGGAAGAAAAAGAGGTGCCGAGAGAGCGAGATGCGGCTGCTGCATTTATAGTTCAGGGTCAGTAGACTCTCGACGAGAGAGAACGAGGGGTGTGAGGGGGAGAGACAGAAGAGGAGAGAGAGAGAGAGAGAGAGAGAGAGAGCGCCGCGCATTCGCGCGCGTGTTCACCTCCTGAGTCTCGGTGTGGGTCGAGTCCCTCCGTCTCCTCCATTCTCCCATCTCTCTTCCGCCCGCTCCATAGAAACTCGTTCAATTTCGCCCGAGACACCATTATATAAAGGCTTCGTATTGTCAGTCCGTTCCCTCGTTCCGTTCGTTCTTTCTCCCTTTCTCTCTCTCTCCCCCACCCCTCTCTCTTTCTCTATTTTTTTTTACTTTCGTCCAACGACACGCGCAATTGGGCCGGGCATCCATATAGGAGCCCGTGCGGTCGCCGCGGGGTTCGTCAGTTCCTGAAATAATTGACGTTCGCCGAATCTCGGTGATGTGTTGCAGCCTGTAGCTCGTGGAGCGAAGTTGGCGGGAGAGAGAGAGAGAGAGAGAGATAGGGAGATCACCCGCAGTTCGGCGCACTTTTGATTTATTCGTGATTTTGGGAATGCTTTTAATTGCGTTAATTCTGTCCGCGGGGTTCGTTACGAGTTTGTAATTGATCCTGAGAACTTTGTTTCAGGATATATATATATATATATATATATATATATATATATATATATATATATATATAGATGTGTATACCTATATATACAGAGCCAGTAGATCGGCTTACAGATTTTAATGGAGTTCGCGATAGATATTCGCGCGCATGTGTGGGGAGGATGGGGGGCTGCGGCAAAATTCGACTAGAGCCGCTCCCGTGAACTTTGCTCGTACTCCGCGGAAGTTTATAATACGTTCGGGCGATTATCGGTGAAACATTGCGCGATTAACGCGTTCGAAGTTTGTTTACTGTAATTAGGTGGATGTACCCTGAAATTCGTCCAGGACTACACTTCGACCTTGAAGGCGAGGCACACCAGTGTTTGTTGCATTGATTTCATATAATATAGTTTTCCAAGGCAAATGTAGACTTTCGATATCATTCAGTGGATCGATTTAATCGACATTCCATCCAACTGTTACTGTAGCCACATTCGCAAAAATAAAGAGTCACCATTCGGAATTTTCAAATTAACCGTCTTATCGACTGATCTTTTATACCGATTGAGTAAAAAGTGCTGCGTTTTAAAGAGGCAAAATTGTATTAATATAATGTTGTCGAAGGGCTTAATTTAACATGCCCTATTATTTGCACCTATTGTACACTACTATAAAGTGTGACGTAGTGTCGTCAAGCATTACGGAAATGAGAAAGGTTTTAAAATTTTATCTCCAAAAATTAGATTAAACATTTTTAAAACGTCATCATTTATTCACGTTTCGACGAGTCTGTTTAATTATTCACTTCATAGTAATCTAGCACAGACTGAAATATAAAGGAGTGTGATAGATGAAAATTTGCAATAATTTAATGCTTATATAGATGTAATATCGTTTGAAAAACAGTATTTTTTGCTCAATCGGTAAAAATTGCATTCGCCATTCCCTGAAGAGCATATTTCTATTACAAATGTTCGTGAATCCGAATATTATCTCGTCTCCCCATCATCGTTATATCGAAACGACACAAACTTTGAATTATATTAATAGACTAATCAACAGGCACGTTATATACATACATATATATATATATACATATATTATTCGCCTGTGCATTGGTGCGCAAATCTCTCTGTCTCTTCGTTCTGTATTGATTTCTCCGAATTGGCATTATGTATTATGCACTCAAGCGCGCGCGTGCACACACAACACAGATACCCGATTTGGTACATTCAGCTAACAGCAACTGTACAAAGACATCGGATCATCATCTGTTTCTAAATGTTCAGATGTAACTGTTAAGGACTATATATTTCTCTTAAAAGATGTAATTATTATATCGTTCTGACACAGAAGAACTATATATTATGACACAATTATGTCTCGCTACATATATTACGGTCAATTTATAGGCTCTCTCTCTCTCTCTCTCTCTCTCTCTCTCTCTCTCTCCCTCTTTGACACATACACACATACACATACGCGCGCACATACATCACATAGATTAATTATTATCATATTGCCAGAATTGCAGAGAAAATTTCAAAGCCTTTCTTATATATAAATTTTGTGCATACGTGCGCAGGTATGTGTAATACGTTTATATATATACGTGATAAGCAAAATCATTTTTAACTACGCCGCAGCGAAATAACGTATTTGTTACGATTTACTTTTTTTTGTGTGTTTTTTTTTGACGGTCGTTACAGCTCATTAAGCAAATTCTAGTTAGCCAATGTATATACACGAATAGGTTGGGGTGGGCGGCAGTGTTTGGCTTAGGGGCGCCACCAACAAACGAAAGATTCCCGAAAACTTTTTCGCTGAATCCGCGGGAGCAAACGCGGACCCCCTGCGTTAATGAAACACGACGGAAAAAACAGAGGGAGGGGCAGAGAGGAGAGAGAGAGAGAGAGAGAGAGAGAGAGAAAGAGAGAGGAAAAGAGCTCAATTTATCGTAGGGGGAAAAAGCGCCCTGGGAGTCCCTCGAGAGGAGCAGCTCTTCTCTCTCTCTCTCTCTCTCTCTTCCTTTCGTATGTCGAATTCCGCTCCATTAATAAAATTCGAAGGGGAGGAGCAGAACGAAAAAATAGGAAAGAAGAGAGAGAGAGAGAGAGAGAGAGAGAGAGAGAGAGAGAGGAGAGAGAGAGAGTGAGAGAGACAGAGAGATACGTTAATAAACCAGCCATTACTCGAGATCCTGTTTTCTCGAAAGACGTATACGAAAT
The DNA here is from genome assembly GCA_018907035.1 of Sycobia sp. Sy_11. Lineage (NCBI taxonomy): Eukaryota > Metazoa > Arthropoda > Insecta > Hymenoptera > Epichrysomallidae > Sycobia > Sycobia sp. Sy_11. Next base: position 283,725 of record JACCIC010000161.1, on the reverse strand, counting down.
TATAAGGGCTGCGAGCGCGTCGTATATACGCGTGGAGATGTCGGCGATGAAGAGAGAGGTTGGGGTGGGGTGGAGGGCATACGCGCGGTATTCGCTCGGCGAATTTTTACTCTCCGTTTTCTTTCTCCTTCTGGCTCTCTTTTTAATTCGCCGCCATTTATAATATAGACGCTGTGCCGTAACGTTGACGTCCTATATATATATATATATATATATATATATATATATATATATATATATATATCAATTCTATCCAAAATAACTTCCCTCTTTTCCGCGTTTCTTCTTTGTACCCTTTCTACTTCTTTCTCCCTTTTTTGTCACGGTTGCAACAATGTCAACACGGTTAATTATCGCTTTACTACGTACGTGTATATATATATATATATATATATATATATATATATATATATATATAAACATATAATCGATATCCGTTCTTTTTTTCAAATCTGCCTGATTCGACATACTACTCATTGTTCGTGTTCCGTCGTTATACTCTCGCTTTATCGCTTCGATCCTTTCTGCAACGATCGCGTATAATTTAACCGACGAGGCGTAGCCACACAATCGAGCATAGGCCCAAATGCGTAATATTATGTTATTGTCAGCGTTGGGTCGAATTCTTGCGGCCATTTTGGGCTCGACTCGAGTGCGTATACGAAGCATTCGTATTGAAAATACGAATTGGATCGGGTCATACCTCATTTTTTTAGTAATGTATCCAACAAAGGTTTTTCAACCGTAGGAAAAGGGGAATACTTTTTAAGCGTATGGAATATATCGCAGTTTTCGGAACTTTATTTTTATGTGGGAAGTTAATTATGCGAATCGATTGAAGACAGTTGAAAACATCATTTCTGAGAGCCGACTTTATTTACTTCATCTTATATTAGTTTCTTAATATAAACTTTTAATAAACCTGAATACAAATAATCAGATGAAATTTTTCACAGATGATCAAAGAAAAACGTTGCTCCTTTTTTTTATTTAGCTATATATAACTGTAGAGTTTTAATAATTTCGAGGTTATAAGTTGTAATATATAATATTTATAAGTTGGTAACGAACTATTATATTTATTGGTATTATGACAGTTGATGAATATTCGTATACATTAATAATCTTGATCTAGAAATATAAATTTCAATTTCTATAGATAATAATATAATGTAAGACAACGCATGAAATGTGCAATAAAATATAAAATTATTCTTTCTCAAAGCCTGCTCCATTTGAAGTAATGCACATATATCCCGATAGCTTTTGCAATCGTCACAGCATTTTTTTATAGAAGCTCGTTCTGTTTTACTATTTATAGGTATATATATATATATATATATATATATATATATATATATATATACACTTCAGGGAATCTTGTTCGATGACTTTTATGGCGATGTCAAAAAAAGAAAAACTGATTCTTTGCAAAAAGGCTATTAGTATCTGGTATAATAAAAAAAAAAGTCGGACGTAATTAAATAAGATACACCTTCGACACGTACAAACGTTGATAATCGCGCTCCAGTTGACGAAAATCGAATCGAACGAGAAAACCGAGATCTGTCCCTACTACTATCGCTCGATAACACCGGCGATTAACCAGCGCATCTCTCCCCCCCCCCCTAACTTTATCGTGGCGCTATCGCGGTCGTAACGAGGCCAAAGTCTTGGGCGATCCGGGCCGATCGTCCTTAAAGGGCTTTATACGTTCGGGCTCTGTCCACACGACAGTGTTGGTAAGCCCGATGGGATTTACGAGGAAGCCGACCCCGTATAGTATAGTCGTCGGGGAAAGTTTTCCTCTTTGCTACGCTCGCTGATATTCGCGATTCCAAGCACAGAAATTAAGACTGTAACGAACTATGTTCTCTGAATTCGCGGAGCGCTGCATTCAGGAGGATTCGCGAGAATGCCGCTGCTGGTAAACAAACTGATCGGGGTCGTGGCGTTCGAGGTTATTTTTCGGGTACTTACGGTCGCCAAGGACAAATGCTAGCAACGAACAGAAATTGAAAGTGGCTCTAAAAATATCGATAACTCAGCGTAAACATGTTAAATGAGAATTTTTTTATATGTATCTTATATTTCGTGAGAGCTTAGACCATTTTGAGTAAGAATCAGGAATTGTCAGAAAACTTCTAATATGAATAATTTATATTCACAGAATAATTTCGAGCTCTCTCCAGATAATTGTATATTTTGGTGTTTTTATTATTATTTTTATTATTATTATTATTATTATTATTATTATTATTATTATTATACGGGCGGTTCGATGTACCTTCGCATTATATATATATGAAAAGAGAAAAACAAATTTTGCGCATCTTCGACCTGGCCGTTTATTTACATCCACTCTATCTACACAGTACTCGTCCCATCCGCGCCCGTCTTCTTTCCGTATAAAAACATTCGGCTTACCCAACCGTAATGGGCGGAACATACAGAGAGACAGAGAGAGAGAGAGAGAGAGAGAGAGAGAGAGAGAGAGAGAACGCACTTAAAAATTCACTCTTTCTCCATTCGCTCCGACTTCCTCTTCGCAAAGAAAACCTAACCTGTTCCATCGTTCTCGTTTTCTTTCACTCTCTTTCTGCCTCTCCTTCTCTCTCGATCTCGAGCGCTCTCCGGCAAAGTTTGCAGCTTATAACCCGCCCGTGTGTAAACGAGGTCTGGTCTCCTCGATGCGCGTGTAAATACTTGTCCGTGTGTGAGTGCCCGCTCGGCGAGGGTGCGGAGCCAACAAGAGAGAGAGAGAGAGAGAGAGAGAGAGAGAGAGAGACACTAAGCGACTGAGAGAGGGTAGAGACCGGGCGACCCCACGCTCGCTCAGCGAGCGCGCGGTATTATAATCGATAAGGGCGGGGTCTCCGGCTCCCCCAGCGCGCCGACGCGGCGCGCCGCGCCGGCTCGTCTGGCTGGAGATTATTTTGCACGTCGAGCACGCAGGTTGGGTCGGCGCAGGATATATATATATATATATATATATATGATTTTCAAATAGCTTCGCATGCGCGCGGTTGGTGTGTCAGAGGTAGAGCGAATGAGAGAGAGAGAGAGAGAGAGAGAGAGAGAGAGAGAGAGAGAGAGAGAGAGAGAGAGAGAGAGAGGAATGAGCTCTTTAATGACTCGTTCATATTTAAGGGCACGTCGTCCCTGTACGCCAACCCTCCTTCCCCCGGAGTCCACCCTCTCTCTGCCCTCGTAATCGCCTTTCTCCCGGAGAGATGCCATCATCATCTCCCCCTATACTTTCAAGCTCTCTCTCTCTCTCTCTGTATTTTTATCCGTATAGACACTCTGCGCTTGTCTCCTTCCTCCTCTCGTTCTCCCCCCCCTCTCTTTTTCTCTCGCTTCTTTCCTGGCGTACCTTTTTCTTTTTTCTTATAACATGCTAGGACCACGCTCTCCTTCGCTTGTCTCGCGACCCCGGGCCGTGGGTTTAAATTTTCACGAGGACCCGACTGAATGCCGCCCCGGCTTGTTACAGTGCCATTACCATCTACCGACGTAATTATATATTAAATGGTTATTTGTATAGTTCAGTCGAGATTGACCTTGGGATTATTGTTTCTCTTAACTCCTCCCCCCCACTCTTCATCCCCGCCGAATCAAAAATTATTATCCTTGTAGACTTAGTAGACCATCTCTCTCTCTCTCTCTCTCTCTCTCTCTATATATATATATATATATATATATATATATATATCATTTCTGAATAGTACGCGACAGGAGAATCGTTCAATATTTCGTATTTGCTCTGTACAGTGAATTAAGTCTTGAGAGTCAATATTTTGATTAGGATCGTATGCATAGCAATTTAGAGAGCATGCATATTCATAATATTTCCGACTGGTATGCAAGTATATTGCATATATATATATATATATATATATATATATATATATATATGCGTACGAAGTTCGTACTTTACCCATATTATTCAATACTCTGTGAATTCGCATTGCTGTGAAGGTAGCCTTAATTAGTATAAGCCTCTTGTGGTGTGTAAAGTTGTCTAAAGGTGTCTAAAGTTGTACAAGTGGTGAATATTTTATTCATCCAAAAGAAGGGTCTTATTTCTTTCTAATTTTTTTTCTCCATTATAGATTTAAATTGAATCTGTATCGAACATTAAAGTTACGTTACACGTAATGGAAATTATTTGTTGCGGTTAACAATGTGTAAAATTCAAGTCCTTAAATTTAAGCATAAATGACCATACGTAGGGTACAGGATGATGCATTAGCAAACGTCAGGGCTGAACGTTTCCAAGAACGCATGGCTCGAAAACGAGCTCAGAAGAGTCAGAACAAATTATGATAAATTTCGTGACTTTTCATTGCAAATCCAATCAGAACTACTATATATATATATATATATATATATATATATATATATATATATATATATATATCTACATTTCATCCCTAAGCAATTTTAAAATAAGGCTAGTAGGCATTTCAAAGCCATTTTAGAATTATGTCAATTGAATAAAATATTCCAAGGTCCTCCCTTCAATCATGGAGTCAAAATCATTTTAGATATTTGTGTAATTGTAATTCTGTATTTATTGTTTATCTTATTTTTACACCAATGCAAGAGAGCTATTATGTGATAAACAAACGCTTAAAGAAATAATAAGTTAACTTTTACTAAACAGCTTTATTATACATATATATTTATGATTGTTCGAAAGATGTAAATTATTCTCTTTTAAATAAGAATCGACATGTACTGTCATTCCTTACATCCGAATTTCTAATTTACAAATTGATTTTCAATCTATCGTTTTGATTCTGATTTACAAATGTACAAATCTAAAGATACAAACGTAAATTTCTAATTTACAAGTCGATCTTCAACCTGACATTAATTGTCTTTTCTTCTCGATATTGCAGCAAGACTGGGAGCTGACCAAGGGCTCGTCGTCATGGGCGAGCTCGGTACGCCAGTGGGCCGAGATGCAGGACGGCCAGAGCATATTCCTGACGACGCCGAGCGTCCTCGTCGGGTTCAGGGTCGAGGTTTACAGGGCCGAGGGCACGACCCAATGGTACACCGCGGTCATCGTCGGCTACAACGAGGCCACCAAGGTAAGCCGACCGAAGCGCAGAGCTGCGACGCGCGTCCCTCATTGTCCCGTTGTGCAGGCGTACGGGCCGCGCCGCCGTTGCCGCGCCGTCGCCATCCGTCGGATCATCTCGTTTTCGTACCGCGCGCAACTGCGTCGATCGACATTTCTGCGCGTTAAAACTGAAATACAAGGGGAACGTAATTTCTTTTTAAGCAAATAATGGATTTCGGAGGTCAGAGCGTGCGCAGCGAGCACTGCATTTTCAGATTTTCAAATAATTAAAAAAAAAAAAAACAAATTAACATCTTACCATTAATATACATCAAACTTAAAAATATGATAGAAATTTCGCCGAATTTTGCTTTATTTATCTGGAAATATTGTCAATTATTGGACTGTCAAGCATATAGTTCAAAGCATTACTGTACATAAAGTCACAAATTAAAATATTAAATTAATAAATATTACAGGCTTTATAATAAATATATTAAACTAAAATAATGACAGTCAGTTTGTTCCTTTTTACAATCACCCGCGAAGAATCCGCAATAGAACTTATTACTGCAAATAAATGAGATTAAAAATTAAAAATAATAATAAAATAAAATAAAATAATAAAAACAATAAATTATATTTTACGTTAGCGAATATGTTTACGGGGGCAATCAGCTTGTCCTTCGCCAACGTAGAATACAGTTTATTGTTTTTATTATTTTATTTCATTTTATTATTATTTTTAATTTTTAATCTCATTTATTTTTAGTGATAAGTTTTATTTCGGATTCTTCCGGGGCTGATAGTAAAGAGGGACAGTCTGACTGTCATTATTTTATCTAATATATTATATTATTAAGACTGTAGGACCGATAAACACATTTATTGATTTAGTTCCCAACAGTCAACATAAGTACAATTGTTAATTTCAAAATATTAATATTTAAATTTTAAAATGACGATTTAAATATCGGTCCAATACAGAAATATTATTTGTTCGAAAGTTCCGTGAAAGAATTAGTTTGAAAATCTCAAGAATTAAAGATACGTAGTCTTAAAAAAATTTGCTTTCAAAGATTTTAATTTCAATTTGAACACGATGTCTAAAATTGTTATACAAGGAGGGGAAGTGAAAATAACAAAGTGTATTCCATTGGAAAAATTGAAGTTTACATGCGTGATCTGTTGTCCGTGCCGTGAACGATTCCTAATGAAACAATCTAATAATATTTCATTTCATTATTCGTCGACAGTTTAAAATATCCAGACTCGAGTAATAAATTCACGAGAAAAACTTCCAGCTTATATGTTTGTTTCGCTACCCCAAGGTCGAGCGCGCGCGATTCTACATTATGCAGGAATTTATAGCCACGGAACAAAATGTGCCGTTCGCGCGCTTGACTTCGTGATAAACAGCGCGCGCCAGAATAAATTAGAATAATGGCATGTAGGACGGAGGCGATAGATCTGTTTTTCACGTGTTTTGCCTGTCTGCCAAAATGGCGTTAACGTTCCTCGGCCAAACGATATCTGGACTTGGGAGGAAGGGAATTTCACCCGCTAATAAATTCTTAAGGATTACGTTGAAAATCTATAGACGTATATAATTCTGTATAAATTGCCTTTGAATATAGAAGTCATGAGGATTTGTCTGCATAATTAAGAAAATCGAAATTTCGTTGATATTATTGTACCGAAAATGGGAAAGAAATTCAAGAATTCACGTTTAATCTGCTCGAATTCTTTAACGAGCTATGCTCTGCATTGGTTTCAGATGTATTATATCGTTTCCCTTCATTAATACATAATAGCTTTAACGGTTTTCTGCTCGAAATAATATTTCAAGAGCAATAAAACAATATATATTTATGCATAACTATAAAGCAATATAACAATATAAGCGGCGGGCGCCGCGTCATCTCGTATATGAATATAGGAGCGCGAATTAAGAGACGAGACAAATAAGCTGTAGAAAAAATGGACTTGGGAGAAATGTAACAGTTCAACTATAGTAAATAAGTTGTTAAAAATCAGCGAATCCTGTTTCTTCGCGGATGCTCAATACTGTGCGATACGAATTTAAATCACGACAAGCCGAACGAAACTCTTTAATTCGTGCAGCGTGAACGTGTATTTAGTTATTCTCAATGCCATTTGTGGATATTTGACGCACTTGTTAAGGATAAACATAACAGATTTGGTAAAATGACCACGATTGCAAGAAAGAGCGAGGTGGTTTTCCATTATATTTGAAAATCTCGAGAAAAAAATTCCAATAATATAATTTCCTTCAACTGCATTTCTTCTCGTTCATCATATCCTATATGTAACATACAAAAAATTATTATCGCCATCTCGACCTGCCGAACAAACAGAAACGGCGGGAACGAAAAAAAAAAATTTTCTCGATCCTTCTTGATTAATATCTTGCACGTCCGCGCGACGATGCGCTCAATACGATCCTGATTTTATGCATCATCGATTATTATAGCGAGATGAATCGCGCAATAACCATAATTGCAGCAAAAAGCAAAAAAAACTGCGTACGCGCTTAATAGTGTGATATATGGATATACGTCATTTAAAAAAAGAAACGTTACGCAACCATGTATACTAAAGTTTTACACTTTTTTTTGCTTTGCAAATATTCTTATTGATTCTTTTTTTTTTTTTTTTAATCTTTCTTACGCTCGTTAAATGCTAACGCTGTATTCATTCCTTTTACGCGTATAAATCTCGCAAACATGTAGTGCGCGTTTATTTCATATAGAATTTTAATATTTATCGTCGATCACTCTATATATATATACACACATTTTTTTCTGTATATTTCTATTAGACCCTATTAGAAATCGCATAAAATCGTATAATATATAACCATGTTAACAAGTTTCCTTCATTATCCTCGTCTGTTGCAGGACCTGACGGTGACGGACGACACCGTCCTCGAGGACCACAACGAGGACCCGTGCCTGGTGCAGATGCGACTCATCGGCGACGGAGGTGAGAAGCGATTACGATAGTTCTCGGTTTTTCTCTTCCTCCCTCTCCTTCACCTCCTCCTCCTTCTCCGTGTGCGCCCTTGGCCCCTCGCGCGCAGTTACCCCGCCGGGGGGAATTCCTAGGGGAGTCGGGTTGGGAATGGGTGGGATGGGGTAGGGGGCGGTTGTAATTACGCGCGGGGTCCAGGAGGGAACCGTTGATCGCGACCTCGGCGACTATGGGAATGATATATATGTGTACACACACATATATATATATATATATATATTTGGTGTGTGCGCGCGCGCGCGTGTGTGTGTAATTTGTATATTCGGTGGAAGAGATAGAGAAGCGAGGAGCTGTTCTATTTATATCAAGTTCTTTACTTTGAAATGTTATTTCGTTTTAGTTATAGAGGTACATGATGGGCTTTGAATTTTTTAAATTAAGATACGTATTAATATTTTTGTGTAATTAATTTTATAGTAAAATTTTCAGTCTTATCGATATTCATTTTTATTTTTATTGAATTTGAATTTTATTTTTTTTTTATTGGTATCAAATACATAAAATAAAATTATGCATTTATTTATTTATAATTATACCTATAATTCCATTAATATTTTTAAAATTATTTTTATACCGATCGTCGTAGATTACACTTACGGTGCAAAACGATTTTTTTTCGCCTTAATTTAACATTTAAAAAGAAGATTAATATTATGTTTCATTAATTCACTTTTGTATATATAGTACGGCTAATTATTTTCTTACCCGAGAATGCTCATTAAAACTGATGCTTTTTAAATGGGATAGCGCGCGATCGAATAAAGTTTTATTGTACAAGTTTTATTGCCCCAGCTGTAACGTAACGATTTAAACTATTAATAAATTAGTGCCGCTTGTTAAAAATTCTTATAACGAATCGATTATTTGGTATTTTTAAGCGCGCTCGGTATATAATGCACTTTTATCATTATACATATGTATGTTTTTCTAAAAATTTTTTATCGGCTCTATCTAACGTTAAAGTTTTAAAATGCATAAAAATACTTGATTGAATTGTTTCGAAAATCTTTTATTAATATTTCTTCAATTACGACAAAAGAAAAATTACCGAAATTTTTCATCCGGTGCAGCTGATGCACAAAAATTTGAGAAATAATAATCACTTACCTCATTTTCATTTTCATTTTCATTTTCATTTTCATTTGCAGTATTTTTACAAATACAAAGAAGGTTCGAACAAGCTTGTCAAAAGTAAATCTAAAAAAAAGTATTAAAAATACAGGTACAAATAATTTATACGCTTTACAATAAAAACGGCTTTTCTTTTCGCGTACGGGTTATAAAAACAGTAGAGAGAGAAAAAAATATCAATTTTTACGAAGGCGAGCGCGGATCATTTCTCTCGAGAGAACATCGTCAAAATAACATAACGAGCTGCGTACATATATATATGCCGTAATGGAAAGTTACGACGAGCCTTGTCTTGTATACTTTATAATACTTTGATTAACGCAGCTGTCGCGGGCTTTTCGAGAAAATTATTATACTTGCATTCCTTTAAACAAGCAGCATGTTTTGCTACTAGGGAATGAGAAGTAATCATCCATATGTATACATATACATATGCACATATAGTTGTTCAATACACGAAGTAAATTAAGGATGCTAAACGAACTTCCCTCCCTCCTCTCCCTCTCCTTCTCCCGCGAAATGACAGGGCTAACGCCTTTTTAAAGTCGCACGGAAGAGAAACAAAAAAATGCCCTTATGCGGTGTAATATATATATATATATATATATATATATATATATATATATATATATATATATAGTGTGATAATTCTGCATTATATACTCCGCGGAAGGGACGTGTAAAATGGCATATATACATATATAAATTAAATACGCATTATATTGTTCGAGCGCATTCTCACTCATTCCATTTCCCGCGCACCCCGACGTGGTCGCGGGCGTTTTTTTTTTTTGTTTTGGTTACGTTACAGTCGTCGAGAGCATCATGAGGGGAGAGAACGTCGGCATGACGCCCAGGAGGTCGAGGTCATCGACTGCTCTGACGCACGCCCTGATCATGGTGAGTTTAAAAGCATACTATATATATATACTGTATATATTATATACACAACGAGAGAATGTATTCGTGTGTGAGCAGGGCATGTAAGCCGCGCGTATACGCGCAGAGAACCCTCGCGATTGTAATCTGCGCACACCCTCGGCGCCCTTCGCTTCCTCTCCTCCCCCCCCTCCCGCATACTTACGCTCGTGCGTTTATTTTTAATCGCTTGCCAACACGCAACGTCGAATTTTTGGCGCGCCCCCTATATATTGCACGATTTGTTGTCCTGCCGTCTCTCTCTCTCTCTCTCTCTCTCTCTCTTGTTCTTCTTGTTTATCGAGTCCTCTCTGTAAGCGTGTACGTGCATAAAGCAGAGAATGAAAACTTGGGAAGCTTGGGAAGTGGTAAGCGACGAATTGGATTATGATGCGGAAAACTTGCCGCACCAGGAAGAGAGCAATAAAAGGAAGAGGGATAAAGAGAGATAGAGAGAGATGGCTCGAAATCCGCCAAGTCTGAAGCAGCGAGAGGAACTTTCGAGGGAAGTCGAGGGGCACGACGGGAGAAAAGTTTCTTTTGGTATAGTTCGGCGAATTTAATGAAGTTTGTAAAGGATTGGGCGAAAAATGTGACGCGGCGTGTATAAAGTACGAAAGTCCTTGTATAAGGAGTGCCGAGATTCGTTGTGTATCCACATAATCACGGACTGCTAGATGCTCGTGACAAATACGGCGTGCATTATGTATTGTTTCAATTTATTAGCGATTATTGCTGGACGTTAGCAAATGAAATTCTTATTATAAATTGTAAATAATAGAAATAAAATTTTTAAAAATTCAACGAAAATTATACTAATATGTAAAAGTTATACTAAATTTTATTCATACATAAAAAATATAAATTATACTAATTAAAACTTCAATTCAATCATATAATTTTATTCAATAAACTTAGTTCATAATTATATTTTGTAAATTTTACTTACTTAACACTTTAAACATGCATTAATGGATCAATAAAGAAATAAATTATTATTATTTAATAAATTAGGATCTATTTAATTTTTAATTTTTTGTTTCTTACGACTGCAAACAAATTTATTAAATGCTTTTAAGTCTACAATAATACACGAGATATATTTTTAAAGAACCATTAAACACCTTAAGCGAATGCATACAAGTGTTTCTTGATGTTAATTTCAGGGAATTAATTGGCAGGTTGCACGTTTGCCGATTAATTTCCGTTCCTCCCCGACACGGAAATATAAGAAAAAAAAAAAAAAAAAAAAAAAAAAAAAAAAACAAATTAACACTCGTCCTATTATACAGAACGCGCATGGGGACAAAAAGTACTCAGCGGAAAAGCGCACGTTGGTGGAAAAGAGCCAAAAAAAGCGACTGTCCCGCTAGACGCCTCGGGCGAGTGCGCCCGCGCACACTTCACGGTGGACGCTTTAACCTCTTAGCTACGGTCGCGCGTGAGCTCTTTCTCGTGTCTAGATAATTGAGTATTTTACATTTCTAGATAATATCAATAATCTTACATTTATTCCTACATAGTAGACTATCCTAAGTTTTTGGCTAAAGTTAATATCAATCAGTTAAGCGTATTTGGGGAATAAACGGGCGCGCGGGCCCCGCGAGATCGAGGGATCTCAATTTATCTACTTACGAATTAATTTATTTTTTTTTCGAATTTTCCAATTTTATTACAACTGGATTCGCGTTTTTTTAATTTAGAATTTTTCGTTGTTTTGTAAATTTTTTTGCGACGTCTTTGATTTTTTCTCTTTTGTTATTTTTTTTTTCAAACTATCCAAAGATCTACATATAAAATTCTTAACTGTATTGTTGATTTTTTTTTTATTTTTTATTTTTGTTTTTCTTTGTTGTTTTTTTTTCGTTTTTGTTTGTTTTATTTTTATTTTTTTTTTAATTTTCTGGTGGGGTGCAAAGCGCGGACGCATTGCACCTGTTATTTAAGATGTTCAGATCTTACTATGCAAGCAAATGGCAGTGTTTATTAATTGAGACATTAGATGGACGTATCGTTAACGGAAAAAACTCACGGTTGGAAAATGCGACGGTGGGGATCGATCCCACGATCTCCACTTTCGCGGGCGGGCGACTCACCGAGTCAGCCAAGACAGCCGCGTGTTATTTCGCCGGCAATTATTGACAATTTTCAAATGGTTTATCGAGGTGACGCGCGTGCGCTTGTGTGTGTGTGTGCATGTGTGTCTGTGCGCGTTCGGGAGGGCTGACGCGCGAGCCTCGGCGCGACGTAAACATTATAGGCGAGGATCGTCCGTAAGGTACATTTGACGGTCGGTGTTTGTAATTGACGAGGACGTTTCGGGACAAACACGGAATTATCTTCAAAGTCGATATAATCGAGAGAATATAAAGTTTTCACACGGTATTATAGAAGGAGCATCGATCGTCGTTTAATTAATCGAAATACCGAATATGAACCGTTATTAAATTGAGAACAGAAACATTATAATTAATTTTACGTCAAATTATTGCTCCCTTAAATGAACTAATTCTTAGCGTTCATATAATGATATAAAAATAAGTAAAAAAAGCATAAAGTCTAAAAACATTCTGTTTTATTTTTCAACCATATTTCGAACGACATATATGCACGTGCGAGTTTTATATGGAAACGCATTTAAGAGCAGTTCTCGCAAGACAATCTCTTAACGTAAAATGTCTAATAGACGAAATATGTCTTTTATCGAGTATTTTTTTTTACTACCCCGCGCGCACGGGTCTAATCGATGAAAGTTAAAGAGCGCTTTCACGATAACATCGCAATATGTAGGTCAGGTCTATCGCGCTCCTTGGCAAAAAGTTGTAAGATACGATTCGTCGAGATTCGTTTGATCGGTCTTGCCACACACCTGAGCCTACGCTTTAATTTGATTATTTCGAAAATAGAAAAGGAATAAGAACGGTAACGAGCCAAGAACAAGCAAGAACAAGTAAAACGAGGACGCCTATAACATTCTGAAAAAAAAACCAAGAAACGAGAAAACTTTGAAGTTTTTTTGTCTCGCCGCGTCGCAGAAGCGATAATTTCGATGTCGATGCGCCATGCTCGTGGAATTTTATAAAAACTACTTTCTACTTGTTTGTTCGTATGATGTTTATTCTTAATTTTTTTTTTTTTTGAATAACAGTATACTACGATAAAAGCCCGATTAAAACTTTGCCGCGAAAATACGTTTCCTTCAATTCAATGTCAATATATAAGTGCTCGGTGTTCGAGGACGTTCACGGAAACAGCATCTAGCCCAACTGGTATTTGTTGTTTCTAGAAATGTATATATATTTTTATGATTAGTGCATTAGAAGAGAAACATCGGTTATTCCTTGTGTAAGCATAATACCGTCTCCCTGTTCAGAAGAATATGTATATATAAAATACGAAATATTTAACAATAAACTCTGAATTTAATATACGTATATGTATATTTAATATCAACATGCTGTATACTCTTTCAAATGTTTACAATATAATAATAAGGATAAAGTTTTTTCTTTGCACTGTGTTTTTTTTTTCTTTTTTAAACCTCGACGACGCGCCTCGCTCGTCGAGCGATCGTCCCAAAACTGCGCGTTTCCGGAAGTGCCATCAACGCATTATAGGGGCATTACAAATTCAGTGCAAGTGTATGTAGTGTATACGTGTATATCTGTTACTTAGAAAGAAAAAAAAACGTTGCGCACGCGAGAGTTGGAAGCGTCGGCCGTCGGGTAAGCGCGAAGAGCCTTTCCAGTCACGTATTTACACGGTTTCCTCTCTCCTCGCTACATCCCAACGTATTCGCGATAATATATCGTACCATGTTTCTCAAATTTTCTCACACTTATATAGATTATAGATATATAGATATTTGTGCAAAAATATACGCAGGTACTTTGGTTAAGAAGTAATACCTGGTAATCGATTTGTCTTCTGGTCTTTGTCGCGATATTTGTTTTTTTTTTCTACGAATGTTTTCACGCTGTTTCGTAAGAAAAAATATAATACAACAAGGTGAAATATAATTCTCGAATGTTTTATGGTAATTCAGGAATTTCCCTTTTTCACGAAGCATAAAGCACGGAGAATTCGAGTAACAACAGTTTTTACGGGCACGAAGGAAATTTTTTGTCAACGTGTAATAAATCTTACTCTTGTGCTGTTTACGTGTATGTATATATATATGTGCACTATGAAATAGGAAGGAAAACAGAAAGGAGATAGAAAAAATAGAAATTACTAAGAAATTATAATAGAGATTAATTTTCAACAAGAGATACCAATTTGCTTTTTCTATAGTTTTTTTTTAAATTTTCCCCTTGAATTTCGCTAGACTAGTCTACGAGCCAGACGTCAGTTGAACTCTCTCTCTCTCTCTCTCTCTCTCTTCTCTTTCTGGGGGAGCTAAAAAGGGTCGATCCCCTTTAATGTTTATTGCGAGCTTTATATTGCTTATCGACTTTCGTGCATCTGCGCCGCGCTCTTGCGTCTGGCAGGCTGCACTGGGAGTGGGGAGAGGAGAAAACGAGAGCTTAGCAAGTTCGTGTGTATTCTGTACATATTATATTATATATATATATATATATATATATATATATATATATATATATATATACATGGTGTGTCCGAGAAGGGGAAATTTTTTTTTATCATTGCTGTGGATTCGATCTATGCGCACTGTTGTCGGATATATATTTTCTGGTCTCCGTATCTGCATGTTGTATACCGCGAGCGCGCACAAACCTGTATATTATATGGGATTATTTAGCGTTGAAGGGTAGACTTGTATCGTAAAAAAGAGTCACTTTTGCGCGGCTCGAGGAACGCGACGAGAGAGGGAGAGAGGGAGAGAGGGAGAGAGGGAGAGAGAGAGAGAGAGAGAGAGAGAGAGAGAAAATAAAATAATCTATCGCACCGAGAGTTCAACGAAAAAAAAAGTGAACAAAAAACAGGGATTATATATATACGAACAGAATAAGGAAAAATGGAGCAACTATGTTTCTCTCTCTCTCCCTCCCTCTGTACCTCCGGCTCCGTCGTTAAAATGACATTTAAATGTAACCGTCAGTTGTCATTATAACTCCGAGCGACGGAATCTTGTCGCGCGAGCGCCAAGAGTGTAACTTTAATCGCTTTTTACGTAACCGTTGGGCGTCAGTGCGGGCTCCGCGGCGAATTACTTGCTCGTGAGAGAAAGAGAGAGAGAGAGAGAGAGAGAGAGAGAGAGAGAGAGAGACAGAGAGAGAGGGCGAGAGAGAGGTTATATCCTCGACAGACGCGCGTTCGGAGCGCAAGATTGGCTATCCGCCTCCTCGATTATTGTAATAGACGAACGTATCCGGCAATATACTTCTGTACATACACACAAACGCGCGCACACACACACACAGACACACATTCAAACGAATATAGATATATTTATATATACCCATATTATTATTAGAAATACTTTCTTCTCATAACTGCCGCGTGGTTTCCTCTCTGTAGCTCGGCGTGAGGTATTTATACAAACGTGTATAATAGGAATGAAAATGGGGTATATATACATACATATATATATATATATATATATATATATATATATATAGAGAGAGAGAGAGAGAGAGAGAGAGAGGGAAGGAGGACCGAAAAAGCAGACAGAGAGGGGAAAATGAGGTGTTCATAACCGGTTCCGTCTATGACACTATGAGAAAGAGTAACAGAAAGAGAGAGAGAGAAAGAGAGAGAGAGAGAGAGCGCGTGATGTATATTTATTCGTAGAAAAAGACACAAAAATATAATAGAGTTTCATAACATACACATACAATAAAGTTAAAAAAAAATTAAATTTAAAATCCTTTCTGATTTATGACAGAATTGTGTCGTTGCTTTATAAAATGATAATAAATATCTTAAATACTATGTAACGTATTACAGTGCAAGTGAGTGTAAATCAAGATAACACAGAAAATTATAGCAAGTAACAATAATATAGGGCAAATAATACGAGAGAAATAGCAAAAATAGAGAAACAATACTATATAAATCATAAAAATCGTTCGATAAATACAGGCAAATATAAAATATTAGCCGTGTTCAGATGGGATAATATATATATATATACACATACATAAGAGAAGATAGAAAAACAAATGTATAATTAGAAAAGAATTTGAAATTCTTTCACCGTACATTGATGCGAGTGGCAATATTATGTATATATTATAGTTTAATATTACGTATATATATAAGACTTTCGCGAGCGACCTACTGAAAGATATTCAAGTTTAGTTCTCTCTGGGGCTCCAATTAATAATAGTTTCGCTTTACTCGCCGACTGTCTATTATTATGAGGCGTTGAAAATCGAAAGGAAGCGTTTTAAGCGCGATTTAAGCGTGAATTCGTGTTGACGCTATTAGATATATCTACATATATACGCATACATATATATATACCTACAGACGTTGGCTCGCGCGGTGAAGGCATTGGGATTTGTTTACTATCGTCAAACGACGGATTTCAGCTGGCGTGTTGTGGCTGCTCGATCACCCGACTTTTATTCCCGTCAATTAAATTTTCCCGAGGCACTTTACAGAGCGGTGCTTTTGAATTTTTTCCCCCGGCTTACGGCAAGCTTGTTATTAGATAGATGTTAGAAAAGGAATTATCTGGCCCATCTTATACGTTATAAATAAATAAATAAATTATACGTATATATTATATGCACGTTGGCGAGTATCACGTTCGCGATAAAATATACATCTGTCGTTCGGTGCTAGAAAGAGTTCGTAAATTCATCAAATATAACTAATACACTCTGTTCTGAGTACGCGTCGCGAAGTCGACAACTCGATCATATCGAAAATTAATACAACAGATATGTGCATTAGCTTTCGAGCCAGCATTGTTCCGTTGTAAAAGTAACAAACTTCATTGCAGTAAGTAGAAATTCGATTGTATCCTCGATCACGAGCATTGCAGCTGATTTCGAATGTTCAAAGTACCGGTATTTCTAAGCCGCGTGCATACGTTAAAATGTAATTCGAGAAACGCGCACGTAAATGAGAGTGTGAGAAATTTTCATATTTTCAGAATATAGGAGACCGCGCTATTTCCTCAAAAATTGACAGACGGGTCTTTTTTTTTAGATAGTCAGTAGTTGCGACATGCTCGAAGCAGACGTATAATCCAGCTATATATATATATATATATATATATATATATATATATATATATAGCCACAGCACAAATCAGACCAGACAGGCAATCTACGGATTGTCGACACTGCATAATGAGACACGAAGCCCAGACATTGCCCGTCCTTCCACGATTCATATACAGTGGAGAGTTCGCTAAAGGGCCGACACCGCGTCCCGGCGCGCTCCGCATTGAAATATCGTCTATCCGATGCACGCGCGCGCGCGCGCCTGTATGTGCCTCTAATAACATGACGCCCACGTGTATGATTCGTCGATTACACGCGTGCGATCGTCCGCGATCGTTGATCGTTGATTTGCGCGCGCTACGTCGACGAGCGCGGTCCTCGGAGTTGGAAAATAATAAGAAAAAAAAAAAAAAACAAAAATCCCTGGATATAACAGTGCGCGCTTGTGCGAACCATCGATAGCGCTCCGTCGCTTCGTTGACTATTGACATTTTGGAATACAATGCCCTGCTACTAACGGTTGAAAGCAAAACTGGCAAATATCACTGACACGAGTATACAAGAGGGACGCGAAAGTATTGATGGTATCAGTCAATTTTCGAATATATATATATTTGTTTCAGAAAAGTAAAAATTATCGAAAGCGATGAAAATAAAGCATAAAGAGTGCTGAAGTAGAGCGAAGAGTGTGAAAGATGCATCACAGAATTTCCTTTATATTATAGACACGATATTGATAAGGGGGCTGCTGTAAAGAACTTAAGTGTTAATGCCAACTTAAGCTTTCATTGTACTCTCGTGCCTGAAGCTGCTAAAATTTCAACATTTGCATCATAATGATAAAAATGATATACGATTAATACGATGTGATAGTTATATGTTTTCTAAACAAAATCCATATATTACAATTATTTAGAGAAATAATTCTATTTGAAACATTTTTTCTATTTCACTACCTTCTCTATATTAGATTATGTATTTAATTAGAATGTAAGAAAAACAATTATATTACCTAGATTCTGTTCTTTTTCAATATGCTATATTGGATTATAAGATGTAACAAAACATTCAAATACGTATTTGAAGTATAAATGCCCGTTTTTTCATTAAAATACCAGTTCTCCAATTGAACACTGTATTATATCCTTGGCATTTATCTGTGCACTTATTACTGCCACTCTTGTCTTCGTTCGGTGGCGCCCTCGTGCACGCGGTGGACATTTTCATTGTCAATAATACCACGCTCTGGCCTGATGGATGCGTATTATATTCGCATTCGTATGTGCCATTACACACACACACGCGCGCGCGCGCGCGCGTATATTCGCTTATTCAGGACAGCGTAACAATCGATGAAGCGAGCGATTTTGCGGTTCTTTCCTACGTCTTTCTCTCTCCCTTCTTCTCTTTCTTACTTTGTTTACGCGATTTCGAATCCGTGTAATTGCAATATGCATATATATATATATATATATATACAGTTCCGCATAGATTCCTTTTGTTGAGCTACCGCGTGCTGTATAGGATTTCATCCGGGATTTGCGCCAGCCCGTTATAGATTTATATCGCCAATGGATGGACCATCTCTTTAAAGCTTTATTTTTTCTCCTTTTTCCGAATTAAATTCTTCACCCACTCGGGGGACTGCGAGACGTTTTTAAATTTCATTTTTTTTCATTTGAAAATTCGCGCCGTTTCGTTTAAAATTATAATGATCGTGTTATATTTAAAAAAAGACTATCAGCAAGTGCTCATCGGGACTGAAAATATAATTAAATTTTTTTACTGCTACTAGCTTTACTCCGGATTTTCTTTTAACTAATCAACCAGACGTTTACGAGATGAAAAGATCATTTTGAACTTGAATTCGCACTTTTTTCCGTCAGAGATTTTATTCCCAATAAAAATTAGCATATTGTTCGGAAAAGCAAATATTTTACAAATTTTTAACCCTATTTATATGTGTTAAATACCAAGCAAAACCATAGTTTTAATCAGAATAGTGCGTCGATTTATCGCCGCGGAATTCCGCTACGGTCGAGCCGGGCAAAAAAAAAAAACAAAAACAAATACGGTCCCCTTTCCACTTGGCGAGCGCGGGGCACGTATTTGGTCCGCGATTGAATTTACTTGGGAAGCGATTATATGGACTTTTTCCCGACCGTCAGTGTCGCGACGTGTGAATCGTGACGCGCGCGAACTTCGACTGCTGTTGCGTAACTTTTACTCTCCCCCCCCCTCCACGCCAGCGCGCCTCTTATAATCACCAACAATTCGCCGGAAGGAAACTAAATTAAATCAGGGCGTAAATACACGTACGCGGTACTAGGCGTGCGAAACGAGAGCGAGAGCGGAGGTGGAGGAGGTCCGTGGAAACTTTTATTGTATATGTAGGTCCGAGTTCGGGAAGCCGGGAAAAATGCGGCGTGAGAAATCGGATTTTTTGCGGCTTTGTCGAGGACAGGTTTGGGCGGACGGGGGGAAGGGGGGGGGCGAGAGATTCGACCGTTTTCGAATTTTTACGCCGGCATTACGAGCACGGCAGTCGCGCATTAGAAATTAATCGATTCTGAATGTATTTTTTGTTTGTTTTAAATGACACACTGTCGAGGAATAAGAAGTGCAAGAAAGAAAAAGCAGACCTGCGCCGAAAATAGATAAATTCGTTGCGTCCTGTATCTCAAAATGCAGAAGAATCTCACGAATATTAAACGCGACGGAGAAAGGTTGTTGGACTTTTCTATCCAACTATACGCTATCGTTACGTAACCTTGGATTTCATCTTAATATCGATTTCTCATCCCAGGGTTAAGTCGTGCTCTTCGTTTTTTCTAATTCGTTAACTCCTATTTTCCAACGTTAAACGAAAATAAAAAATACGAATATCGCTATTTACAGTAAAAATTTTCAAAAATACCCGTCTAAAAATGCAGGCGGAGTTTTTTTTTTTTTTAAAGTACACGTAATACAGAGGCCACGATCACTGAAGCTGCGCCGCGCGTACATCGGCAGATCTGTAAACGACTACGCGCAATGCAACATAACACGAAGACAAAAGACAAGTGCGCGTAATCGGGTGTACGGTTTGTCTTGAGCTTCTTTTGTTTGTTTTATTTATTTATTTATTTTTTTAAATCCCCGAGTACGCTCGATCAAAAAATACGTAATCCAATAAGTCGGCGAGGCGCGCAGAGACGACGAGGGGTTGAACTTTTCGCCGAAGCCGGCGTTGGGACGCGCGTCCGTTAAACGTGTATCGAGAATGGAAAGGAGATTGCGTCCTTGTCCAGTTGCTGTACTCGCCTACGTATAGAATTGCGAGGGACGTACGAGCGCCAACGCCCGTTGCCCCGCGACGCGGCGGCGAAGCGAGGGAGAAGAACTCGTCCCGCGATGAGGAGGGCGGGCGCAGAGTCGCGCACGCATACATACGTAGAGCGTGTATATATATATATATATATATATATATATATATATATATATATAGATACAGCGAACGATAGCTTCCCTTTAATGCGGCAATCAATATGAAGTTGCCGGCGCCCTTCACCCCCTTCCCCCCTCGCTCGGTCTCTTTCTCTCTCCCTCTCTCTGTCTGCCGCCATTCTTAACGCTCTTGGCATTTGTTGCGCCTCCAGCCTCTGCGCTGCGGCGCCTTTCCCCCCTCTCCCCTCAGCCTTCCCTCTCTCTCTCTCTCTCTCTCTCTCGCAGAGACAAATTTCGCCCGTGAATCTCGAGCTGGTCGCACGCTCGGATAGCTCGGTATGTAAGTACTTGATTTTGTTTGAGAGGCGAACGCGCTCGACGAGAGATGTCTCTTTCTTCGCGGCCATTTATATCGATGCTTTCACCGTTATTATACGTGCGCGGCCCTCTGAAGTTTGCGCTATTCCAACAGCAGCCGACAAGCAATAAGTTTTTTGGATAATGTCAATGGTATGGATAAAGTCGCCCTGACACGAGTTTTGCAAAAATATATATATATATATAGATTTGAATGTAGATTTTGAATTTGTGCGAGCAGTTATTAACGCAAGCACTTGATATGGTAATAAACTGAATAATGGAATTATTATGAGAAAATCGTTAGACAAACATTTTTTCAAAAATGATATCGAGCGTGTTTGAATGAGTCCGGGAGTTGCTGAATTTTCAGCGTAAGGACTTTGGTAACGACATTATTCCCGTGAATTGCTCTCTGTCGGCGGACTGCTGTGAAAGTTTCCATCTGAAAACATCGACGTAAGAATCATCGACTTAAGAATGAAGGGGAATCAATTTCAAAAAAATCTGTGACCCATGTTTGATAATATTACCCTTGTTAGGAAACTGGGAGAAATCCCATATTGTCTATATCGTCGTAGTGTTGCCGTAAACTTTATCACGTGAAGCACAATCATGAATGAGAGATATTTTATTCATGCTGTATAACGATGAATTATTAGTTGTAGCAGCGTGTAACTGACTTGCATATATCCATATAAATAATAAAAACTTGAATTACACGCGCTTAAACGAAGTTCGCTCGGATATTTCTTTTAAGCCGATATACTCAACGAGAGGAGCTCTGTCGAACAATGACCCAAAATGCCACCTCCGCCATCGGCTGGCAAATGACCGCAGCTATAATGTTCTCAGCGACGAAAAGTTTCGTTGCCGTAAGTGCCAAACCAAAATCGCCTGTAACACAGTTAGCCGCTGTACATATGCGCGAAGAAGCCGAGAAGCGAAGCAACAAACCAGCATCCTCGTCCGTTGACCAGCACGAAAAAGCCAAGTATGGCCATCCTCGAAAAACAAAATCCACCGTCCATAAATATCAGCCAGAGTGTGGTCAGTGTCGAGTCTGCATCAGCCTCCAGACTTTTTTTTTATTATTATGCTTTGCCGCGGATACCGGCCGATGGATAATTCCACGCCGGGGACAATGGGGCCACATATACAGCTCGGTCTTCTTATCCGCCACGCGCATCTTTCCGTATCTTAATGTATGCATGTGTATGTATGCACATGTGTATGTATACACATATGCCCGCCCCGGTTCAGCCCACAGAACCCGAGTCTGATTATATACAACAACTCGACTCTCGGAGTTGCAGTTTTTGTTTTGCTTTGTATTTTTTTGGACACATTGACTATTCTCATTTGTATAGGTGGTATACGAGTACGCCTTCTTCCTTTCCGGCTCCATTCCATTCTGGATCGTAGACCGTGGAACTATATAGTTTTTTTTTTTTTTGTTAAAGCGAGCACTTTACGGTCAATTACTTATCTTCCATCTGACATAGCTGTGAAAGATCGGATGTTAAGAAGGTGGCTTTATAGAGTATTTGAGCTTCCTGTTCGTCTCCTTCTCCATTTTTCTTCGATTTGTTTTGTTTCTTTCGTTCGACGTTGTACGCTTTTCTGCGCATTGGGATTAATCTGGACCTGACGTTCGGAACGAATACGATATGACGTATATATCTGTATATATTTTTACGCGCACCGAGGATGAAAAGTGTCAATCCGTTCGTGTCTCCTCGGGCAAGAAGAATATGAGAAGGACTGTCTATACTTTTCGGTATGATACCATAAAGCTGATGAATATAATTGCGCCGCTTTTCAGATCAAGTGCATTGATGACAGTTATAATTTAACATGTCGTTTATGAATATCTCAGGCGTCTGTCGAGGTCACCTATTGAAAGTTTACTTATCGATCGATATCTGTGTCACAAGCTTGCAAATGCAAAATATGAATTTAATTAGGATAGCGAAGGTGGGCTGAGCTTGCAAAATATCAAGGATTCAGCGCAACTTTACGAATACAACCTCTAATTTCATAGTTTACGTCTTCCTAAACGTAAAAGTAGGAAATTCTTTTAAGTATAAATTACATAACCTCTCCAAGAATAACTGCTAGATATAAAATAAACTTGTAATATAATATACTCTATATTTCTACTTGTGTTATATACATATATACACATAGAATTGAATGGCGTGCAGGATGGAGCTCTACTTTGAAAAGTAAAGCACAGCGCGGAATGATTGCGAAGCAGAGCGAGAACTAGAAAGACGGAGAGAAGAGGATGGGAAGATAGTAAGAAAGAGAGAGCGTAAACATCGAGAAAAGACGACAAACTAAAACAGCGAGAGCACTCGTGAATCCTTCGTCCTTTTCTCGCTTTCCGCTCGCGGCGCTGTTCGTCCCTCTATACATGTATATATAGTACACGCACTGGCGCTCTAAACAGCCGAGATAAAACCCCGGGCGGAGGGCGGCCGGGGGGTTGGGTGGGCGAGAGTACACAGAGAAACTGAAAGCGTAGAGAGAGAGAGAGAGAGAGATAGAGAGTTAGAGAGGGGCGAGAGGCCGCGTCTGGGCGTCCTCCGCGCACCAACGCGATGCGAGCGAGCGAGATCGACTGCTGCGCTTCGTCTCCCCCGTGTCGACACGCGGGACTCCCCTCCTCTCTCCGCCCCTCCCACATCCCGTGGAGCCGCGTGCGGTGCCGGCATCGCCGCCGCGCGGCAGCGGCGGCGGAAGCCCGCGTATACACAGCGCGTCGGCATAGCGAGAGTTGCCACGGCAGGCGAGAGGGGCGTGGGTGGGGTGAGATAGCGGTGCAGCACCAGCGGCAGCGGTTCCCCGCCCGTTAACCCGGCCAACTCCTCTCCCGCCCGCGCATAGCCGGGGGTGTGTCTCGCCTCTCTCTCTCTCTCCCTCTCTCGCCGGCGCCGGGACGCGCGAGAGCGACCCCCATGAGAGGGAGCGACCGCGAGCGCGCGCGCGGCAACCCCCGAGAATCAATACAGCTACCGAAGCTCCCTCTCCCTCTCTCGCGCTCGCCGGAGCTGGAGAGCCGCTCCCCTCTCGCTTCCCGCAGGCAGCCGCCGCGCCGCACCCTTCGGCAGCGGCGGCAGCAACAGCGCGGAGCCGGCAGCCAGCGGTACGGAACGAGCGCCGTATATATATATATATATATATATATATGCGTATGTATATGCCGCGCGTCCGCCCGCCCGTCTTTTTGGCTTTCAATTTTAACTCTTCTCCCTGGATGTTGTTGGGGGGGGGGTGAAGGGTGGTCGGGATTGTTCGAAACCCCGCATCCCCTTGGAATTTCTCCGGGATGTGACTGGAGGGCGGTGGGACGGGGACAGAGACGCTGGAAGCGTCGCTTTCTCGATGCCCAGGGGAGCAAGGAGCGCGGACGCGAGATAGATATGGACGGGCGGGGCGAGGGGTTGACGTCGTCCTCTTCACGGAGACGTATCCATGTGCGAAGGAATAATTCTTATTCATATATGTATATGCGCGTTGGACGTTTGGCCGGGAAAGATTTCGTTACCGCGGATAAAGCTCGGGACGCGTTGAAGGTCGAAGCGGAGCTGCGGTTTCTTTGTCCCAAATGCGGGGCTTAAGTCTCGACGTCGACATGTCGAGTTCGATGATATTGGGATATGCGATTGTAATTTTTTTTCCTGTTCTATCCACAAATCCGACGAGCCGAGACAGGAGCAAAAGAAAATAAGGAAAATAATTTATCACTGCTGAATTTCATCGGTGTCGCGCGAGACGTGCGAATGAAAGACTGTGTTTGTTTTGACGACTCTGGATTTCACGCTTTTAGTAGTAAATTAATAGTAGTAAATTATTTAATTATTTACTTATTTTTCCGTCAAAAGTAATTCGGAGATAATGAAATGATTATTTGAAAATAAACGTGACCCATAATACAGGAGTATTAAATGTCAGTTGTACTTATATTAAACGCCAAATACACTTCAGCTTTTAAAAAATGTTTTGGGTAAAAGGAAAATGCGTAATTTGCTTAATGCTTGAAAAGGATGCGAATCGACCGCTGTAGCATCGCGGGAAATATCGGTTTCCTTTTCATCGGATAGCTCGCGCGTTCTTCAATTCAATATCAATATACTAAAAAATAAATTAATCTCGAATTTCTCAGCACCGCGAGAAAAACAACTTCGTTGAGAATCTGTAGCGGGGGTGAGAAGTGAGCACGGTGTACGTTTTATTGTGCTGGATAAAAGTTTCAGAAAGTCCCTCACCAGCGGCAAACTTTGCAATCGTTGCCGTCCGAGTTCTCGACTCGATGGTCACGGAGACGCAACTATTACTTATCGGGGGGGGGGGATTAGTTTTTGAAGTTTTCTTGCCTTGGAACTCCATTGACATTAAGGAATTCTATACATTACCTTTGAAATAAATAATCCACGAGGAACGGTAAAACAGCCATGATCTTTGCTGCCAGGAGCTCATCCAAACGAACATCACACGTCACGCAAAACGAATGTAACTAATCCACACGTAAATATAAGTTTCCCGTATTCTCGAGCTTCAATTTGGATTCGTTCCCAACAAATACGCCGATATATATTTGAATGTCTTGGTGCAGCCGTCGCACTTTTCACTTCTTCATCGACAATGTCTTTTCTCAGTGTCTATCTCCTCATCCTCCGTGTCTTCGCCTCACGGTTTTCTCTACCCTATAGGTACATCCGACTCACTGACCTTTACTTCATCGTTTACTTATACCCGCGAACTAATGGCTTCGGACGTATGTTGGAGTAATCTTCAGATATTCATTTTCCCTCCCCTTCTCTGCCTCCCTCCACCTCTCTCTCTCTCTCCCCCTCTCTCTCTCTATGACGTTCGCTTTCATCGTAGAGCATGAAAAGTGGATGATCAGATCTGAGAGATGGATTATTGGGTAGTGCAGCGGATTTAACATTCCTATTGCTATATATATCTACAGATCTGCTTCCCTGATACACACTATACTTTGAAGGAAGTGAAAAAATCTTTAAAGCTATTTCAATGATGGACGCTTAAAGATTTTAGATTATTTATCAAAGATTAAAGAAAACCTATTAACGATAAAGAAGGAGTTTAAGAGATTTTCGGGATGTCTCGATTAATTTATCCTTAGATACATTTATATGTAGATATATATATATATATATATATATATATATATATATATATATATAATATCCAAACAGACCAAAGAAGCAGGTTGTCGAATTGTCCTAGACGGGTACCGCACACCTGTCCCAGCAGTTCTCTAAAAGCCAGATGCGAAAGAGGGTCGCGACGCAAAGCCAGTGAGAGACAGAGAGAGAGAGAGAGAATCAGCAACAGTAGTCGTGGCTGTGCAACCCCTCTGAGCTATATATCTAAAGAGGGTGAAGAGCACGTCAGGGCGAGGGGTAGGGGGACTGCTGCGGCTGCTGCCGCTACTGCCACGCTGGAGGGCGGTGCTGTACGCGAACTAGGGAAAAGATCCGGCAGTCAACGGGGGGCTGTGCGAGGCGAAGGGGCGAGTCGACGAGAGAAACCCGGTTGGACGAGCGAAGGGGGTGAAATTGCGCGAGACCAGAGGGACGAGAGAGAGAGAGAGAGAGAGAGAGAGAGAGAAAGTCGAACTCGCACTTCTAAAGAGGATGGAACGGCTCTCTGTCTCCCTCTCTCTCTCTCTCTCTCTCTCCTCTCTTTCCACCGACGGACGCTGATATAGCCGGACTGAAATGGATGTACGCCAGTACCACCAGCACGATTGGTATATATACGCTGTATGGGGTATTTCCCTTGTATAGCAGCTACACCTCGCTTTCCCATCCCCCCTGCCCCTGCCGCCTGCACCTGTATGCCGCGTTGTTACGTGTGCTCTTGCGTGCGCGAGCCCGAACGCGTCGGCGCTGGTTTTCTGCCCGGACAAATGGAACGGTATTGTCGGAGAAGAGGAGGGTGAGAGGGACAGAAGAGAGAAAGAGAGAGAGAGAGAGAGAGAGAGAGAGAGCCCATATATCACGCGGAACTGGGTTTGACAATCGGACCCTGCGCGTTCTGGACTGGGATTGTGTCAATCGTTGACCTTTTCATGATGTTCCCTTTTCTTGTTCAATTTTTTTTCCTCTTCACCTGGATTCTGACAAAATCGCGACGATGACGACGGAACGAACTTTAGCTCAATTTCCAAGCTATTTTTCTGCCAAGAATTTATGTATAATATATGTAAGTAAGACGTTGACAAATCGAGTTACCGAAACGATACATGAAAGAAATAATCAGTTACAGCTGCATAATAATGGGTTTATAATAGTTTACCAATTCAATCGGAGAAAGTGCAAGGCTAATAAGGCAATCGTCTTGATTTAGCACGCAAAGAGAATTGTTTCTTTTCTTTTTGACTATTACTCAATCGCTTTGTAATCCGGAACAAAAAAATATCCAGCTGACGCCTGCATCTTCAAAGGGCAGACCTGCCTTTGTATCCTTGGATAAAAGTGGAATCTCGTTCAAAAATGTCTTTATATGCATACATACATACATTCATATATATATATCTACACACATATACATGTGTACCCATATCTTCGCATCAGCGTAGCGCAAGAACGTATAGTAGTGCAGTTTTCGCGCTCTCGTTTGAACGACCGTGCGTCGGTACCCGGTCTATATGTTTGAGTGTATTCACGCGTGTGCGCGCTCACACATATACGCTGCGCGGTGGCGGTCTCTTTCAGAGGAAAAGAGATGCTCGTGTATAGTTGGGGCGACGTGTAATGGCTCGCTTTATGTTTCTCTCTCTCCCTCGCTCGAGAGAGGTCATTCGCCCCCTTGAGGGAAGGTGGCGCGGGACTTTGGACGAGGTCGCGGAAGGCCGACCGAGACGGAGCTATATATAATGCGCGCGTAGCGCGCGCCCTCTGCTTCTCTCCCTCTCCTGGCCGCCCCCGTTGTTGGCGCGTCTACGCGGAAATCGGGGCGCCTCCCCCTCTACGCTTTCTCTCTCAGGGTTGAGAGATGGGAAATCGGGGTTGATGTCCCTCCATCCCCCTTCCCCGCCCCCTCCTACCTAACCCTCTTCAATCCTTCCTCGGTGCCTCGGCGTTTCGCGTATTACTCGCTGTCTCGCGCCCCGTTTCCAAGTCTCTCTCGGTTTCACTCGCGCTCTCTCTCTCTCTCTCTCTCTCTCTCTCTCTCTCTCTCTTCCTCTCTTGACCTTTTCTCCGCGACCCTTTATCCGGGCAATAATTAATTCCTCCTTCGTTCGCTCTGCCTCACTCTCTCTCACTCTCTCTCTCTCTCTCTCTCTCTCTCTCTCTCTCTCTCTGCCTCTGGTTCTCTTTCTTCTCGTTACCTATTGCCGACTTGACTGGGACAAGGATTTACCCGACTACGCGTGGTTCGACCCTGCGCGAAAGGCCATTTATCGAAGAAACTAAGGGGTGGAAAAAAATTGGAACGCGACAGCGACAAGTTGTGGAAGGAAAGTCCCAGGTCAATTTCGAATCTTGGCTATACAAATGCATTATTGTTATTTCGTACTTTTAGTGGACTCGTTATTCCTTCGTGTATTACCTTTCGTGGACTCGTTATTCCTTACAAGTTATAATCTGTGTATTTCTTTTATGTTGTAAGAATTACATAATGAATTTTCACGTTGTTACTAAAAATAACTGGCCGAGCTTGAGCGTAGCACACGAGAACACGAGTATGATTATGCACAGATACTCGAAAATTAAGTTGCACGTGGTAACGCATAATTAATTTGTATGCTTCTTTTCTATTCACGATTAATTGCATTGGGGAAAATTTACTTGAAAATCATCGATATCAACAACGAGTGTGTTTTCTCTCTTGCTTCTTACTTGGAAAAATTGAAGTTTTATTTTCGATTCACGAGGTGTAAATATTTGATAATTTAATTAACTTTCGATCAGTATTTTTTTTTAGAAATCACACTTTAACCCAATTTTCAGTCAGGCAACATTACAGAAAATTACACGTAATTTTCAAGCAATATTTTCAGTTAATAAATCTTCTTTGTGCGCGCTATACAGCAGTGAGCAATCGCCGTATATTATGGAGCGTGATGGAAAACATTGCCTATATTAAAAGACCGGCTGAAATCGAAAATTTCATTAGAGGCATATTACACATAGAACGCTATAACTTTCAACCATAACAATATAGTAGTATTAATTTCTGAATTCACAAATCACGTTAACAGCCGAGCGCTGCTTTTTAATTTTCTCTCTAAAATCCACAAGGGCGCTTTAAATTCGAATTATTTCATGCTTGGTCCAGGAAACGTCCGAAGTCTATATAAAATACTCGCAGAAGACCTCCCGTACTATTCCGCTTTTCAGGATCTGCGCAATCCCGCGGTATTGCTGTCAGAGTCCAGGGGATTCTATATATACTAGACAACCCGATTTCCCGGATTAAATAGTTCACCGAACTTTCTTTATCGCGCAGGCGTCGAGGGGTGTCTCCCTCCGGGGCAGGAGTACACTGAGAGCAGACGAAATCGATCAGCTCGAGTTCAACGGAGGAAAAAAGGAGAGAGATAGCGCCCGTATACGAAGTGAGATAGGTGAAGTAAGAGACTGAGAGAGAGAGAGAGAGAGAGAGAGAGAGAGAGAGAGAGAGAGAGAGGAAGGCATCATTTTGACAGACGTTCTTTTCACTCAGTATGTTCATCGATAAAGTTTGGTTCTATATATCTTATTTACACGCGTACGATGTACATTCGCCAAAATAAGAAATTATCGCGTAACACACGACTGCCTTGCTATTTTATACAAAAGAGTTCCTACCTTGCAACACGCGTAGACTCATCTGAGAAATGTATTATATAGTCTCACAAACCTCATATAAGTATGAAATATTTATTTCAATTCACGGAACGAATCCGCGAATGCCCCTCGCCCATCCCCGTCCTTATCTAATTTATCAACGATCGTGCGCACCGCTTATATAAATAAACGAAGCCCGTCCCTGATCTTCGTTCGAGTGCGCTTTTATCGCTTGTAGATGTATATGTGTCGCGCATGGGTCGAGCAACCTCGAGAGCCAGGGACGCACCCGATCGCAGTTATATAGCTCGGCGCGGGATTTGTACTCGTTGTATGTATATACAGAAACGGAATGTGCTCTCTCTATGTTTATATGTGGATTTGGGAGCATCAGGGTGTCGCACTGGCAGAATTAAAATCCACGGAGGAACGCCTCGTGGGAATGCGAGGGGTTGTTGGGAGGCATAGAAGGGGAAAACGGTCGTTGAATTTGGTTTAGTTTCTTTGATAGTATTTCATCATAATGTATTGCTTAAAAAATATGCAATGAAAGGTAGATGATATTGTGTTCTTTATTTTGGAGTTTAGTTAAAGAAATTTCGTTATTAGTTTTTAATCATAATTATTAGTTTCACACCAAATGGAATCTACCATCATAGGAATTTCCATGGATTTTACTAAACTTACACAACATGTCTATTATTGCTGAAAACAGTTTTTAAATTAACTTTCTGTCACGCTCTTTAGCCTTTTCAGTAACTTTGATTTTGACTACTCTACTATATAAAAACTTCCACAGTCCTTTAAGAGTCTAGAATTAAAACATGTCACATTAAAAAAAGTCATAGGAATAAGGAAAGTATAGACAACGTGATATCGCCGTTGCTATTGTGATGGATGAAATCTTCCCAAGTGTGAGAAGGAGCTGTTCGCCCTCAACCTCTTTCGAACCACTAAGTTGAATCGTTGATTGACTGTTTGTTCAATATGAATCAGCATTGTCTTCCGATTTGAATTCACTTGGCGAAGTTGTTTTCGACAAGGGGAAAGATGTGGCCTTTCACTGTCTTGATTACTAGTTTGCTTTGCAATTGTATCATTAACCATACAATTCATCACCAATTATAACCTTAGAAAGGAAAATACATACCTTTGTTCAACTGCTTTTCAATCTCACTTTCTTCGTTAGAGAAAACGTTAGGGTTAAGTTTCGTTGCAGCCCTTGCCAAATGTAAAGCCTCGGATAAAATCCTTTGACTTGTACTCCAGGACTGTATAAACAATATTAAACAACGGTCTGGCACCTTCTTTTATATCACAAACAAAGGCATTGGTTTTATTTAAACATTATCAGTTTTTTTTTAAAGATTAAGACTGCCTAGAATCAGATTAATTTCTAATGGGTATCTCTCCTTAAATCACGAATACCAGTCATAGAGAAGTGTTTTTTTCCACGGACAAGTTCCCTAATAGAGAACAAAAATTTTCGGCGGCGCCTTGGCCTCGACACTCAGCCATTTCACATTTTCCACAGAGCGGCAAAAATTGTTTTAATGAAAAAAAATCGACGAATCGATGGATGCACTTCTAGTGACCAAATTTTGCCCTTTGGCTCATAGACAATTTCCGGTGTAAACGCAGGACCGAGCAATCCTATTCTTCATTTCATCATCCACTCATTCCTCTTACTTACGGATCCCGCTTTGTTGGTATTCAAAACAAGTGATATATAACCCAAATACACGCATATTTAATAGAATAAATCAATCCATGTTTCACCGTAGCAAACAACCTGATAAACTGCATAACTATAGATTTTCTGATCGATCATCTAGCATGGTTAACTGTACTTTCGAAACCTTTAATAGATACAGCATTTAAGCAACTCATTATAATTTGTCTTTACCATCTTGGAATGTTCAGATCAACCCAACAGTCAATTCATAGAATTTTAAGATTAGACTGTTAAGGAAGTTGTATTGGCTAACCATTATGAATGTTAAAATTGCAACATATTCGTCATTAGTGGGATAAGAGAGAATTAATTTTTAAAAAATATGGAAATAGCCATAGTATATGATGTCATATAATATCATTTCAGACTATAAATTTTCGAATAAGATTATAAAATATAACTATTCATAAACTCCCTTTTTATATTTTGCTCTCCATTTTTCAATTCATCAGTGTAATATCCGGATGGGAAAAATTCTATCTTTCTTCCCGACCATTTGATCCACGAACTATAACTGGGATAACTGTAGAAGATGGAAAGATATATGGGAAAATGTATTACAAGTTTACACACATATCACGATTACTAGTAAATTTCAAAGTGACGTGTTGTGCCTCAACTTTTTCGTAGTACATTTTTGACAGAAATGTGCATAAGTAGATAATGTCCGGAAATAACGGAGCCATAATTAAGAGAATAATGTGTATAATTTTTGACGTTCGAAATTCTGAATTTTAAATCACCATATCGGCTTATCCACGCAAATCTGATAGAAAGCAAGAAACTTACTGCAGCTGTAATTACGATAATATTTTTCGGAAATTATGAAATCATTCCTAAAATAGGAATAAAAACAAACACAGACCTATATATAGATATACATCTACAATATCGTTCGTTTTTCCTCGAACTTGTGGCTTACTCGCTTTTACTTTTGATTCTCCTTTGAACGGTATACGGATTGCGCAATTTCTCCTACTCGCCTCTATTATGCTTTTTCCAAGTGTTGCGCATTTCACGCGGGCGAACGTACTAATTTCGCTATATACTATATATATCTACATATATATATGCATGCTTCTTGGGTATAATTCCGCATTATGCGGGTTTCGCAACGGTATATAGAAAAAATATGACTTTTCTTCGTATCATATAATGCATATCTACGGTCAGTCGCGAGCGCGGTGCTCGCACGACGAAAGGCATTAAAACGGTGAACAGCGAGAAAAAAGCGCTTGTCCCGCACTTTAAGGGGCAGCGATGAAAGGGGGGGGGGAGATCTAATGTGTACAGTTTTTGTGGTATATCAGGAATTTTTGCTTCTGGCTGATACAAAATATTTTAGCGCAACATATAGATACTTTCTAAAATAAAATATCCGAGGTTCTAATTAATTGTTGTCCTCGATTTATCTTATCAATAAACGAATATTATTTTTTAAGTAATATTAGCAACTATTCTTATGAAAAATATGAATGCGAAGATTAGTTGTATATTGATTCAATCGCTTGGTTTTAATAAATGAAGATGGGTCATTTAAGTTAACATTTAGAAATTTCAAGTCGCCATCTAGTGGTCCATGGCAGTTTTTTAAATAGAATAAGTGAATATTTATCGTACTGAGTAATTCACCTCACTGTAATTGATCTAAAAAGAAAAATACCCTTATTTATAAATAATTTTTCAACATTAGTCCACGAACATGGAGAAACTTATTTCTATCCCGATGAGGATAAATACGATGAACTAGTATACATCTAACATTTATATAATATCGGTGCCTCAATTAAATAAAATAAATAGAGAGGAGTGTACGATGAAAATTCAATTTTCAGAGGCCCCGTTATTATACATGGGCAAACATCGACTGGTATCCGGAAACAAAAGGAACTGCGATCGGGGCGCATCCTGGCCGCTACGCAGCGCATCCCCCGCTCGCGCCCTCGGGCGAAAAGTCACGGGGAAAGTATCTCGTTCGCATACGCATACATGTTATACACGGTGCGTGGCGTTTCGCGAGCATACATACTCATGTAGTGCGCGCGTACTATAATCCACTCTACGCGCAAGGATTCGTCGTCCATGTACATATACATTAGTGCAGCCGCGTAAACGCACTCGCGACCTCTCGCCGGGGAACCGCGCCGCCCGCGCGCTGCCGTTGCGAGGGCGAGGGAGCAGCGGCAGCAGCAGCGGCGGCGGCGGCGGCGGCGGCAGCGGCAGCGGCAGCTACGGCGACGCGTATATGTAGCTGCAGCCACCGTGTGTATAACCCGCACGTATACATGCGCGCGCGCGCGCGCGCAAAGCCGCCGCTCCGTGGCGCACCGGTGCGCTATAGATACGCGTAATATGGTGGGGAGAACTCGCCGGTATAACGCGCGCGCGGCGGTTCTCGCGAAAAAGGAGGAAGGAGAGAGCGAGTGAGAGAGAGAGAGAGGGAGAGAGATAGAAGGAGCCCGGCACAGGCCGATGGCTGCCGCCGCCAGTAGACGGCAGCACTGCGCCCGGCGCGCATCTCCTCCATTCCTTTGACGCGAGTGAGGTTGCCGCCGCACGCGGAACTTTTATTTCATCTCTCACTCGCTCCCACACTTTGTCGACGATCCTTGCTCTCTGTCTCTCTCTCCCTCTCTGTCCGAGAGGGACGAGAGAGTAGGAAAGGACAGGGGGGTGAGTGAGAGAGAGAGAAAGAAAGATAGAGCGACGCGGGAGTACGCAAGCGCGCGTGAACACGTACGGAAAGGCGTATGCGCGCACACGCACACACATACATGCGAATAGAGCGATCGCGCGCGCGCGCGCGGCCCGCAGTAGAGCAGTGCCGAGGGTTCACGGACGACGCGCAGTGCCGCGAGATAAGCGTCCCCGAGGTGTATGTATACATATATATGCGTTATATTGCCCGGTTTGTGTCACCCGAGTGAAAAGAGAGAGAAGGGAGAGACGGAAGCTGAGAGCGAGAGTGTGTGTGTGTGTGTGTGTGTACAAGAGAGAAAGAGAGAGAGAGAGAGAGAGAGAGAGAGAGAGAAAGCGGAGATCGAGAAAAGGCCGAAGGCGAGAGAGATCCAAGGAGGAGGAGGAGGAGGAGGAGCACGAGGAGGATCTGGTGACTGGCCGACAGGATGAGATCGTCGTAGCCAGCGTCGTCGACGAGGACAAAGAGGTGGAGCCGGTAGCCGAGCCAGGGACGAAGCGTTTCCGAGGATCCTCCGCGGGCGCCCCATAATCGATTTCGAAAAGGATCGTCTGCTCCGACCGCCATCTGTCTCTCTTTCTTTTTCTTTACCACATTCTGTCTCCCTCTCTCTCTCTCTCTCTCTCTCTCTCTCTCTCTCTCACTCACTCTTCCTCGCCCTCGCGAACATTCGGCCGCTCGCCGTTGCTGACGGGCCCCGTTTCGCCGCCGATTCTTCCTTACCTTTTGCTTTTTAATTCCCGCATTGTTTTCCTGCCGGCCCCGTAGAGCTTGGAGCGCGAGGCATCGGGACGCGCCTACGTACAGGATCGTACCGGGTGCGGCGCCCAGCGGCCATTTAAAAGTCCGCCGAGCCGCGGCGCAGCTGCCTTGGCGGCGCGCTCGCTCCTCGCGCCCGAAGGTCAACGAGGCGCTGGCGCACCGGGGCAGCGGCGGCGCAACGGCGAGCCTCGTCCCCGGGGGGGTGGGGGGGGGCGTGTGTGGACTGATTGCGCGCGTTGTAGTCGGAGCACACCTCGCCCCGGTCGACGTCCCGCCGCCTCGCCCGCTCATCGCGTCTGTATGTGCGCGCCTATGATTCTTCCACAGCATCCCGGAGCAGCCTCCCGCCGAGTCGTTACGTAAATCTGCGTACGCGCGTGCATCGCCGAGGATGGAAGACTCGGGAAACGGGCTGATTCGTCCGTTGTGAATCGTTATCGCAGTGCGCAATCGCCGGAGATAGAGAGAGAGAGAGAGAGAGAGAGAGAGTGAAAGGACGGACAAAGGAAAACGAACGAAAACGGGAGCGACGAGCGCAGCTGTCCCGTCCTCCCCCTCCCCCGCCCCTCGGGGGGAAGAGTGTGATAAATAATTATTATGTTGTGCATCGAGTACAGTAGTGACGGCCTGCCATTGCTGCCGTAAACCAGTGTTTTTCTTGTGCTTGTATATCTTGTTCTCGAGTCAGTTTTCGCCGCGCGTCGTCGCGGAATAATAAAAAAGGGGGAAAAAGTTGGTTCTTCGCCCGTTCTTCGGTCGCTGCTTTCTCGTACGCGCCCTTTCCGAGCGACGAGCGAGGGGCAGGAAGAGGAGGAGCGCGCGAGGACAGCGAGAACGAGGCGGTTACCAATCGTCGTCGTCGTCGTCGTCGTCGGCGTCGCCACCAGCACCACCAGCACCAGCAGCGCCCGCCCTTCTACAGATACACACAGCGTCACCGGGTGCGATCGCCCCGGGGGGGGAGCTGGGACCTGCTCTCCGGCTGCGCATCCTCACTCTCCCTGGTGCGTGTGTGTATGTGTATTTGCGTGCGCGCGTGTCCGTGTCTCTCCGGCGAGATTCGGAGTCGTCGACGCCATCGATTTCTGCCTGAGTAAGGGGTGACGCTTGCTTTTACACATCCGTATCTGCACGTATACATTGCATCTGTTTATCGGTGTCCGCGCACGATGTCCGTATTACCGCGGGTCGAAAGATTTTTCGAGGATGGCCTAGAGAAAGAAAAGAAAAAGAACGAGAATATGCCGACCATCTTTCTCCGCGCCAGTACGAAACGGGGGGGGGGAATAGGGGAAGACGAGGAATGTCAGTTATGCCGGATTTGATTAATGACGATGCTCGGGAGGAGTATACGTCTGTAAAATAAATGTCGATCTGCTGATAAGCGGGTTGAGATAGTTGTTGGATAACTTGGACTCGTTTTTTTTTTTTTATATACGTAAGCTCGGGAAATTTCTTTTAAAGACGCTAGGATTTCAATATTCAAGGTTAATTTGACGAAAGACGTTCGCTTATTGTATATAAGTTTTTCGTACATTGTTGTATCCCTTTTTGTTGGCTTATCAAAGCCTAAACGGATTAACAGGTCGCTCTAGGAGATGTCACGGGAAATGATAAAAATAAAAGACGCCAATGATATGGAAGTGACGGCACTTTGGAGCATCAGTCGCACAAAAAATTCACAGCCAAATCCCGAGACTTTGTACCGCGAGAGTAAAGATTTATCGTTCTAATATCACAGCAATCGTAAACTTCCAATTGCTAGTGTTAAGTAAATATGAAGCTTGAGCCGCGAATATATGAAATTGCGTAGGCTGACGTGGAAACTGCTTGGTACAGTTTCTATATCTATAAATATAAACGAAATTCACCTCTTATACTATAATGAAAATATAAGCTATAGTCGTGAAAATAAATTTTGATGAAAATTTCGTCGAAAATTCCGCGGGATGCCTACTGCAGACTTGTGTTTAACTAGAGTCAAAGCTGCACGATTGTATCTGAAATCTGTCGATATCCTTCAATCTTAAATATAAAACATCGCTCTACTTGCGCTAGACTCCGAAGGTTAAAAAGTTCAATTTTACGCTTTGAGCTGCCGAATGATTGAATTTAAACGTGAACAAGCAGCTCGAGGATTTATAAATTTTATGAACTTCTAGTTTTGGATGAATTTCTTGATCTAATTGAGCCCTTGATCTGATAACAAGATTCATTGATAGCGAAATTTATATTCTGAAAAACATACTATTCACAACTGAAAATTGATTTCTGCATCGATGCACGTTATAAATGCATTTACGAAAATTCGATAAGTATAACCGCAAGCACGCAAGTTTTCGAGACATTAATTCGTCTCAATTTTTCTCTTTCTTTGTTTATCTTCTGTATGCAGAAGAATAAGGAACTGAACGAATGGGCGACACAAAGGGAATTGAAGGAACAAGACTGAATTATAATTTAAGCCAATGTATTTCTAGCGCAAACTCGTTTCTTTTCTCCCCTCTGAACTTTCATTTCTGTTTTCTGTAAAAAAAGTCTTCTTGCATTCCATTATCGATCCATTTCGATAATTTGAAATCTACAAATAGGCGCATTTACTCGAGGCCAATGAATTTCCCTTTCCCGTTGTCTTTGCAACCACCAGGAAGATACGCGCACTCTTGCGATAACGACTAATTACGTATACAATTACAAATTCAAACAAAAAGCAACGCATCCAAAATATTTATTTTTACAATTCGAGAGCGCAATCGATAAATTCTAAAGCCAGCGTTCGCGTTCCGATTCGATTCAAACGAGGCGCGGCTTTAAAAGGCACAGGAAAGCAAAGGAAGGAGAAAAAAAAATAGCAGCTGAAAATAACGAAATCTGGTTTATTTTATATCCGTGTAAAAATCGGCCGAATCGACAAAACAAGCCCATTGTGCTTTCTTTACACGGAATCTTTTTCTTTTCGCCAACGCAACGTAATTTCGCAACGGTGTATATATATATGTATATGTATATCTGCACATACATCGGCGCGCCGTTAAACTTTTTAACCATTACGTTCATCGCGGGGCTTCGAAATGTTCCCGGAAAAAAGTGTAGCGGTTATTCCATTTCTCTTTCTCTCGCTGTTCGCCCATGCGGCAAGGCATCCGAAACATTTGTACACGCACTGCACTTTGCACACAGCGTTTCTCAGTTTAGCTCGTGTACGTATACCTACATGCTATAGTATGTATGCACTCTATACACGTATATATAGCGAGTACTGCGGCCTGAAAACTTTTTAGCACGGGCTATATATACGTACATAGACGCCCGCGCGAACTTTTGATCAGCAATCTGCGTCGCGCATTATGCGCACCTACTTACACACACGCGCGCGCGACCACCCACCGACACACAAACACACGCGCACGCGCTCGTGTGCATGCGTATTTATACGTACGCATATGTGCATGTGCATGTATGTATACACGCCAACTTCATTATCAAGGTCGACCTCTCGCGCGCGCGTGGGTGTCGCGGGCTTCGAAGAAAAAACTCCTGCCTCTCTCGCCAACTCGCGCACGAATTTCGCGGGACAACGCCCGTGGGGAGGAGTGAGAGGCATAAATCGAGTTGCATGCGTACAAGTCTCGCGTTTATATATATATATATATATATATATAATTTAGAATTATTATATTAAAAATATGATCTTCGAGTAGAAGGTCATATTTTGAATTGAAAAATTCACAAATATATTCAATACACAAATTTGAATAATTTTTCGTTTAATAAACAAAATCTCATTGCAATTTGACTCTTTCCCTTGAAATGTTCCGGAGAATATTTTCAATATTTGCAATATTTTCGTAGGACATTGTTTTTTAGATACTGAAAGTTATATCTTTAATTTTAGCGTTATTCGATCAACATTAGGAGAAGTTAGTCTGCTGCATTTAGTTCATCGTATCTCTCTCTCTCTCTCTTTCTCTCGGCGTGCGTGCGCCTCATCTATTGTCAAAATTACAGTATTTTCATGGAATTGAAAACTACCTTAGTGACGCCGGCCTTTTTTCTTGTTAGTGCACATGTACACGAGATGATCCCACATCCGCATCGCAAATAAGCGGGGGCGAAATTGCTTATTCCTCGGGCGCCTCGTTCATTAAAACGATGTTGCGCGAACTTGAAGGCGAACGATAAGCTGGTTCGAGGAAGTTAGCTTGAGGGGTGGGATCCACAAATAGACATGCACACGCGCGCACACACACAGACACACTTAAATGAATGTGTTCGTATGCGCGAATGTGCGCATGTATGTATATGTTCCGTGTGGGATCCGCTGACAGGAGCACCTTTGCGACGCGCTAACAGGATATTACGTCGGATAGTTTTAGGTCTGCGTCGTCGGATCTGATATACCCTTGAACGACTGCCCGTGCGCGTAGACATGCACGGACGCTCACACGGAGTCTCGCAGTGAGAATTCTTGAAACAGGGCACGGTCATATCGTTATCATACTCGCCTTACCGCGCCCGACCCATTCTACTTAGGGTTGCAATTTCATTTATATATGCGTATCAATACTAATAAAATAATAATTCAATGCCGATTATCACCGAACTGCTCTCGATATCTAATGAAACTCAACAGTGATATATTTATTGCGGTGCTATAAATAAATAAATATATATATACATATATGATGCAACGCGGAGAGTTAAATAGTTTTATCGATTTAAAAAATTACACACGGACAGGCATAACTCTGTTTAACCCGCAGCGCCGTTATTTCACGCTGGCTATCGCTATTAAATCGACTCCGCGCATCTTAATATTAAACGTTTCGACGAAAGTTCCTTCACTGCGCCCGGCTTTAAAGAGTACAATGTACAACGAGCGCGCGATTGTCCGCGACTTTCTTGGGAGAAAAAAAACTATGCCCGCTACGCGAGTGCACGAAACGTGCATGATTCATTGCTCTCTCGCGCATTGCGCATTGCGCACGGACGGAAAACTGTAGCGTCCGGAATCTCGGCGCGAACGCATCGCCCGCGCACACGCGTTGATTCCGTCGAGGCGAAATCTCCGCAGAACGGCGGAGAAACGGGAATTTGCCTCCGTTCGGTCGCCGCGCTCCCGACGCTCCTGACGGACCTTCGTCAAATTTTTCGCCGCCAAACGACCTCCTCCTCGATCATACGGAATTTCGGGAGTGTGGCTCGGCGGAACGCGCCCGCGATCGTCGGCCAGCGGTGATGCCTAAACGAGCGCTATTTTGTAGCGCGAAATTGCCAAGGGCCCGGTCTCGCCAAATTGCGCAGGACGCGAGGAATTTCATAATACAGCGGCGGGAGGCCGAGGTTTGCGGCGTTGCCTCGTTGCGGCCGCCCCCGGGAAGGAAATCGTTGGGAAATCGATTTATACGGCTCGTTCGGCGGACGAGAATGAGCGAAAGCTCGGGGAACGACGCGGGGAGGGTGGAGGGGGAGGAGATTCATTCCGTCGAACTGCTGATCCGTCGATTTCTTAGCGCGGCGAGGCTCGCGGATACGGGGACAACGCTTAGCGCGCTCCCGCTTTACGGCTCGTCGCTCTCAAAGGCACCGAGAACGAGAGCAATCCGGCGAGCTTATTTTCAGATTCTTAATTCGTCGATACGCCGAGTCGGGCGGTACGGGAATACGATTGTCGCGCCCTTCGGTTTCTCGACTTCTCGATTCTCACTCGCGAACGACTAAGCAGATTCCGATTACGCGCAGGAGAAGAAAAACATTTATTCAGTTGAGAAGGATCAAAAGTAAATATGAGAGGTCATCTTATATTTTTCACGATTTTCGGGAGAGATTTCTATGCATAAGTGTGCAGAATCCGTTCCTCGTGACCCCAATCTCGTGCAGACGTCAGACTCGTTGAGAAAAATTGGAATGAATTCTGAGTCGTTGACGCGTCGAATAGAAATGTCAGAAATACGACTGAAAACATTTAGTTGCCGTAACTCTGTCGGTAGAATTAAAATCTCGTCAACTTTTCAATTAATGGAAACATTTTTCTTAATCAGCATAAACTTTTATTAAATCCAGTAAATACTTAATTAGGACATAAGATATATGGTATTGCTCTGTCGACATTCAAAGGCATTTAACTGCGATTGGACATTTTCTTCAGTGCTGTTTAAATAAGTAAAATTAAAGTATAAATTAAGTATAAATAAAAGTATAAATAAAGTAAAATTCAAGTATAAATAAAGTATAAATTAATAAAATGTCTCGATAAAGAGTTCGATTTTTCATCGGCATTTGCTGTTGCTAAAGAATTGTTTAACAGACACGACAAAAGATTATCGATTTGTTTTAATTATACAAAGGATGATTTAAATTCGTATCTGTGTGTGCGTGTGTGCGCATACATACACACTCACACACACACACACACCTTCGTACGATATACCCCTCGAAGATTAAAATTGAACCACGTACGACGTGGATGCGCCAAGCGTATTTTCCAATTTCCGACGAGCCGTTATTCCGATCGAATGCGCACAGCTGAAACGCCGCCCGCACGAGGTTCGACCCCTCCCCCCTGCATCTGTAAAATATAGCGGTTATCGAGCGCGGGGATCGAGCAGATCGTCTCGATCTGGCTCGCGCGACGAGCGGAAATAAACGTCGCGCGCGTTTAATATTGCGACGGGCAATTCGATCACATTTCTATAGCTATATATATGAACGAGATCTTTTACGAAATCTCGAATGCGCCCGCGTCCAAAATCAATGGGTATGCATACATGCGTATATACATCATGCTCGCCCAAGAATCACGGAGACGAGACGGAGAGCAGAGATTAAACAAATCGTGAAAAAAAAAACGAGAGAGAAATGATAGCCTCCCGCGGTCACAATGTTATCTCTTCTTTGCTCGCGGGGCGAGCGCGCCCTCGCATTGTCTTTCTCTTGTTTGGGAGGGACGAAAAATAAAAACAGCCAACTATCAAACAAAAAATGCGACGAATCAGCGAGAAAGGGGGGGGGAGAGGGGGAGAGAGAAGTGAAAAGCAGAAGGGCGGTACGACCGAGGACAGGGCGGGAGAACGAGAGAGATAGAGGCTCGAATACATAATTTCGGATTACAAACGCGCTCGCCGTCGGCGAGGATAGGAGGAAGGAGGTTGGGGAGCCCAAGGAGGTAGGTAGGAAGGAAAGAAGAAGCGAGGGGAGCGAAAAAGGGGACCGAAACGCCGGGGCGCGCACAAACAATGCAAAAGTCGGCCGCGGCCGTATTCCGTGTGTATATATATATATATATATATATATATATATATATATATATATAATGGGGAGGGGTGGATGAAACGAGAGCGCCGGGCGCGCAGGGGCGGATGAAAAGAAGGTGGCGGGGCTAACAAAAACGTATGTATATACAGATATATGTGTGTGTGAGGACGTGTATCCAAATACACGTTTACCTATACATGCACGTGCACGCTGATCCATAAAACCCGGCGCGCAAGAAGAGATGAGAGAGAGAGAGAGAGAGAGAGAGAGAGACATAGAGAGCACGAGAGGCGAAATGCGCGAGGGTAAATGAATTCTCTCTTTCTCTCTCTCTCTCTCTCTCTCACTTTCCACACGCGCCGGGCTACAACAACGGCAGAAGGGGGTTGGAAGGGGGGATAACCCGCAAGGATCGATCGGAAATTTATAGCCCCGGACTCTCGTCCCCGGGCTCGTAAAAACCTTTTTTGCGCCCGACGAGGATCACCTCCGAGCCGAAGGAAATTCGTGTGTATATATATATATATATTTGTGTGCGCCCGCGTGTATGTGTCTATATGTAGATGTCTGCTCGACTCCTCTCGTACGCGTGTGCGTACGCATATATATATATATATATATATATATATAAGGTTGGTCAGGGAGGGAGCGAGGCTGGGGGGGCTTTTGCACGCACGATCGATGCCGCCGCCCGATGCGTGCGCGCGGGAACGGGCTCGTCCTCGTCGTCCTCGCCCTCCTCCTCGCCGTTGACGCTCTCCCCCACCCCCCTCTCTCTCCCACTCATTGTTTACCATCGCGTCGTGGGGCACGATCGGACCTGGGGAATCTCCCTCCCGTGCGGGCCCAGAACCGAGATATAAAGAAAACGATCGACGCCGCGGCTTTGTAGATCTGCAGAGAGAAAAGAGAAGAGTACGTAGAAAAAGGAGATAGTTGTATAGATTGTAAAAGTTTGTGTTCGTATACATAGCACGTCGAGGCGCGCGCGCGTGTGTGCTTTTGCTTTCTTTTTCAAACTCTGCTCACTCTCTCTCTCTCTCTCTCTCTCTCTCCTTTATATCGACGACAAGCTTTATTACAACCTCTCTGTCGAATCAAATTAACGATTACAGATATATATATATATAGGTTGGATTACAGGATATAAAAAAACTCCGCGCCGGTATTGTGCGAGCCAAAACCGGCGCATCCATAGTCGGCCTGAACTTAATTCCAAAAAAGAAAAAGCCTCCCCGTCCCCCTATTACGGCCCGCGCTCGATCCACGTCCCGGTTTTAAAGCTCTCGTCGCCGGGCGGGGTGGCCGGCTCTAAAACGCATCGACCGCGTTGTACGCGGACGGGGCGAAGGCTGGATGGAGGAAGCGGGCAGGGGGTGTGGGATCGGGGCTCTTTGTCAGAGAACCCCCCCCCACCCTCCTGCTCCCCATTCTCTGCGAGATCGTAGCCACTTTTGCGCCACGCGCATATCTGTATAGATAGGCGGAGGGAAGCTGCCGAGATTTCGCTATCGCCCTTCTCGCGCGCGTTGGCGATAAAGCCTCGTCGTTCCCTCTTTCGATCTGTGCGCCGAGCGCTTTCGGGGATGCGGGTATGCGAGGGGGGGGGGACGCCGTTCTTAAATTACGGAAGGTTATTAGTGGGTGAAGGGGCGGGGGATTATTCATTTTCTCGCCGTCTCATCTTTAGAGGGGTCTCATTGGATCGTTGTTTAGTTTCAAATACGTATGAATAATAACGAAATCATTGCTTTTCGTAGAAGTCCAGTATCCGACTTGAGCGTACTCGAGTCTAGCGTGGAAACGATCTGTTAAAATTCAGAATGTTCAAAAATGGCCGAAAATTGATTTGGGAATCGAAGGTGACAGAAAGGAGGATGTTCATCGTGCAGGCGATGCAACAATGAGAAATACAGGACGGCAACTAATATTCCTGTATGCGTAGTAAGGAATGCAAGTTTTTATCTTGGCATACGATTTTACGTTCCCAATTTCAAATCCATTGCCATTGCATATTTCACGACGTGCAATGGATCAGAAATTTACCGTAGTTAATCTTTGAATTCATAGATCTAGAAGCATCCATTATCAAGTGTACGGTGCAAATGATAATTCGTAAAATTCGACATTTCATAGGCTTTTAAAAAAGGGGGTCAAATTTACAAGTCTATTATCATTACTAGATATTTTATAATATCTCTTTTAATGGACTTTCATTGCACGTAAGATCATTAACACTTTACTCAGCATTTCGGGACATCATAATATTCCGATCGTCTGGAAAAAATCTAATTTTCGATTTTATGAAATCTCACTATTCCTTGCGTTATAGAAGAAATCTTCTACTTAGAAATTCGGAAAATCGTTCATTATTTTTTGCACGCTGGGCAATGGCAACAACGTGAAGAAAAAAATCTCAATGAAACTTGTAAAGGAATTGAAATTTTCAGTCGATGAATCGATTCTTGCGCGTAAAAGATATTCGTGATAATTGTATTAAGTGTATACTTACTTGACAACGTCGTCAAGGGTCGATTTTCCGCTCGGATAAACCAGATTCAGGAAAGCACTGTAACAATCCAATAGGAATTTACCCGTTCAACCGTT
This sequence comes from Sycobia sp. Sy_11, assembly GCA_018907035.1. Taxonomy (NCBI): domain Eukaryota; kingdom Metazoa; phylum Arthropoda; class Insecta; order Hymenoptera; family Epichrysomallidae; genus Sycobia; species Sycobia sp. Sy_11. Next base: position 238,760 of record JACCIC010000161.1, on the reverse strand, counting down.
CGTGGCACACAGAGGGCGCGTGGCCAAAGATTATATATATATATATATATATATATATATATATATATATATATATATATATTGACTGACGATCCCGTGCCCGGCCCCAGCATAGTTTCCCAACTTGCTGTGAAACGAGCGGGCGACGCACCAGTGAACCTTCGCGAAAGCGCAGAGAACAAGCGAAACTCTATAATCTAAAACTCTCTCTTCGCCCTCCCTCACTATCTCTCAGTCCTCTTTTACAAAGTTGCACCCCCCCCCCTCCAACGCCCCTGCCATCACTGTCGGTTCGGAAGCTCCTGTATCAAAGCGAGGGATGAAGATTTCTCGTTACTTCACGATGTGTATATATATATATATATATATATATATATATATATATATATATATATATATATATATATATATATCGATCCTCGTCTATGCATCAAGTGCGAACGTTCTACGAACTGAGGGGCTCGATTAACAAGTTGCGCGGATGGCGGGGATGAGCGGATATGACCGAACTCCAAAATTGTTCGCCAGTGCAAGAAAATCAATATATATATATATATAGTATTTTGCCCATTCGCTCGAATCATTTCATTTCATTTTTTAAAGGCTTTTGGATTATTACTCTGAAAAATAGGTTGGGCTCAAACTATATTTGCGATGAAAACGGTTTAATTCACATTATACATTTATGGGGCAAAGAGCAGCTCGGGAAATTTCTCAAATGAAGCGAATACATTTTTTTCTCACAAAATACATGCTCTATTGTATATTTTTTTGCTTTTTTTAATATTGTTTTTTTTCTTTTTTTGTGAGAATCCACGAGCCATTCATTCTTCGAGCCCTCCATGTTGAATAGCAGGATTTAAAATATATAAAAATTAACGTATTTCATTCATAATTTTTTTCACCCTCTGCCTTTTTGAAATCGAGAGATGATATCAGAACAGAGGCAAGAGAAAACCAGAAAGGAAGAAAAAGAATTATTTTCGGAAATATTCAACGATTATACATTTTCTACATTTTACTCACTTAGCTTAAAAATACGAATAACTGCAGAGCTTTCCTTTGCTAAGAGAGTGAACTTGATTAGGTTGCAATTATTCAATGTACATCTTAAATCGAAATAATTTCAATTAACAAACGATGAATCAAAAACTTTAACGTCATCTTTTTCAATTTTCCTTTCAATTTTAGATTACAATTGCGGGACACATTCTGCTTATCGAACGTTTTCTCGCTGTGCTATTTTGCACTTGAAAAAATGTTATTAAAACTCTCCCCAACACGTGGCGCTGGACGAACACATACACACATATACATAGAATATAACATGAAAATACAGAGAAACAGACATAGGCAGATTATATTAAAATCGTAAGGGAAAACAATACGCGTAATTATATACAATATGTAGATATCTAGTACAAAATCCACTATAAGAAAATGGCCGCAGTAGCCTAAATTATTAAACACAAACAAACACACACACACACACACACACACACACACACACACACACATATATATTTACGCGAACAGCGCGCGACAGTCTGACGCATTGCCTCCGACGGAAATAATCCCGATATCCCGAAGGAAAAGCGCGGAAGGACGGCGAGACGGGGCGGGGAGGGGGAGGTCGAAAAACGAGAACGGGTATCACACTTGAATCAGATTGATCCTTCTCCGCGACCCCCCCCCCGCCTACCCCCGCCGAACCCTCCGCACTTGCTCCGTTGTTCGTCCGCGTACGTGGGGCTCGGTCGCGCGCCTCGCGCGCGTAACGCCGGGGAATGCGCTGCCCCCCCCGTCACCCGTCGCCCCTACGCCCATCCGCCGACCTCCTCCCTCGGTAGGTGAATACCTTGGCCTCGCGCCAGAGGCTTTAACCTCAATTTGCAATAAAACGCACACACGCGCGCGAAATTTCTCCCCAACTCTCCTCTCCCCTTCTCGCTCTCTATCTCTCTCTCTCTCTCTCTCTCTCTCTCTCTCTCACGCTGTCCCTCTCGGCTGCTTCTCTCCGATGCCGCGCGGCTACGACATAGCTTTCATACACACATACTCGATTTTCTTTTCTTCTCTTCCTCGCTCGCCTCGCGCGCGTTAAAGTATCCGGGACGGTCGGTCACGGGGGACCGTAGGGATAGAAGGGGGTCGGAGGGAACGAGAGCGAGACGGAGAGAAGAGATTATACATTATATACATATATCTAGATTTTGCGTTTGCAGACGTATGTGTGTGTCCCCGTATCTGTATGCTTTTAGAGGTTATCGAATGCCGAGACAGGGAGAGAGGAAGCGATCTCCTCGAACGATTTCCTTTAACTTCTATATGTATGTATATAATAGTGAGATATATCGGCTATGCTGATGTGGGATAAATATCTCTAGAGCTTGCTGGGATTTCGTTTTCTCTCTATATCTCTCGCATGATTCTTTTTTATTCAGATTCGGAGATTCCAGCGACGGCGATTCCTTGACCCCGCTCGCTCTCTGCTTCTCGTTTCCATATAGTTGACGTAATTAATAGATCCTAGAGGTGATTGGAATTTAGTTGATTACTGCCGAAGAAGCTGCCAATTAAATTCATTCTCCTGCCTTCGCTCTCCCCCCTCTCGCTCTCTCTCTCTCTCTTCCTCATTCTCATTCTTTCCTTTGATATAAAAAAATACGCCCTTTGAATCAGATTTCAATCAGAGAATTTCACAAAATATGTTGCAAAGGCAAAAGTTTCGGAAATATTTTCTTTTTTATTCAGTTATATTTTCATTCGCCGTCGAATATTAATAAATTTTAAAAGCAGATTCCAATTAGTTTCATTTAATTCGTTTACAAATTAATTATAAATAATAATAAAAATATTAATGAATCTGCGGACAAAATGTAATATATCAATAATTAAAATTATTGATTATTATTTATTAATTATTCAATTCAGAAAGATAATCTATTATTGTTATTCGCACATATATTAATTACGTTCAACTTATTGATAATAATGTATAAAATTATGAAAATTCAGATTTATATACATCATCATCTATATACATCATATATATATATATATATATATATATATATATATATATATATATATATACATTGTATGATAAATAATAAGTCTTAAATTTGAATTAAAATTTTTTTGAATTTGAATTAAATTTGATTTAAAATTATTTTAACAATTCAGTGCCATTTGCTATTGATGGTTACTCGGTTGTCATACTCCAATTTTGGGGGTGTAACATTGAACAATAGTACTATTCATCTGATTTATCCGTTTCGTCCAACCAAGTCATTGTCGATCGGTTTATGAAAGTCAAGCGTTACCATCGATATAAGGATTCCTCACAAAAATTTTCTATACGCAGTTTATATTCAAAATGCCTCGTGACAATGTAACGGCCCCGAGAACAAAAATGGTCGTACAGTAAAAATTTACAAGATATAAGAACTTAATGTAAGCGATCGATCTGGAAAAAAAAACTCGAAAACGACGTTTGGAGTGCGTGAAATATGTTTATACACTTCGGCGCGACATTAAATCTGCTAAAAATTTACACATTGACATATTCGCTCGACGAATTTCTATTGAGTATACAGATATTAGAGGAATATTAATATTTTCATCTGCTTCTCGGTTATCCTTTCACGAAAAAGCTATACACTGACGCGCATGGCTTGGGGAAGAGATCTGATTCGAATATTATTAAATTGAGTCACTATGCCCGATTGAATTGTATGAGTGCGTCTCTCTCTCTCTCTCTCTCTCTCTCTCTCTCTCTACGCCTTCGCGGACAATAGCGAACAGGAAGAATACTGATACATAAGTTCGCTGTCGTGTTTTAGATTTATATGAAAATCACGCGGGACTGTGGTCCTCTTTCCCCTCTTACAGTTTCGTAATCAAATCCCTTCTCATCCCCCCCCCCCGATTCATTACCGCCTGTTTCTGGAAGGCACTGTGGCAGCGTCTCCCTTTCATTGTTAGGTTATCAGCTGCGATGTGAAAATTTACAGGGGTCGAGCGAGCGCTGAAATTTATATAATAGAATGCGACTGAGACTGTGCGATAAATAATCGACGGTGTACTGCTCAGTGTTATTATTAATCTATCTATTATTTGTTATATAATATATAATATATAATTATTTATTCGATGCCGGAGTGATTCGATTCGAGGGAAGCGATTTTTGCATTCGAAATACTTTAAGATTTGTCTACGTTTTCTTACTTCTAATGGTTAATATTGAATATTTAATAGAACTGATAACCATAATAATAACATTAACAGTAAACATATAACGCAGATGGAAAAACTATTATAGCGATCCCTTGCCAAGATTCCTAGATAGGATAAAGAAGATAAGAACTTTTATATTCTTCCATGCAGAAGTTCATAATTTATGAATAGTAACGGAAGAAAGTATACTATAACAAAGTGAATGAGTCAGAGGTCAAAGATATACTGCTAGATTACTGCATTCAAGAAGAGAGATGATAAAAAAAAAAGAAAGCGGTCTATATCTATAAAAATACTCTGGCGATTTCAGTTATACGATATATATAACAGGGTAAACTTTCCTTCAACTTCTCGAATATTTATAAGTTGGCAAAAGTTTCGAACTCCAAGTTCTATACATATATACATATATGTATGTATAAAGATAGGAAATTCTCGATTTATTTCGCGAGCCAGCGGGAAAGAAATCGAAACGGTTCAGGCATATGTGGCTCTTTGGAGAACGAGAAAAAAACGGAAATCACGAGAGAGAGGGAGAGAGAGAGAGAGAGTTGAAAGAACAAAAAAAATCTTTTTAAAATCGCGCGTTTACAATTTTCAGCTGCTAGTTTTTCAAGCGGTCTTCGTAAGATTTTCAAAACAAATAAATGCAGATATTGCCGCGAACGACGAGGTTCTGATTTATTAATAAATTTTCGTGCTTCTATTTTTGGCATTATCCATGAAATAGCCTTAAATATTTCATTACTCACGATATCTTTTTCTTTTTCCCGCTATTATATCGTACAGTAGGTTACGAAATGTATCGGTAAAGGATTTTCTGTTCGTATCTCGTCCTTTTCTTTATTTAATCCGTCTGCTTATTTTTTCGTGCTTAAACAAATACCTCGCGATTTTTCCATATATATATATATATATTATCGGTATATGACTCCTGGTTCAATCTCATGACAACTCACCACTTAGACTTTCCAACATTATTGATATTTTAACAATTTGCTCGACAACTCGTGTATTAAACCATGCCAATGTATGGATGTATCGAAATTCTGACAATATAAGAGCACAGTTTGGCATTGTACAAGCTTTAGCTTTAAAAAAAAAGAGAGAGAGAGAGAGCTTATCAAATGTCCGTAGAGCGCTCTCCTCATAATAAGTGGGCAAGCGTAACAAAAAGGCGTCGGAAAATTTTACGGACCGAGCCGAGGAAACGGATCAGTGGAGTAGCGGGAGGGAGCGGGTGAGGGGGTGGTAAGAAGAGGCAAATCTTGGAGCGAAAGATTCCTCGCGAGCCAACTGTTTTTGCAATCCTCGCGCCGAGGATGCGGGCGGAGGGCGAGGGGAGCGAGTGGGCACGGGGGGGTCGGGCTAAGAGAGACTACGACATCTCTGTAACATCCCGCGATATGAAAGGGGAGGCGAAGTTCTTATAGTCGAGGGGCGTCTATTGGATTACGAACGAATCCCGTATTTCTTTCTCTCTCTCTCTCTCTCTCTCTCTCTTTCCCTCTCCCTCTTATCCCTCTTTCAACGTGTTTCCCCAGTCGTCAGAGCTGGCAGAAGGATGAATTTTGCTTCCCCCTCGCGACGGAGTCGAGTCCCGAGTTCATGGATTACGAAACGTGGCACTCCTTACATTTTCTCCCCCGCTTTCATTCTCATATATATGTTAGAACTCGCGTTCACTATCTCCCACCCCCCTCTCTCTCTTTCTCAGTCTTTTTCTTTCTGTCTTTCTCCCTCTCTAAGTAAGGCTATGACATTTAACGCGAGACGACAAGGAAAGGGGGCACCCTTTTATCTTCCTATATATATTTTTTTACCGGCTTTCGAGTCGCCTCGTCCCAAACTCGCGGTTATTGTCTCCGAGGCGGAGATCGCCGGGCGGCAAGAGGGGGAGGGGTTGAGAGGCGAGGATGAAAGAGGAGGTGTAAAGTTACTTCGGAGGGCGACGCGCGAGAAGGAGGATGGAAGGCTGGGAATTAAGCTGTTTGTTGTCTGACGCTTGGTAGGGGAGGCGACGGGTTTCGAAGATAAAGAGGAATTTAAAACGAATTTTTAAACGAGATTTTTTACATGTTTATTTCGCTCTTTATGATTGAAAAAAAAATTTCATTCAATAGTTTCCTGATTAGTGAATTAATAAGGAAATGAAATAAAATCACTTATCTCGAAAGATTCTACAAAGAATTATGTACCATTGCTAAATAAACTGTCATTCTCGTGAACTGAGAACAATTTTTAAATACTTTAACAAAGAAAAAGTTTGGACGAATACCGTGGAAGATTTTTTGACCCGTCCACTGAAACCAGTAATTGATGATCGTATAAATACTACCAGAGAAGTTTCAACTAATTACGAGATTCTTGTCCTTGGTTCTACGACGATTGATTTCGGAATGTTATAAAGATATAATAAAAAGTAATGAAATGGTAAAAAGTTTAGAAAATCTCGGGTCAAATAAATCCTTTACGAAAAAGCGTGAAATCCTTAAATTTTCTATATATATATATATATATATATATATATATATATATATATATATATATATATACACCAAGGATAACGATGAAAATGAAAAAAGTCAACGCGTAATTATTTCAAATGGAAGCATCTCTTTGTCATCTTGGTAAATTCTCGTTTCTTTGTCTCCCCGATGACAAAGTTTTTTATTCGATAAAAGAGAGAGAAAAAAAGAAAGAGAGAGAAAGAGAGAGGAAGCAAATAAAAGTTTCGTTTTACGCACTCTTATGCGGATTACTCGACTAGACAAAGTGATTTTCTTCCCCTCTCTCCCTCCTCCTCCTCGCGCTCCACCGGAAAATAATCCAATTTTTCCTCCCGTCGCTCGCTGCGGAATAGTAAAATTTTTGCGCGAGCCCGGATTCGGCTGACGTGGTTCTTTCTTTACCGATGTTGCTCGACCCTGCTCCCCTCCTCCCCTCCCCCCAGCATCGCCGCTCCTCTTGCCACCGGCTGCTCTTGGCGAGTTTTGCGAAAGTTGCGCGAAGTGCTACAAAGTTTTTAATTGCATGACAGCGGAGGCAGAGGGGGAGAACGAGAAGAGAGGGAGGGAATGGTAGAGCGCGTAACATTAAACTTCTCAAGAATAACTTTGAGGCATAAAACTCCCTCGAGTCTTTTGCCAAAGTTTAATAACGACTTTTTGCGCGCGCGCGCGCGCGCCTTCGGATTTTTATTTCGACTCCAATGTCCATTATCATTTCTGATTTTTATCGGCTAAAGAGAACCGAGAGGATTTTTGAAAAAAAGATATCTTAGGGACGGACGGGTCGAATATGCTCGTAGAAGCTAAAGGTACATTACGTATGGATATGTCTATCTTCGCTAATGGATCGATGAAATTGATGATGTTACGTATGTATGTATATATATATATATATATATATATATATATATATATATATATAAACTTTTTTCTCTTTCTATATATACGTATAAGCGAGGTTTTGTTTCAAATCTTAAAATTTATTATTCATATAAAACTGTGTTAAAATTTTATTTATGTTTAACGCACTTACGTTTCCATTTTTTTTCGCTTTCTAATTAAAATCGAAGCACGTATATATAGTTACATACATATTACGTAAATTAATTTATTCTAGATACAAACGGATAGTATATGTTTCTAAAATTCCCGGCAAAATATTCTATACTTAAAGTATTTAATCGGATCGAAAAGGGGAGCGAAGAAAGGAAAAACGTCTTAAATTTCTCTCTACCGCAGCGTCGCAATTTCATTATTCAACGCATTAAGTCTTCCGAAGCGCGCTTAAATTTAACCGGGAGAGATTCTTGTCGGATGCGCGACCTCTTTGAATCGAAATCATAAAAACTTTGCAACCCCTCGGTCGCCAGGTATCTTTTAATGCAAAAACAGAGTAAGCCTCCATTATTATTTTCTTATCGATGAAGGTCGATCGAGCGTCTCGCGTATTACGTGGATTATGAGAGATGTTCCACGCTGTAAATTATCAGCGAGTGAAAATCGACTCGTGAACGACGCTGCTCGATGCCGCTGTTTTATTCGGGGAGCGCGAAGCCGCATACATTCGAATCGTTAAAGTATCGGAGCGAACTCGAGCATTCTATTACTGAAGTTTTCGAAACGTTTTAAACGCGCGGCGTGCGATTACGAAAAAATGCCTTAGCGTTTATGCTCAAAGCACTCGGTCGTTAAAAAGTCATCGTTAAATCAATCAGGCTTCGTATACGTAAGCAACGAAACTGAAACGCGCGTTCGTCCTTACGCGCAAAATTTTATCGAGTACAATATACGCAAATTTACGCGTTAATAAAAAAAAAAAAAAAAAAAAAAAAAAAACCAGAAAAAACTCTCGATAGCCATCGATTTCAGTCGCCGTACATTCATTGTACTTTGCAATTGCCAAATTTACAATGTCTGCTCGTCTAACTGAATCTCCCTGCTCGCATGCACTGGAACGAGAATCGTATCAGTTATCACTACCTCGTCACGACTTCTGTGCGTTCACGATTTTGAACAGTGCGTTTTGTATATATACAAAAAAACAAAAGTAGAGGAAAGTCGTATCGTTGCGGGAGCTCTGCTCGCACGAATCGCGCTCGGCAAACTCGCCTTTTTCTCTCTCTAATATGTACGCATTTTTTTGCGGAACATTTCTCTCTCTCTCTCTCCCTCTCTCTCTCTCTCTCTATCTCTCTTACCCGCGTGGCGCGGATGCGTCGATTTGCGTGTACGGCCGAGCGGCAGGGAGTGGCGAGGGGATGGGGGCGAGGCAGCAATTGAAAAGGAAAGCTAGACGCCGGCTCTCAAAAATTGCTGCCACGGTGGACGGGGTGGAGGGGAAGGGGAGAAGAGGTCGCTTCATTAAGCTCCCTCGAGCTTTGCGAGGCGCGCACTCGAGCAGAGAGAGAGAGAGAGGGAAAGAGAGAGCCGCTCGTGGCTGTCGACAAAAGCTTTCGGCTCGCCTCGACCGGTGCGTCTTTTTTGTTTTATATGTGTATATATATATATATATATATATATATATATATATATATATATGATTTCGTGCATCGGGGATCAAGTATTAGGGCATACTCGAAGCCCCCCCCCACCCCATCGGTCAATCTGTTTCACTATCGACGGCCCGGGTGTGCTTAAATTAATCATCCCCCCTCTACATTCTTTTAATTCAATCTCTGCGAAAATCCGATAAAACCTTTTCTTTTTCACGAGGAGCGCACAATGGGACGAAATCTATGTGCCTCCCTTTATGCGCAGTATAATGGGACAGTCGATCGAGCTTTTTATGCGCGAATAAAAATTTTCTGGTCAAAATTGGAATGCTATTCAGATATTTGATAACAGACCGTAATAATTTAAAAAATTTCAATGGTTTCTGAAAAAAAATTACTAGATTAATCGTAAATTTTTGTTTTATCAGTTCTAAAATTTTCTAGATATTATGGTAATATTTTTTACATTTTTGCAGCCTATGATCGAATTACTGAGTATAGTATTTTTTACTACAAAATTTTTCTCAGTCTACAGATTTTGATTCGTCCATAAATTATTTCTTTATAATTCATTTTACTTCAAACTCGTATTATACATAACATTCATATATATATATATATATATATATATATATATATATATATATATATACATATGTGTGTGTGAATTTTGAATTTGAATCTCATATTACTTGCCAATCCGGATTAAGATAATATTAATTTTACGCACTAACCAACTATCGTGTTTATTTCACGTAAAAGCGAGCGTAGAAATTTTATTTGTACAAATTCAAAACAGGTTTGTACCTGTCAAGCCGTTTCACGATAGTAAGAATGTTAAATATGTAGTTTCGAAGCAAACGTATAAACTAAGAGATTTATGCGATTCGCGACGAAATAAATTCTAAAAAACAAAAAAAAAAAAACAAGAAAAGGTTTCCGATAAAATTGAACAATTAACAAATAAATTAAGGATAAATGTTAATAAATTCTATTCTTTCCTCAAGATAGAGATACGATGCTATCTCTCTATATACATAATCATAATATAATCGATCGCAGTACACCACCTGCAGTATATGTGTACAATCGTATTATATAGCAATGCGTACCAAATCGATTGATAAATACTAGATATTTTTAAAGAAAAAGAAACGAGCACATAATTATTTACAATACGATCGGAGGCATTGAAGGCTAATGGTATATAATGTAATACAGTCTAGCATCGTTTGAGATAAATTTACAATGCATTTACGCGTATTTTTCCATTTTCAGCGTATGGTCAAAAGCTTTGTACGCGATAAAGTTAATTTTTAATTAAACGAATAAAATTTTCCGCGCTTTCTCGGCCTTCTGAAAAGTTTCAAGAGTTACACGCATTCGCCTTTTAATTGCAAAGCCGATTCATTGCAATTCTGCCCCTTCGTTCATTATTGCACACTTTTTACGATCGAGAAAATTGTAAAAGTGTATTTATCCGATTCTAATTTACTTTTGAGATACAAATTTTCCATTAGTACTGCCTTTTTTATTCTCAATTTAGCCCATTTAAAACTGTTTGCCTCAGAGAGAAAAAATAATACGATGCATGACATCGGCATACAGAGTGGAGCGAACTGACATTTTCGTTTTGAATCGATTAAAGAAACAAAAATGTTTACTAGTTCATTGGAGCAGTTTTGAAATTTTGAAGACACACACACGCGCGCGCACACACACACACACACACACACACACACATATATATATAAATAATATACAGATATCGTCATGAATAATTCGTTTGCAAGAAGCTTAAAATTATCGGCTCGTTTTCATTGGTGCTCGGAAAAAATATCTGGAAACAAAATTATTAATATACAAATTGAAGCTTTCTAGCCTAAAAATCTCTTTGTACTGTACATTTTATCTTCAACATCGCCGACCGGCGCGGCAATTCAGTATATATATATACACTTGTCGTTTCAATCGGTATTCTAATTAACAACTCGAATATTCCACCGCGTCGCAATGGACCAATGAAACAATGAACAAAAATAATGCCTAAAGAATTAAAACCTCGTGAAATTACCATTGTATCTCGTACTCGTATTATAGACTACATTTCATAATATTTCGATATATCTATATATGTATGAGCATAAATGTGAAAGAGGGAGAGAGAAAGATAGAGATTATAAATACAGGCCCATATCTAGGAAGATTAAATATGTATTATTGCACGGGCCGATATAGATTACTTTGCTTCCCATTAGCTTATCGGTATAATCGAAAGTATTGATATTCGTATTATAGAAGCTATACAATTATGAAAATTTAATCGAGCGCGCATAATTAGCCCGCGGTTCCGATCCTTTTCAAATTCAATGAATAATATCCTTTGTATGCGAAACGTGTCCGGGGGCGATAATCGCAATAGTTCCATAGTTAAAGCGAACAAAAACAAATTAAAAAAAAAAGGAAAAGAAAAGAAAATAAAGAAAATACCCGCGGCAATAGTTCTATTTCGACAATTTACCTTAATGATATATATTATCATAATGACACACTCATTATTATTATTATTATTGTAATTATTATTATTATTATTATTATTCCTTGACATTAATCGTTGCTCCATTCTTCGTTTGCAGCCACGCACCGGAAGGAGATCTCGAGGTCGACCTGGTAGCGCGGCCCAGCTGCAGACGACGCTGAGATCGCACAGCCTCGTCGCCCAGCAAATAGAAAAAGGTTCGTAAATCGTACACGCATGCGCATCCGTTCGCGCATTAAGTCGAAGCAATGTCAAGTATAAATCGCGATATCTCAATCAGTATCGCAAGATCGTATTATGCGAGTTTATTTCCAGCAGTTTGGGACTTCTCACGGCGATTTATTCTGGTTTTTTTTTTTTTTTTTTTTTTTTTTTTAAAGCGTACATTATTTAACAAGGTATCAAATATACTCTATACGTGCCAGTATCTAATTGTACTTAATGAAACGGGTAGACCAATATAGAATGGTATGATTTTTTTTTTAAACTCTTTAAACAGAATAAAAGTCGGCATATACGATTATGTACCGATGTATATGGCTATTTATGGGTATACATTTGCCTTTTTTTATCATTCTCTTTGTTTCTTATAATCTTTTCTCTTAACTTTTTCCTTGTTTCCTATACTCCAGTCGAGCAGATGCAATCTTTACCCGGTCGTCGTTGGTGATGTTATATATATATATAGAAGATATCTATTATCGGATAGAGAGATAAGCGTCTAAAATGTGTGGAAAAATACGGAGGAGAGCACACGCTCATTTGTCGCCCGCCGGCGTCGTCGAATGCCGAGAGTTGCGACTGCCTGCGCGTAATTTTCGAATTTCTTAATTAAAAAGCTGCGCCATTTCATTTTAATTGGACCCTTTTTTTTGGAGAAAAAGAACGTTTCAATTACAACGGGCGAACAATTCTATAGGGTAGATATGGATTACCCTGGAACGAAAATTTTTCTGATACGAATTAAATATTTACTTGTTTCGTATCGAGTGATACGTTGTCTTAAATTAGGAAAATATTCACTGGCTTTAAGAGGACTGTTCTTGCATCAAGTGAATACTTTCATCGTTTCTGAAGATACTTTTGCAATTTACGAAAATAATTTACTCGTCACAAAACAAGAAAACATTTACTTGATAATAGACCTTTTTTTCTTTTCAATATACACGTGTGAAATGCGTTTATGATGACTTTTTGTGACTGTCAGTGTGCATGGAAGACAATCGAGCTCAATGAGCAAAGACGTTTAATTCCTACACTAAAAATTTTCTGTTAATAATTTTCTATCGAATTTTATAGAAAAAGCACAGAAATTTTTTAATATGTATAAAATATTAAAATATTAAGACAGCTATGATATTGTGCGATAATTGATGATTTATTTCTTTATTTAAATCTATTTAATTATACCAACTTCGCATTATTATTATATTATTATTATTATTATTATTATTATTATATACAAATATATGCTAAAAAAAACCGACGAGCGCGCTCGTCTACGAACGTGCACACTTATGCACGAGCCGTAAGGTCGAAGCGAGACGCGGCGGCGCGAGGAAGGCAGCGCTACATGAGCGCGCATTTCTGCGAGTGTCGCGCGAGAGCGCGGGAGGGACGGCGGAGGGCGGCGGAGGAGGAAGAGAGGAACGAAGTGCGCGAGGTCGCATTGGTTAATGAACCGCGCGCGCCGAGACGCGCGTACGGTTACGCGACGGGTGATCACACATGCACGAGGATTGTGACGCGAGCATTGTATCGCACTGATGGTGGAGCGGGGGAAAGAGTGTGCGTCTGTCTAAGAGAGAGAGAGAGAGAGAGAGAGAGAGAGAGAGAGAGAGAGAGAGAGAGTATGACCTTTTGATATTTCTTCTCTCGAAAAGTGGACGCGCGAATATCCCATTTATTTGAAGTTCACGTTCACTTTATTGGAGAACTTCAGACTGATTTGCGTAATAAAAGTGTGTAAAAGTATTTGCGTAATTTAATAAGTTAAAAAATTTTGCTTTATGAATACATTAAATTATCTGTACTCATAATAAGTAAAAAAAGTAAAAGTAAAACAGCCTAAGAAAAGTTACTTGTCGAGCAATTGCGTAAAGTTCCAAAAAAAAACATGAACAAATCGTATAAATATACTAAAATATTGCAATTAGAATCACTTGCGGTAGAAAGCATTTACCGAATAATACTGAACTTTTGTAAATGTTTACCTGAAGGTTGCATGTGCCAATCGAAATTACCTGGTATTAATAACGGAGGATGGTTGCTTTCGGATAATATTCCAAAAATTCAGATCGCCACCTTGTGCTCGAAGATGCGCACGGAATATGTATTAATCATTTCAGTAATCTTAGTTCGTTTTTTATTCAATAGATGCTAAACCAGCGGTTGTAGAATTTTATTTCCAAGTAATTAGCCTCAATTCTTATCAGGCGTTTCAACAAATTGATACAACTAACCTTCGTGTTATCACGCCTGAAAGTGTAATTTTAATTGGTATGTGTAGCCTTATTTTACAAGTGATGTCAACATTATTTTGTCGCACAACATTCTCTAATCATTTTATTCTTTTCTGTAATACCTAATCGGCTCATTGCATCGGTGAATTTTCTTAGAATCGTTCGCCCATCATTTTTCGCTTATTAAATGTGATATTTTTAGCAATTCATTAAGTGAATTTTTTCGTACGTATGCGATAAAAACAAATAGGTAGATTTATCTTACGTGAAAAAATGTGAACTTATCAAATGCGTGACGATCAAAATTAAGTATAAGTACGGGTATTTACTTATTTGTTTACGGAGAGCAGAACTGACGGTAATCGCTGAAATTAACGATATATTAGAAAGAGTAGAAAATTCCGATAATGTTTTAAAGTAATTTTTTCATTTTTTCATACTAAATATTTCAAATTACTCAGAAATAGTTGCATATTTTTATCTAGATAAGTCAAATCGAGGTAACTTCTTTCATCAGTTAAAATTTTGCTTATTTAACATTAGACAGTACAAACACTTTCTTTATCATACTAAACAGGTGTATACATTTTGGTGTTTTTCAGATTTGCAATTTCTAGATAATTTTGAGTACACTCAGATAAGCACACATACACGTATACCCTGCGCGTTGATTGACCTCGTCGTGAATGTTCCCTACCCCTTCTCCGTGAAGAGTTATAATCGTTAATAAGACAGAACGACGGAGCTTTATATATATATATATATATATATATATATATATATATATATATATATATATATATATATATCTGGAGAGGGCAAGTGGTCCATTACAATGGTATATTAAAATACACACAGTTCGCCCCTCTCTCCGTCATCACTGCATGCCTACGCGCGCGCGCGCACCCGCAATTACCCGATTGTCGCAATTTGTTCATTCTATGTATATATATATATATATATATATATATATATATATATATATATATATATATATAGAACTTGGTTATGAACTAGATGCATAGGCCCTCGCTTTGTAAGCCTGCATATCTGCCGCTACGTTACGGTAATGTAAGAAATGTATGTATGACGTCTCCCTTAATAGTGGATGGAGTGGGAAGAAGGATGCGACTCCGCAAGGGAGGTGTAGATTCTTTGGAAACTGGGGTTATGTCAAGTCGTTGTTACACACACACACACACACACACAGATATATATATATATATATATATATATGTGCGAGATATGCGAGATATAGCATATATATGCGAAAACAGAATTCTACACCTTTATATATACACATACAATTATCTGTATCACATATTACCTGATGTCCAGAGGCCAAAAAAGAAAATACGAAAATAAATTCTCTTACGTATAATTAGCACGATTTCCTTTCTGCATTTGTAGTTATACTGGGTCACATGTTAAATACCTGGCATATTATTCTGTTATATATATATATATATATATATATATATATATATATATATATATATAATGGAAGACGATTTTGGAAAATTGCACTTTTACACCACGAGGAGCGCGTCCTCTAATTTGAAAATTCCCTCCAACCGGACGCACGCAGCAAAGATGTTCCGCGACTGACCTCCTGGGGCATTTATATAGAAGCAGAAACGGATTGGCTCTCTTGCTGCCTCCCCTCTCCATACACACATATCCACAGACATATCAGAGCCATCTCGGGCGGTAATCCAATTTTTCTCTCGGAACATTATCGCCCGGCCATCTGTCGGCGTATATAAACTGCGCGTCGCTCGCCGCCGAGAAACAGCGCCAGTATATAGTAGCGTATGCGGGGGGACGGAAAAAGAAGTAAATACAAGCGCGAATTATATAAGAAGTCCGTGCTTTTTCCTCATTCTCGCCGCGCGAGGCCACTTAACTTCCAGAATAATGTGGGTGTATCGGGGTCACGCTCCCGGGTGCCCCACTCCCCGGATGACGGGTGACGTGTTCTGCCATACGATGTATAATAGATGCGTCAATTGACTTTGAATAATGAGATTTCGCGGTGGAAGTTGTTGTATTTCCTTAAAAATATTCGCGCGGTTTATTGCTTCGTATAATATTTCCAGCAATGGATAAGGACACTGGAAAATTCCACATAAGCTCGGTCATATTTTCTAATTACTGTATGATATGATATGTATAACAATAGAGTAAAATTAGAGATTTAGATGATAGTAAATTCTGAATAATAATTTGTCCAGATGCGAATGCATGCATAATGCATATATAATCATTTATCGCATTAAATCGCAAATGTACATGATTTCCGAATTCTACATATTTATTGCGCATATATATATATATATATATATATATATATATATATATATATATATATCAAAAGCGAGCTTTGCTTTATATCGTTTGAAATTTATATTCGAATCAAATTTAATGTTGGTTGCGCGCCAGCTGTGTGTGTGTATACATATATATATATATATATATATATATACTCTAACGCATCTGCGCGCGTGACATAATAAATAAGTAATTGAGAAGTAAATTAACCATTCGAATAAAAAGGCAAAAGAATAGGGAGAGAATTGAAAAAAAAAGACGAGAGCAGCCCGTAGCCATATATTCTAAAAGCCTGAACAAAACTTTATGACCGCGCGCTCGCCCGCCGAGACCACTTAGTAATTTATCCTGTAAAGCGCCGGTCAATATATATATATATATATATATATATATATATATATGTATACATACGCACACGGGCGCACGGCCGAAAGCCGCTCTATACAGAGCTATCCGCGAAGAGGAGTCGCGAGCGAAATAACCGGCCGTAAACTGGGGAAGAGGAGATGCGGATGGGCGGCGGGATGGGAGGGGGTTGAAGAAGGATGGAGGGAGGGGAAACGAAAGAGGGAACGGGTAAGAGGAAAAAAGGAGGATTGAAAAATAAAAGGAGGAGAGAAAAAAAAGGTGGGGAAAAAGAAACGAGGAAAGATACGGTTGAAACTTGAAGTGGAAAAGGGACACGGGCGGGTGGGGAGGTGGGTTAGCGTTGAACGGAACCGCCGGCGCGACGGGTCGGGGAGAGAAATAAAATGTCGTTCGGGGAATTGGGCGGGAGAGAGAGAGGGGGGCGGGAGTCGAAGAATGAAATCAGCGGAACACAGGTTTGAAAAAATCGACTTTTTCTCTTTACTTCCCTCTCTTCTTTTTACACCTTCGCTCCCCCCCCTCTCCCTCTCTCTGTCTCTCTCGACTCCATCTCTGCCTTTTTTTTCTTAACTCATACAGCTACATAGATTGAATATAACAATTTATGCAATCGCTGTGAAATACTTGAAGGATGCAGCAAGAGATACAAAATGTAAATAACAAAAAAAAAAAAAAACAAAAACAGATCAATAAATAAATATAACCTCCCATTTATTATGATGTATTCATTATGCATTTTAAGGCATTCGAGCAACGAGCTTACATCGATAAGGTATTATCGAGGGATCGAGGCAAAGTTTTTTTACGTAATTTTACACGTTTATACTAGAATAAATATTCATATATTTCTGCTATACCTGGATAATCTTCCTCTATCGATCTGACACGATTCTCAAATGTGAGGAGCAGCAGATATTTTTGTCAATTGTTAAGATTGTCTACCGTTCGAAATCGAATTCAAAGTTTCAAAAAGAATCGACGAAAAACGATTGAATATTCCACAGACGGCGCAAGACTCGATGCGCCTCGATACGACATGTCGTTGCGAAACTGGGATTAGATCGAGTTATGATGAATAGACGCCTCGGAGTGGAACCGAGCGTGCACAATCCCCATCGCAATTGCGCACTTTACGATTATAAATACGAGTTTCAGCATTCGGTTTTCATCGTTAGCCGAGAAACAATTGGGATTCATTGTAGTCGGCGCGCGCGACGTTCGTACGTTCGTCTGCAGCGACGTAATGAAAATCGAGCTAACGGCGCGATAGCGTACATCTTTCAGACGAGTACTTTTCTCCGTCCACAATAAGCCAATAACCCCTAGCCCCAGCCCTCCGTTCGAATTTCGAACAGTTATCAAAATTTCCGGGGACGCCTATTACTCGGCTCTGCCCCTCCCCCCCGCGCCCCTTTTCACGCGCGCGAATTCTACCCATCCGAGTTGGATATCGATCCGCCCGTTGTCCCTGTAGTTGTGCACGTATGAAATACACGTGTATACGTGCGCATATATCGGTATAATTCCGTATAGAAATTTGCCCAGGGTTCAGAATGCGCGCTCGCGTCCTCGTCTATAGAGAAGGGGGAGATCGTCGCGCCCCGTCGCATCGATGAATGGACGCCATTATACACGTTGAAAATAGAAAGAAAAAAACAACGAAAATGACGAAAGAAAGAAGGCAAGAAAGACAGAAAGAAGGAAGAAAAAAAGCAGAAGAGGTAAAGCCACACCGGGCCATCGATTCTGCCCAGCCTCTCCCGTGTCCGAACTTACTTTATTCCCTAAGCGCAATATCCTCCCCCTTTTCTGCGCTTTCTTCTCCTCTTCCCTACCTTCTTATCTTTTTCCTCGCTCGCTCTCTTACTCTCCTCGACTCTTTCATCTCGTGGTGTTGGCGGTCGCCTCTGTTTTCTTTTTTTATCTTCTTTTTTTTTTACTTGTACTTTTTAATATATATGTATACACACTCACTCGTAAAAGGATCGAAAAAGAAGATAGGGAGAGGAAGGCAGAGGGTGGGAGGGAGGGAGAGAACGAAAAGAGATAAAGAGGAGGAGAAGAGGCGGGCGGACGGCGGCGGCAGCGCTGACTCAGGCTTAAAGTAACTTGAGAGTCCTGTTGGACGGCATTGCTGACTCGCTCGACCGCTTCTTTTACTTCTCTTTCCTCTTCGCCTCCTCCTCTTTCTCGTCTGTTACCGGGAGAGGGGCAGGGGGACTGGGCGCGAGGGAGGTGAGGAGAAAAGGGAGCGGTTAGGGAACAAGGTAAATCGGCCCTCTTGCTTTTCACCGCGCGGCAGGGCCGTCTTTTGTATATCTATATATACACACATAAATGTAAGTTTCTTTTCTTTTACTTTTTTTTTTTTTGTTTTTGGGCAATTCTTCTCGCCTCATCTTGGGCCTCGGTGATGGCGTATATGTGTGTACACACACAGGCGTACACGCGGAAGAGTGCGCGAGCGTGACCTTTCGCAAACATCGGGGGGAATGAATATATTTGGGGATCGGATGAAAAATAGAGAGAAAAAAAATTCAGAATTCTTCTCGTGTAAAACACGAATTAGTTCTAATATCTCTGTTCGCATTCCAAATTTCACGTCACGGCCGCGAAGAATTTACGTTAATATATATGTTACTGTGTAAAAGTAGCTTGCAACGGTTGCATCGACACTCGTGGGATTAACCCGACGAGCGCGATACAAATGCCGACGAATAAACGCGTACACGCTCCCGCCAACCGCACCACTGACCGGGGAAGAGTCCATAACTCGTGTTACGAACGGGGGTGGGGGGTGGGCGACTTTATGCACACATACGCATTCCTCGAGTAATCGGAGAGCTCGAGCATTTCCCAACCCTATGAGCGACCGATGACTTTCGGCGAACGGACGATGTTCAGTAGGACTTCGGTCCTTGGCCAAGTCGTTAAAATTTTCCTCGGTCAAAATTGAAGTAGAGGGTATCGAAATTAAAAAAAAAGCAAAAAAAAAAAAGAAAAACAACTCGGATGATCCAATGTAATGTTTTCCAAACGAAAAGCGACGGTTGAGATATCTCGAGCGCCACCGCCCGGCCGAATCCTCGTCGGTGGCTTCTCGCTGCGGCGATTGCCAATTCAAACAATCCCAATTGCGATGGAAGCAGCAGAAGAAGGAGAAGAAGAAGTAGAGAAGGAGAAGGAAACTAGAGCGAGCAAAATGCCTATACTACGGCGATGCGCGAATCGATTATTTCTTCGGGCTTATTGTCGGAAGAGACAATTCTCACCCTGGATTTCCATTACATAAGAGTTTAGAATTCTGTATTCTATATACATCTACATACGTAATATTAATGAGAATCAATGACGAGCGCGACTGGAGCATTTTTTTTCATTCCGATTCCAATGTACCGCTCATCTAATGTACACCTCGTTATATATACTTACGTACGTACACATACATGCACGCGCGCGCGCACACACACACAAACATATATTGACGAGCAGCTCAGAAATAGAGAATTCGCTGACGCTAACCTGCTTTTCCACTTTAAGTTGATTTAATTCCGCAGCACGCTATACATCTTTATAAATATAACTTTATTCCATTATCTCGTTGAATCTGCAAATACGCATCAGTCGGTTCTAGATAATGTAGGTGTATATGTATATACATACATACATATAAAAGAAGGAGGATGAAAATTGAATCGAACGCGGATGTCGACTTCATAGGTAAATATATTCGAAGATTCGATTAAAGGATATCGGTCTTAATTTGATAAAAATATCCCGTTATATATGCCCTACGCCACTAATGAGATTAATTCGTACTTCGAGCCCGTTTAACAGATCCAATTAGCCATTCGAACGTTAAATATCGCGCCTTGGGCCATAAATCGGCTTGGCGGCCGGGGCAGGGGGAGTGAAGGCGAGCGTATATTTCACCCCCTGTCCGCGAGAGAATACAATATTGACGAGCATCGTGCGCGTCAACCGGTCGCAGTCGTCCATTTGCCGCACACTGTAATTTTTCCAATTGGGCATCAACGACAGATTCGGGATACACCGCAATCGTAACGCGGCTGAATCTCCCCGGCATACCGACAGTTCGAGACGCGATAATTTTCTCCTGTACTCTTGCGGATTACAAATTTAGGAGGAAGTGCAAGTGGACAGAAAAAATAAATATATATATATATATAAGGACCGGTATAGAAAAAAGAAGAAGAAAAAGTTCCGCATGCCCAGCGCGGGCATTACTCATTCATTAAAAATGAGCTCTCCCGTCTCGTTAAGCTGTCCAATAAAGCCTCGAAACGCGAATACGTCC